>OZ038388.1:59692824-59836932 GCA_964036045.1 Eutreptiella sp. 'Long Island Sound 2002' | reverse complement strand
AGCTAGCTGCCATTGTGCAATAATACACAAAGCTGCAGTTGCCTGCACAGCTAGCTGCCATTGTGCAATAATACACAAAGCTGCAGTTGCCTGCACAGCTAGCTGCCATTGTGCAATAATACACAAAGCTGCAGTTCCCTGCACACAGCAGTAGCTGCATTGTGCAATAATACACAAAGCTGCAGTTCCCTGCACAGCTAGCTGCCATTGTGCAATAATACACAAAGCTGCAGTTCCCTGCACAGCTAGCTGCCATTGTGCAATAATACACAAAGCTGCAGTTCCCTGCACAGCTAGCTGCCATTGTGCAATAATACACAAAGCTGCAGTTGCCTGCACAGCTAGCTGCCATTGTGCAATAATACACAAAGCTGCAGTTGCCTGCACAGCTAGCTGCCATTGTGCAATAATACACAAAGCTGCAGTTCCCTGCACAGCTAGCTGCCATTGTGCAATAATACACAAAGCTGCAGTTCCTGCACAGCTAGCTGCCATTGTGCAATAATACACAAAGCTGCAGTTCCCTGCACAGCTAGCTGCCATTGTGCAATAATACACAAAGCTGCAGTTGCCTGCACAGCTAGCTGCCATTGTGCAATAATACACAAAGCTGCAGTTGCCTGCACAGCTAGCTGCCATTGTGCAATAATACACAAAGCTGCAGTTGCCTGCACAGCTAGCTGCCATTGTGCAATAATACACAAAGCTGCAGTTCCCTGCACAGCTAGCTGCCATTGTGCAATAATACACAAAGCTGCAGTTCCCTGCACAGCTAGCTGCCATTGTGCAATAATACACAAAGCTGCAGTTGCCTGCACAGCTAGCTGCCATTGTGCAATAATACACAAAGCTGCAGTTGCCTGCACAGCTAGCTGCCATTGTGCAATAATACACAAAGCTGCAGTTGCCTGCACAGCTAGCTGCCATTGTGCAATAATACACAAAGCTGCAGTTCCCTGCACAGCTAGCTGCCATTGTGCAATAATACACAAAGCTGCAGTTCCCTGCACAGCTAGCTGCCATTGTGCAATAATACACAAAGCTGCAGTTGCCTGCACAGCTAGCTGCCATTGTGCAATAATACACAAAGCTGCAGTTGCCTGCACAGCTAGCTGCCATTGTGCAATAATACACAAAGCTGCAGTTCCCTGCACAGCTAGCTGCCATTGTGCAATAATACACAAAGCTGCAGTTCCCTGCACAGCTAGCTGCCATTGTGCAATAATACACAAAGCTGCAGTTGCCTGCACAGCTAGCTGCCATTGTGCAATAATACACAAAGCTGCAGTTGCCTGCACAGCTAGCTGCCATTGTGCAATAATACACAAAGCTGCAGTTGCCTGCACAGCTAGCTGCCATTGTGCAATAATACACAAAGCTGCAGTTCCCTGCACAGCTAGCTGCCATTGTGCAATAATACACAAAGCTGCAGTTCCCTGCACAGCTAGCTGCCATTGTGCAATAATACACAAAGCTGCAGTTGCCTGCACAGCTAGCTGCCATTGTGCAATAATACACAAAGCTGCAGTTCCCTGCACAGCTAGCTGCCATTGTGCAATAATACACAAAGCTGCAGTTCCCTGCACAGCTAGCTGCCATTGTGCAATAATACACAAAGCTGCAGTTGCCTGCACAGCTAGCTGCCATTGTGCAATAATACACAAAGCTGCAGTTCCCTGCACAGCTAGCTGCCATTGTGCAATAATACACAAAGCTGCAGTTCCCTGCACAGCTAGCTGCCATTGTGCAATAATACACAAAGCTGCAGTTGCCTGCACAGCTAGCTGCCATTGTGCAATAATACACAAAGCTGCAGTTCCCTGCACAGCTAGCTGCCATTGTGCAATAATACACAAAGCTGCAGTTGCCTGCACAGCTAGCTGCCATTGTGCAATAATACACAAAGCTGCAGTTCCCTGCACAGCTAGCTGCCATTGTGCAATAATACACAAAGCTGCAGTTCCCTGCACAGCTAGCTGCCATTGTGCAATAATACACAAAGCTGCAGTTGCCTGCACAGCTAGCTGCCATTGTGCAATAATACACAAAGCTGCAGTTCCCTGCACAGCTAGCTGCCATTGTGCAATAATACACAAAGCTGCAGTTACCCTGCACAGCTAGCTGCCATTGTGCAATAATACACAAAGCTGCAGTTCCCTGCACAGCTAGCTGCCATTGTGCAATAATACACAAAGCTGCAGTTGCCTGCACAGCTAGCTGCCATTGTGCAATAATACACAAAGCTGCAGTTGCCTGCACAGCTAGCTGCCATTGTGCAATAATACACAAAGCTGCAGTTGCCTGCACAGCTAGCTGCCATTGTGCAATAATACACAAAGCTGCAGTTCCCTGCACAGCTAGCTGCCATTGTGCAATAATACACAAAGCTGCAGTTCCCTGCACAGCTAGCTGCCATTGTGCAATAATACACAAAGCTGCAGTTGCCTGCACAGCTAGCTGCCATTGTGCAATAATACACAAAGCTGCAGTTCCCTGCACAGCTAGCTGCCATTGTGCAATAATACACAAAGCTGCAGTTGCCTGCACGAGCTAGCTGCCATTGTGCAATAATACACAAAGCTGCAGTTCCCTGCACAGCTAGCTGCCATTGTGCAATAATACACAAAGCTGCAGTTCCCTGCACAGCTAGCTGCCATTGTGCAATAATACACAAAGCTGCAGTTGCCTGCACAGCTAGCTGCCATTGTGCAATAATACACAAAGCTGCAGTTGCCTGCACAGCTAGCTGCCATTGTGCAATAATACACAAAGCTGCAGTTGCCTGCACAGCTAGCTGCCATTGTGCAATAATACACAAAGCTGCAGTTGCCTGCACAGCTAGCTGCCATTGTGCAATAATACACAAAGCTGCAGTTCCCTGCACAGCTAGCTGCCATTGTGCAATAATACACAAAGCTGCAGTTCCCTGCACAGCTAGCTGCCATTGTGCAATAATACACAAAGCTGCAGTTCCCTGCACAGCTAGCTGCCATTGTGCAATAATACACAAAGCTGCAGTTGCCTGCACAGCTAGCTGCCATTGTGCAATAATACACAAAGCTGCAGTTCCCTGCACAGCTAGCTGCCATTGTGCAATAATACACAAAGCTGCAGTTCCCTGCACAGCTAGCTGCCATTGTGCAATAATACACAAAGCTGCAGTTCCCTGCACAGCTAGCTGCCATTGTGCAATAATACACAAAGCTGCAGTTGCCTGCACAGCTAGCTGCCATTGTGCAATAATACACAAAGCTGCAGTTCCCTGCACAGCTAGCTGCCATTGTGCAATAATACACAAAGCTGCAGTTCCCTGCACAGCTAGCTGCCATTGTGCAATAATACACAAAGCTGCAGTTCCCTGCACAGCTAGCTGCCATTGTGCAATAATACACAAAGCTGCAGTTGCCCTGCACAGCTAGCTGCCATTGTGCAATAATACACAAAGCTGCAGTTGCCTGCACAGCTAGCTGCCATTGTGCAATAATACACAAAGCTGCAGTTCCCTGCACAGCTAGCTGCCATTGTGCAATAATACACAAAGCTGCAGTTCCCTGCACAGCTAGCTGCCATTGTGCAATAATACACAAAGCTGCAGTTCCCTGCACAGCTAGCTGCCATTGTGCAATAATACACAAAGCTGCAGTTCCCTGCACAGCTAGCTGCCATTGTGCAATAATACACAAAGCTGCAGTTGCCTGCACAGCTAGCTGCCATTGTGCAATAATACACAAAGCTGCAGTTCCCTGCACAGCTAGCTGCCATTGTGCAATAATACACAAAGCTGCAGTTCCCTGCACAGCTAGCTGCCATTGTGCAATAATACACAAAGCTGCAGTTGCCTGCACAGCTAGCTGCCATTGTGCAATAATACACAAAGCTGCAGTTGCCTGCACAGCTAGCTGCCATTGTGCAATAATACACAAAGCTGCAGTTGCCTGCACAGCTAGCTGCCATTGTGCAATAATACACAAAGCTGCAGTTCCCTGCACAGCTAGCTGCCATTGTGCAATAATACACAAAGCTGCAGTTCCCTGCACAGCTAGCTGCCATTGTGCAATAATACACAAAGCTGCAGTTGCCTGCACAGCTAGCTGCCATTGTGCAATAATACACAAAGCTGCAGTTCCCTGCACAGCTAGCTGCCATTGTGCAATAATACACAAAGCTGCAGTACCCTGCACAGCTAGCTGCCATTGTGCAATAATACACAAAGCTGCAGTTCCCTGCACAGCTAGCTGCCATTGTGCAATAATACACAAAGCTGCAGTTGCCTGCACAGCTAGCTGCCATTGTGCAATAATACACAAAGCTGCAGTTGCCTGCACAGCTAGCTGCCATTGTGCAATAATACACAAAGCTGCAGTTGCCTGCACAGCTAGCTGCCATTGTGCAATAATACACAAAGCTGCAGTTCCCTGCACAGCTAGCTGCCATTGTGCAATAATACACAAAGCTGCAGTTCCCTGCACAGCTAGCTGCCATTGTGCAATAATACACAAAGCTGCAGTTGCCTGCACAGCTAGCTGCCATTGTGCAATAATACACAAAGCTGCAGTTCCCTGCACAGCTAGCTGCCATTGTGCAATAATACACAAAGCTGCAGTTGCCTGCAGAGCTAGCTGCCATTGTGCAATAATACACAAAGCTGCAGTTCCCTGCACAGCTAGCTGCCATTGTGCAATAATACACAAAGCTGCAGTTCCCTGCACAGCTAGCTGCCATTGTGCAATAACACACAAAGCTGCAGTTGCCTGCACAGCTAGCTGCCATTGTGCAATAATACACAAAGCTGCAGTTGCCTGCACAGCTAGCTGCCATTGTGCAATAATACACAAAGCTGCAGTTGCCTGCACAGCTAGCTGCCATTGTGCAATAATACACAAAGCTGCAGTTGCCTGCACAGCTAGCTGCCATTGTGCAATAATACACAAAGCTGCAGTTCCCTGCACAGCTAGCTGCCATTGTGCAATAATACACAAAGCTGCAGTTCCCTGCACAGCTAGCTGCCATTGTGCAATAATACACAAAGCTGCAGTTCCCTGCACAGCTAGCTGCCATTGTGCAATAATACACAAAGCTGCAGTTGCCTGCACAGCTAGCTGCCATTGTGCAATAATACACAAAGCTGCAGTTCCCTGCACAGCTAGCTGCCATTGTGCAATAATACACAAAGCTGCAGTTCCCTGCACAGCTAGCTGCCATTGTGCAATAATACACAAAGCTGCAGTTCCCTGCACAGCTAGCTGCCATTGTGCAATAATACACAAAGCTGCAGTTGCCTGCACAGCTAGCTGCCATTGTGCAATAATACACAAAGCTGCAGTTCCCTGCACAGCTAGCTGCCATTGTGCAATAATACACAAAGCTGCAGTACCCTGCACAGCTAGCTGCCATTGTGCAATAATACACAAAGCTGCAGTTCCCTGCACAGCTAGCTGCCATTGTGCAATAATACACAAAGCTGCAGTTGCCTGCACAGCTAGCTGCCATTGTGCAATAATACACAAAGCTGCAGTTGCCTGCACAGCTAGCTGCCATTGTGCAATAATACACAAAGCTGCAGTACCCTGCACAGCTAGCTGCCATTGTGCAATAATACACAAAGCTGCAGTTGCCTGCACAGCTAGCTGCCATTGTGCAATAATACACAAAGCTGCAGTTGCCTGCACAGCTAGCTGCCATTGTGCAATAATACACAAAGCTGCAGTTGCCTGCACAGCTAGCTGCCATTGTGCAATAATACACAAAGCTGCAGTTGCCTGCACAGCTAGCTGCCATTGTGCAATAATACACAAAGCTGCAGTTCCCTGCACAGCTAGCTGCCATTGTGCAATAATACAAAAAGCTGCAGTTCCCTGCACAGCTAGCTGCCATTGTGCAATAATACACAAAGCTGCAGTTGCCTGCACAGCTAGCTGCCATTGTGCAATAATACACAAAGCTGCAGTTCCCTGCACAGCTAGCTGCCATTGTGCAATAATACACAAAGCTGCAGTTGCCTGCACAGCTAGCTGCCATTGTGCAATAATACTCAAAGCTGCAGTTGCCTGCACAGCTAGCTGCCATTGTGCAATAATACACAAAGCTGCAGTTGCCTGCACAGCTAGCTGCCATTGTGCAATAATACACAAAGCTGCAGTTCCCTGCACAGCTAGCTGCCATTGTGCAATAATACACAAAGCTGCAGTTCCCTGCACAGCTAGCTGCCATTGTGCAATAATACACAAAGCTGCAGTTCCCTGCACAGCTAGCTGCCATTGTGCAATAATACACAAAGCTGCAGTTGCCTGCACAGCTAGCTGCCATTGTGCAATAATACACAAAGCTGCAGTTGCCTGCACAGCTAGCTGCCATTGTGCAATAATACACAAAGCTGCAGTTGCCTGCACAGCTAGCTGCCATTGTGCAATAATACACAAAGCTGCAGTTCCCTGCACAGCTAGCTGCCATTGTGCAATAATACACAAAGCTGCAGTTCCCTGCACAGCGAGCTGCCATTGTGCAATAATACACAAAGCTGCAGTTCCCTGCACAGCTAGCTGCCATTGTGCAATAATACACAAAGCTGCAGTTGCCTGCACAGCTAGCTGCCATTGTGCAATAATACACCAAGCTGCAGTTGCCTGCACAGCTAGCTGCCATTGTGCAATAATACACAAAGCTGCAGTACCCTGCACAGCTAGCTGCCATTGTGCAATAATACACAAAGCTGCAGTTCCCTGCACAGCTAGCTGCCATTGTGCAATAATACACAAAGCTGCAGTTGCCTGCACAGCTAGCTGCCATTGTGCAATAATACACAAAGCTGCAGTTGCCTGCACAGCTAGCTGCCATTGTGCAATAATACACAAAGCTGCAGTTGCCTGCACAGCTAGCTGCCATTGTGCAATAATACACAAAGCTGCAGTTGCCTGCACAGCTAGCTGCCATTGTGCAATAATACACAAAGCTGCAGTTCCCTGCACAGCTAGCTGCCATTGTGCAATAATACACAAAGCTGCAGTTCCCTGCACAGCTAGCTGCCATTGTGCAACAATACACAAAGCTGCAGTTGCCTGCACAGCTAGCTGCCATTGTGCAATAATACACAAAGCTGCAGTTGCCTGCACAGCTAGCTGCCATTGTGCAATAATACACAAAGCTGCAGTTGCCTGCACAGCTAGCTGCCATTGTGCAATAATACACAAAGCTGCAGTTGCCTGCACAGCTAGCTGCCATTGTGCAATAATACACAAAGCTGCAGTTCCCTGCACAGCTGGCTGCCATTGTGCAATAATACACAAAGCTGCCGTTCCCTGCACAGCTAGCTGCCATTGTGCAATAATACACAAAGCTGCAGTTCCCTGCACAGCTAGCTGCCATTGTGCAATAATACACAAAGCTGCAGTTCCCTGCACAGCTAGCTGCCATTGTGCAATAATACACAAAGCTGCAGTTGCCTGCACAGCTAGCTGCCATTGTGCAATAATACACAAAGCTGCAGTTGCCTGCACAGCTAGCTGCCATTGTGCAATAATACACAAAGCTGCAGTTGCCTGCACAGCTAGCTGCCATTGTGCAATAATACACAAAGCTGCAGTTGCCTGCACAGCTAGCTGCCATTGTGCAATAATACACAAAGCTGCAGTTCCCTGCACAGCTAGCTGCCATTGTGCAATAATACACAAAGCTGCAGTTCCCTGCACAGCTAGCTGCCATTGTGCAATAATACACAAAGCTGCAGTTCCCTGCACAGCTAGCTGCCATTGTGCAATAATACACAAAGCTGCAGTTGCCTGCACAGCTAGCTGCCATTGTGCAATAATACACAAAGCTGCAGTTGCCTGCACAGCTAGCTGCCATTGTGCAATAATACACAAAGCTGCAGTTGCCTGCACAGCTAGCTGCCATTGTGCAATAATACACAAAGCTGCAGTTGCCTGCACAGCTAGCTGCCATTGTGCAATAATACACAAAGCTGCAGTTGCCTGCACAGCTAGCTGCCATTGTGCAATAATACACAAAGGTGCAGTTCCCTGCACAGCTAGCTGCCATTGTGCAATAATAGACAAAGCTGCAGTTCCCTGCACAGCTAGCTGCCATTGTGCAATAATACACAAAGCTGCAGTTGCCTGCACAGCTAGCTGCCATTGTGCAATAATACACAAAGCTGCAGTTGCCTGCACAGCTAGCTGCCATTGTGCAATAATACACAAAGCTGCAGTTGCCTGCACAGCTAGCTGCCATTGTGCAATAATACACAAAGCTGCAGTTCCCTGCACAGCTAGCTGCCATTGTGCAATAATACACAAAGCTGCAGTTCCCTGCACAGCTAGCTGCCATTGTGCAATAATACACAAAGCTGCAGTTCCCTGCACAGCTAGCTGCCATTGTGCAATAATACACAAAGCTGCAGTTGCCTGCACAGCTAGCTGCCATTGTGCAATAATACACAAAGCTGCAGTTGCCTGCACAGCTAGCTGCCATTGTGCAATAATACACAAAGCTGCAGTTCCCTGCACAGCTAGCTGCCATTGTGCAATAATACACAAAGCTGCAGTTCCCTGCACAGCTAGCTGCCATTGTGCAATAATACACAAAGCTGCAGTTGCCTGCACAGCTAGCTGCCATTGTGCAATAATACACAAAGCTGCAGTACCCTGCACAGCTAGCTGCCATTGTGCAATAATACACAAAGCTGCAGTTGCCTGCACAGCTAGCTGCCATTGTGCAATAATACACAAAGCTGCAGTTCCCTGCACAGCTAGCTGCCATTGTGCAATAATACACAAAGCTGCAGTTCCCTGCACAGCTAGCTGCCATTGTGCAATAATACACAAAGCTGCAGTTCCCTGCACAGCTAGCTGCCATTGTGCAATAATACACAAAGCTGCAGTTCCCTGCACAGCTAGCTGCCATTGTGCAATAATACACAAAGCTGCAGTTGCCTGCACAGCTAGCTGCCATTGTGCAATAATACACAAAGCTGCAGTTCCCTGCACAGCTAGCTGCCATTGTGCAATAATACACAAAGCTGCAGTTCCCTGCACAGCTAGCTGCCATTGTGCAATAATACACAAAGCTGCAGTTGCCTGCACAGCTAGCTGCCATTGTGCAATAATACACAAAGCTGCAGTTGCCTGCACAGCTAGCTGCCATTGTGCAATAATACACAAAGCTGCAGTTGCCTGCACAGCTAGCTGCCATTGTGCAATAATACACAAAGCTGCAGTTCCCTGCACAGCTAGCTGCCATTGTGCAATAATACACAAAGCTGCAGTTCCCTGCACAGCTAGCTGCCATTGTGCAATAATACACAAAGCTGCAGTTCCCTGCACAGCTAGCTGCCATTGTGCAATAATACACAAAGCTGCAGTTCCCTGCACAGCTAGCTGCCATTGTGCAATAATACACAAAGCTGCAGTACCCTGCACAGCTAGCTGCCATTGTGCAATAATACACAAAGCTGCAGTTCCCTGCACAGCTAGCTGCCATTGTGCAATAATACACAAAGCTGCAGTTGCCTGCACAGCTAGCTGCCATTGTGCAATAATACACAAAGCTGCAGTTGCCTGCACAGCTAGCTGCCATTGTGCAATAATACACAAAGCTGCAGTTGCCTGCACAGCTAGCTGCCATTGTGCAATAATACACAAAGCTGCAGTTGCCTGCACAGCTAGCTGCCATTGTGCAATAATACACAAAGCTGCAGTTGCCTGCACAGCTAGCTGCCATTGTGCAATAATACACAAAGCTGCAGTTCCCTGCACAGCTAGCTGCCATTGTGCAATAACACACAAAGCTGCAGTTCCCTGCACAGCTAGCTGCCATTGTGCAATAATACACAAAGCTGCAGTTCCCTGCACAGCTAGCTGCCATTGTGCAATAATACACAAAGCTGCAGTTGCCTGCACAGCTAGCTGCCATTGTGCAATAATACACAAAGCTGCAGTTCCCTGCACAGCTAGCTGCCATTGTGCAATAATACACAAAGCTGCAGTTCCCTGCACAGCTAGCTGCCATTGTGCAATAATACACAAAGCTGCAGTTGCCTGCACAGCTAGCTGCCATTGTGCAATAATACACAAAGCTGCAGTTGCCTGCACAGCTAGCTGCCATTGTGCAATAATACACAAAGCTGCAGTTGCCTGCACAGCTAGCTGCCATTGTGCAATAATACACAAAGCTGCAGTTCCCTGCACAGCTAGCTGCCATTGTGCAATAATACACAAAGCTGCAGTTCCCTGCACAGCTAGCTGCCATTGTGCAATAATACACAAAGCTGCAGTTGCCTGCACAGCTAGCTGCCATTGTGCAATAATACACAAAGCTGCAGTTCCCTGCACAGCTAGCTGCCATTGTGCAATAATACACAAAGCTGCAGTACCCTGCACAGCTAGCTGCCATTGTGCAATAATACACAAAGCTGCAGTTCCCTGCACAGCTAGCTGCCATTGTGCAATAATACACAAAGCTGCAGTTGCCTGCACAGCTAGCTGCCATTGTGCAATAATACACAAAGCTGCAGTTGCCTGCACAGCTAGCTGCCATTGTGCAATAATACACAAAGCTGCAGTTGCCTGCACAGCTAGCTGCCATTGTGCAATAATACACAAAGCTGCAGTTGCCTGCACAGCTAGCTGCCATTGTGCAATAATACACAAAGCTGCAGTTCCCTGCACAGCTAGCTGCCATTGTGCAATAATACACAAAGCTGCAGTTCCCTGCACAGCTAGCTGCCATTGTGCAATAATACACAAAGCTGCAGTTGCCTGCACAGCTAGCTGCCATTGTGCAATAATACACAAAGCTGCAGTTGCCTGCACAGCTAGGTGCCATTGTGCAATAATACACAAAGCTGCAGTTGCCTGCACAGCTAGCTGCCATTGTGCAATAATACACAAAGCTGCAGTTGCCTGCACAGCTAGCTGCCATTATGCAATAATACACAAAGCTGCAGTTCCCTGCACAGCTAGCTGCCATTGTGCAATAATACACAAAGCTGGAGTTCCCTGCACAGCTAGCTGCCATTGTGCAATAATACACAAAGCTGCAGTTCCCTGCACAGGTAGCTGCCATTGTGCAATAATACACAAAGCTGCAGTTGCCTGCACAGCTAGCTGCCATTGTGCAATAATACACAAAGCTGCAGTTGCCTGCACAGCTAGCTGCCATTGTGCAATAATACACAAAGCTGCAGTTGCCTGCACAGCTAGCTGCCATTGTGCAATAATACACAAAGCTGCAGTTGCCTGCACAGCTAGCTGCCATTGTGCAATAATACACAAAGCTGCAGTTGCCTGCACAGCTAGCTGCCATTGTGCAATAATACACAAAGCTGCAGTTCCCTGCACAGCGAGCTGCCATTGTGCAATAATACACAAAGCTGCAGTTCCCTGCACAGCGAGCTGCCATTGTGCAATAATACACAAAGCTGCAGTTCCCTGCACAGCTAGCTGCCATTGTGCAATAATACACAAAGCTGCAGTTGCCTGCACAGCTAGCTGCCATTGTGCAATAATACACAAAGCTGCAGTTGCCTGCACAGCTAGCTGCCATTGTGCAATAATACACAAAGCTGCAGTACCCTGCACAGCTAGCTGCCATTGTGCAATAATACACAAAGCTGCAGTTGCCTGCACAGCTAGCTGCCATTGTGCAATAATACACAAAGCTGCAGTTCCCTGCACAGCTAGCTGCCATTGTGCAATAATACACAAAGCTGCAGTTGCCTGCACAGCTAGCTGCCATTGTGCAATAATACACAAAGCTGCAGTTGCCTGCACAGCTAGCTGCCATTGTGCAATAATACACAAAGCTGCAGTTGCCTGCACAGCTAGCTGCCAGTGTGCAATAATACACAAAGCTGCAGTTCCCTGCACAGCTAGCTGGCATTGTGCAATAATACACAAAGCTGCAGTTCCCTGCACAGCTAGCTGCCATTGTGCAATAATACACAAAGCTGCAGTTCCCTGCACACCTAGCTGCCATTGTGCAATAATACACAAAGCTGCAGTTGCCTGCATAGCTAGCTGCCATTGTGCAATAATACACAAAGCTGCAGTTGCCTGCACAGCTAGCTGCCATTGTGCAATAATACACAAAGCTGCAGTTGCCTGCACAGCTAGCTGCCATTGTGCAATAATACACAAAGCTGCAGTTGCCTGCACAGCTAGCTGCCATTGTGCAATAATACACAAAGCTGCAGTTCCCTGCACAGCTAGCTGCCATTGTGCAATAATACACAAAGCTGCAGTTCCCTGCACAGCTAGCTGCCATTGTGCAATAATACACAAAGCTGCAGTTCCCTGCACAGCTAGCTGCCATTGTGCAATAATACACAAAGCTGCAGTTGCCTGCACAGCTAGCTGCCATTGTGCAATAATACACAAAGCTGCAGTTGCCTGCACAGCTAGCTGCCATTGTGCAATAATACACAAAGCTGCAGTTGCCTGCACAGCTAGCTGCCATTGCGCAATAATACACAAAGCTGCAGTTCCCTGCACAGCTAGCTGCCATTGTGCAATAATACACAAAGCTGCAGTTCCCTGCACAGCTAGCTGCCATTGTGCAATAATACACAAAGCTGCAGTTCCCTGCACAGCTAGCTGCCATTGTGCAATAATACACAAAGCTGCAGTTGCCTGCACAGCTAGCTGCCATTGTGCAATAATACACAAAGCTGCAGTTCCCTGCACAGCTAGCTGCCATTGTGCAATAATACACAAAGCTGCAGTTGCCTGCACGGCTAGCTGCCATTGTGCAATAATACACAAAGCTGCAGTTCCCTGCACAGCTAGCTGCCATTGTGCAATAATACACAAAGCTGCAGTTCCCTGCACAGCTAGCTGCCATTGTGCAATAATACACAAAGCTGCAGTTCCCTGCACAGCTAGCTGCCATTGTGCAATAATACACACAGCTGCAGTTGCCTGCACAGCTAGCTGCCATTGTGCAATAATACACAAAGCTGCAGTTGCCTGCACAGCTAGCTGCCATTGTGCAATAATACACAAAGCTGCAGTTGCCTGCACAGCTAGCTGCCATTGTGCAATAATACACAAAGCTGCAGTTGCCTGCACAGCTAGCTGCCATTGTGCAATAATACACAAAGCTGCAGTTGCCTGCACAGCTAGCTGCCATTGTGCAATAATACACAAAGCTGCAGTTGCCTGCACAGCGAGCTGCCATTGTGCAATAATACACAAAGCTGCAGTTCCCTGCACAGCTAGCTGGCATTGTGCAATAATACACAAAGCTGCAGTTGCCTGCACAGCTAGCTGCCATTGTGCAATAATACACAAAGCTGCAGTTCCCTGCACAGCTAGCTGACATTGTGCAATAATACACAAAGCTGCAGTTCCCTGCACAGCTAGCTGCCATTGTGCAATAATACACAAAGCTGCAGTTCCCTGCACAGCTAGCTGCCATTGTGCAATAATACACAAAGCTGCAGTTGCCTGCACAGCTAGCTGCCATTGTGCAATAATACACAAAGCTGCAGTTGCCTGCACAGCTAGCTGCCATTGTGCAATAATACACAAAGCTGCAGTTGCCTGCACAGCTAGCTGCCATTGTGCAATAATACACAAAGCTGCAGTTCCCTGCACACCTAGCTGCCATTGTGCAATAATACACAAAGCTGCAGTTGCCTGCACAGCTAGCTGCCATTGTGCAATAATACACAAAGCTGCAGTTCCCTGCACAGCTAGCTGCCATTGTGCAATAATACACAAAGCTGCAGTTCCCTGCACAGCTAGCTGCCATTGTGCAATAATACACAAAGCTGCAGTTCCCTGCACAGCTAGCTGCCATTGTGCAATAATACACAAAGCTGCAGTTCCCTGCACAGCTAGCTGCCATTGTGCAATAATACACAAAGCTGCAGTTGCCTGCACAGCTAGCTGCCATTGTGCAATAATACACAAAGCTGCAGTTGCCTGCACAGCTAGCTGCCATTGTGCAATAATACACAAAGCTGCAGTTGCCTGCACAGCTAGCTGCCATTGTGCAATAATACACAAAGCTGCAGTTGCCTGCACAGCTAGCTGCCATTGTGCAATAATACACAAAGGTGCAGTTGCCTGCACAGCTAGCTGCCATTGTGCAATAATACACAAAGCTGCAGTTCCCTGCACAGCGAGCTGCCATTGTGCAATAATACACAAAGCTGCAGTTGCCTGCACAGCTAGCTGCCATTGTGCAATAATACACAAAGCTGCAGTTCCCTGCACAGCTAGCTGCCATTGTGCAATAATACACAAAGCTGCAGTTGCCTGCACAGCTAGCTGCCATTGTGCAATAATACACAAAGCTGCAGTACCCTGCACACCTAGCTGCCATTGTGCAATAATACACAAAGCTGCAGTTCCCTGCACAGCTAGCTGCCATTGTGCAATAATACACAAAGCTGCAGTTGCCTGCACAGCTAGCTGCCATTGTGCAATAATACACAAAGCTGCAGTTGCCTGCACAGCTAGCTGCCATTGTGCAATAATACACAAAGCTGCAGTTCCCTGCACAGCTAGCTGCAGTTGAAAAAAATAGATTTCTATCAAGGTCGCTACAGTTCCGCTGATGGGGTTGCAGATTTAGACAGTACAGTGCCAGACAGATCGCGTCGTCTTCGAGCCGCGATCAGTGCGGACGGTGCGTCATTCAATTCTTTCAATCAATTCAATTCTGTCACGTAATCATATTGGTGCTGTTTAAAGATCGTGATTGGTTAGTTTAGGCTGTGTTGCAGCCAGCGGTGCCGTCGCCCGAACATGCGAATGTAAGGATCCATTAGGTTTGATTCTGATTGAACATTTATCCTCTTCAATTGATTAGTTCGCTTTCGAGGTGGGAATCGTAGATTCATGATGGTGCACCACTATTTTGCTTTGTCGCTTTCCATGTGTTGCATTCACATACTTTCATTACACTCATTGCATTGTTATGCATTCATTCCATTCAAGCATATGTTGTTTGTTTACTGTTGTTTGGATTTGGGTTGTTACACGTAGTGATGTCCATTGCATGGTTTATTATTGTTTAGTTACGGGCAAGGATAAAGGTAATGCAAGCATGATATTGGATTTGGTGTCACACGTCTCCCATGCTTTGTTTAGCATGGAGCCGTGGTGAGCCCGGTTCCGTCCATGGGGGTAGAGCCGTAAGGATCTTGAATGCCTTGGCCACCACGACCCGCCGCCGTGGAGAAACAGAAATGGTGGGGCCTTGGCAACGGCACGGCGGCCCCACATCGTCAACAATGACTCGGACGTACACGTGGTGATTTCCTTTGTATCTTCCTTGCTTCGCCTTTACTTGCTCGTAGTTTTGTTTGTTGTGTTTGCGGGTATGACCCTAGGAGTATTTTGAATTGAAATATTTTTATGCAAACAATCACATAAATTGTTTTGGATAAATTTTTGCTCGTGTGCACCCCTCCCAAAAATTACATAGTTTTATGAGCCCATTTTCCAATCTTTGTTTTATAGGTTTTGCTAACCATTGAGTAGTTGAAATATAAGCATTTTGGGGATATTCTATAGCAAGTCATAACTTACTACGGAGTCGAGTAGTTCTCTTTTTCTTTGTGGTAGCAGAGGCTTGCCTAATTTTGTGGCAAGCCAACAAATTTTAGGACTTTCCTGCGCCGACTCCGGAAATGCTCTCCTTTTGAGCGGGGGATCCTTTTGTTGCCTTGTGAGTTTGTGTTACTTGCCTTTGTCTCCCATTTCTTCGTCAACGCCCGCGCCTCCGCTTGGGCGCCTAAGAAATGCAAAGCGCGCCTCCACTTGGGCGCTTTAGAAATGCAAAGCGCGCCTTCACTTGGGCGCTTTAGAAATGCAAAACCGCGCCTCCGCTTGGGCGCTTGAGAAATGCAAGGCCGCGCCTCCGCTTGGGCGCTTTAGAAAAACAAAGCATGCCCCACGACTTCTTTGTCATGGCCAAGAGTTGCCAAGCACCGGAGAGTCACCCGGGCACCTTGGTGACTTGCCCCGGGGTTCCCAAGCCCCAATGGGTTTTGTTTGCGTGTGTTTTGATTGTCCCTAGGGAGTTTAAAATTTTTGGGAAATTTTATCCCATGAAAACTTCGTTTGGTTAGCTTTGGCTTGTCTTGTTTCCTTTGTGTGGTCTTGTTTCTATTCCAACCCCGCGGTGTCCTCTCGTACTCCATCATGGATCAATGGATGAAGGACGCCTTCGCTAAGACGATGAGGGATGGATGACTTCGACATCCCATCAAAAATGTTTTGAAGATGTATGCCACCTTCGTCGAAAACAACACCGCCATCCATGACAAGTTCAATTGAAAGGATGAGCGGTTACGACGGAGTTTCCCCGCAGGGCGTTATTTCATTGGCACTCCGAGGAGGGTATGGACGTGAAAGATTTCACGGAGAACGAGTCAAACATGAATGAGTTGGGCACCATGATGCCACTTTCGGAAGGAATAAATTCTTAGGGGAAAGTGGTAGATGCTTGGTAGCCCGTGTCAAGGCAAGCTTGATTGATTTCTTGAAGTCTCAAAAATTAAGGCAATTCATTTGCCGTTTTTCCTTGGTGCGTGCATGTGGTTGGCACGTTAGCACACGTTTGTGCTTGCTTTCGTTTGGTCGAATATGCGTTTGTACGGCTCCCGTCGTCCACTCTCGCGCAAATTCGTGGGTTGAAAGTTTATGCCTGGATGGTTGTAAGTTTGTGCACTTTGGTTTTTATTTGCTGCACGGTGCGCCACCGCTTGCATGCCAAAGACCACGGACGCCCAACACCACTCGTCTTTGGATGTTATGAACAAGTGCTTTGCCCAAGTTTATGAAGTTTTTGAGTATGCCAATTAGGATAGCGGCCTACCAGCATCGCCAACGTTGCTTGGGCCATATACCTCAATTGAGTGTGTGGCTGTGCACGGCAATTGTAGTTCAATGTCCGTGTGGCATTGGCGTGACTTGAGTGCATGCGTTGACGCGCACATGAGTGGGTTTTTGCGCTAATTTGAGCATTCTGGGTGTTCATTTGTGTGTGTACGGACACGGGTGTGAGAATGTGGGCTGGAATGCCACTTCTCGGTGCGTGCGTGGATATGTGCTGGCACTTGAGGAGTACACTCGTGTGTGGAGGAGTTTGCGTTCACTCTTGCGTAGGTGAGTACGAGCAAACCTCGAGTCCACAGGTGTATTTTGATTAGATGATGCACAGTTCTTGCGATGATACGCATGTAGTTAGCTTTACTACCGTATACCTAGAACTCAACCCGATGCACCTGGATGGCTGTGAGACGCCATATTCACTGGTTTAGGACTGTTTGTGGATTGTATGATTTTTAGGAATAATGTATGCCTACAGTCGTACTACGTTTGTACTTGGTTTAGTTACATTGCCTACGTTGAGTACGCTGTCTTACCAGTCAAGTTCCTTACCTAGTCCCATCAGTGTACTAGTGTATATTGACTTGGTATATGTTTTTTTTTGTCTGCGTCTGCCTTTATGTACCGTCGCTACCGTCCAGGTTGCCCTCACCTTGGTTTGCCGTGTCGGTGGATTTGGTTATTCGTTTTGCTTTCTGGTTTACTGTGGTCCAGACCAACCCCGGGTGTGGGTTCGCTTGGAAATTCAGCCGAGCGCCTTATTCAGCTTACTGTGCGTAGCGTTGGGTGATCGGAGACCGTTTGCATGTGACCTAGTGCGATCAGCAATTTCCAGTGAACACCGAAAAGGTTTGGCCTTCGGAGGATCCACTGGCCATCCATTTACGATTGACAGGTGTTTGATTATGCACTGGACAGAGCACGGTGCTTGTTTCCGCGGGCGCCCCCAAAAACACAGTGCGGTGCCCTGGCGCAGCCGCTGGTTATTATGACGACCGGTACAGGACCATGTGGACGCTGCCCATGTTTGCCTGCACTGATGCCAGCCAGGTCCATCTGCACTGATGCCAGCCAGGTCCATCTGCACTGATGCCAGCCAGGTCCGCCTGCACTGATGCTGCCCAAGTTCGCCTGCCCTGAGGCCAGCCAGGCGCTGCACGAGGCCAACGATGGCTGCTAGGCCTACCCTCAGTGCTGCATCCGATTGGCTGCCTATGAGTCCGTCAAGCAGGTGCAGGTGATGTCTTTCTTGGTTCGGAAGCCTGGTCTGGCTACTGCCACTTCGTCCTGCCCTCCTGCTGGGCGATGGCTGGCACCACAGGCGAGAAGGACGTGAAGGTCTGGGGCCCCATGGACAACAAGAGGGCGACCCGACCATCAGGTGCTCAGTGCACCTGTATCCCCCAGAGGACAACATGGACTTCGCCGAGAATCCCAGGGGACCGGGCGTCACCCGGGCACCCCTGTGGGTTAGCCCAGACACCCCTGCCAGACCCTGCCTATTTTCTGGCTAAAATTTTGGGGGCCCTTTGCCCTCATTTTGGGCTGCCAAATTCGGCAAGCCAGTTAAAGGGAATTTCCTTCCCCTAGGATAGGTAACGCCAAGCCAGAGGGGCGGGGGGTTACGAAAAATCAGCTCTCCGGCACGCATTTTCTGTGCCAGGAGACCCCCCCCCTTCATACACTCGGTGCTTGCGTGGGCGCTTCGCTTGGGCGCCAATCAATCAAGTGTGCCTGATTCTAACCCTGCGCTTCTTTCGTTCCTGCTTCTGTTCCCCTCTCTCATTTCATCAAGACTGGATTTTTCATACGCCCTGTCACTTGAGCTTGCTGGGAAACCGATATCAGTGCCAGTAATGCAGATAGTCTGGTGCTCGAGAAGCTTCCATTCCTGGTTCACTTACAAAGTCCATCGACGCTCAGCAGCTGCCGGCCGTGAAGCAGGGTGCCCATTTTTCTTTCTAGTTCTGAGAGAGGGTACTGGAGGAGATTCTGGGGTAATTGCAAGTATCGAGGGTGTTGATGTCTATGTAGGAGGTCGACCTGTGTCCATCCCATAGTCCATAGAGTGTGTGCCACTGTGAGTGCCACCGAGTGTGACCAGAGCAACCGGTATTACCACCAGGGTGTAGATCACCCACCGAGCAAAAATCTGTATGGCAGCTGTACAGCAGCTCAGGAGTGAGTTACTGTTTTTAGAGAAAACTCCGCTGCAGCCCAGGTTGATGTAGTTACGGTGTATTACGCGTACGTTTACTTAGGAGTGATACTTAGAGGATATGACCTGATCCGTGAGATAGGGAGTATCCTAGTATCCTATGTAAATGGGAACTCCTTGTGATGTAACGTACTATGACGGAAATACAGATATAGATTTACTAGCTGAATTTTAGGTAACCGGCGGTTATGACTCAGGTGAATACACACAGTGAGATGAACAGTACCCAGCTAGTTTGTCTGGTGATGGTAGTCTGTAGGATACAGAGTGCCCCGTGTCATGTCCGTGGTGTGCTGATGCGCGGTTGTATAGGAGGTGTATAGGTGAACAGATTTATTGCTCGTGTACTGCTGTGAGTGCGATGCAGTTACATTGATACCCCGTTGTCAGCCCTGAGGTGGCAAATACAGGTCTTGCCGATTTGAGGCCAGGGGGATGTTTGAGGCGACACTCTGATGGTGTCGGTCTCACTGTGCTGGCAATTGTTTGCTTGTGTCTACGTATGCCAGCCAGGGTATGTGTGTGCGTGAGTACCTGTGCGCGCGTGTTCTGCGTCACGAGAGGTACCCAGAGCAAACACCCCCGCAAGACATTGGCTTCCCCTGTGGGGGGGAGATTTCGCTGTGATTGTGTAGTGTTGTTTTGAGCCTGTTAGTTTAGTTGCAAGTCAGCGAGTGCTTCTTGTTGGATAGCTGTCTCCCATTTTTCTGCCTTTCTGCAATCAGCCAGTCTTTCAGTCGGTCTGCCTGTCTGTGTCTTCGTTGTGGTTGATTGTTTTGTCATTGACCTGATCCGTCGTTCCGGTTGCAGCACCAGGCGATACGCCACACTAACCCATAGTTGACCCATGTCATACAGCCATCTGCATCTCAATGGGCATTTGGCCTGTTTGGTTTATGGCCCTGTTAGCTGGCGCCAACCGGTGACAGGCAGTTGTATCCGTGGTGGCAGTGACCGAGAGCCAGTCTGAGCGACCGCTGTATCCGAGTCAGCTGGCCAACCCGTTAGCCTGCACTCTGCAGGACCGCGCGACCTCGTTCTCTCTGCCTGACACCTTGTTGGCTGGAATGCTAGTGGCGAGTTCGCTGCGGCGTTCTCCACGGTGTCAGTGCATGGAGACGTCGTTGCCTTTCGTGCAGTGGTATGGAAGTGGTATGAAGTTTCAATTCTAGTTGCATGTATAGTGTTTTGTACCAGCTTACTTCCCTGTCGTTGGCACAAAAATCAGTGTCGTTCTCGCCTGTGTCTGCGTGTAATGTGAGGGAGTACCTAGTTATGTATTAATCATTCGTGACCCTGAGGATGGTCATGCCCTCAGGGTAGGGCAGTCTGTGGCAAGGACTGGAGGAATGACAACCCTTCCCCGTACCTGAGTCCAGAAGAAGCCAGAGATTTAGTTTACTGTCTGTACCTTCGTCTGATACGAGGATAGCTGGTAACTGCCTAGTGTGATGCAGGTAGTATGACAGTTGACTGTAATAGAAGTCCAGAGGTCAGTGATACCCTACAGGTGACTGAGTTTACTAGTTCGTATGCGAGAGATGAACTTTGGGTTGATGGTAATACCCCTAGTCACTCCGATGATTACGGTCATAGCCGTGTCTACTGAAGCTATTCAGGAATGTAACAGTAGCTACACGGTTAGTTCTACTGTGATGTACTGCGTGTTCACCTGGAGGGTCAGTCGCTGTGGCACTAATGTAACTCAGTGGCACCTTAGGACGGTCTGAGCTCTAAGAGTCGAAAGTCTGTAGTCTGTAGTCTGATGCTGCCGCACCCCAGTGTGACGTTCTTCCGTGTATTGTTTTCCGTCTGTAGGGCCCAGCTATGGCATTGGGGAAGAGACAATTATTTCTAATCCTAAACAGGTGTTGATTGGAGGAGGCCTCTCAGTTTTCTTGGCTCCTTGCGTTGATGTTTCATGCAGAAGATACCTTCTTTGTTGTCCCCCTTAAGCCTAGCTGTGGGTGATTGGCTGGTTTGGTGTGACCTCAGGCCCGTCCTTGTGCCGCAGGGCTGAAGGTCTTACGGGATGTAGTGACGACTGTTTTTCTCTCCTCTGTGTCACTCTCCGTATTTCTATTTTTTTCCCAACCATGGGCAGGTTGGCCCTCCGTCAGGAGTGGGAAGCCCTGGCGACACCCCCGCTATATGGGGTAGATTGGTTTCGTGTTGGGAAACGTTTGTTTATCTGTGGGTTACAGGAATTGCTGTGTTGCCTGCTTTTCTGAATCACTCTGTTCTAGACCCTGTAGTGGTACTGTCGGTACAATGGGCAGATGGGTGGTATAGCAGTTCTGATGTGTATGAGTGAGTCTGCTGTTACCATTGAAGGAGCTGTGTATGATTCTGCCTTGTGGCTGCTGTGATATGACCTTCCCTAGTTAGCCCACGAGGCATTTTATTGGTAGCACCCTGGAAGCCAGTTTGAAGGCCCAGGCGTAGTATACCTGTCACTGAGACAGGCCCCAGAGGGGAGCACTGTCGCCACTACTCTGCAATTGCAATTGCGACCGACTACTTTGTGTAGCTGAAGTACATGATACCCCGGTGAGTACCCGCAGACTGAGTCTCTGTGACCCTGGGTGGACTAGTACTCGTACGGTGTGAGCTTATATGGGATATCCCATAGGCCATACTAAAGCACCACCTATGTTACAGATGCCTGGGTTGCTAACTTGGGAGACCACTAGGTGAGTGAAGACAGCCTACTATGTACTTGAGTATATTGGCTGTAACGCCAGTACAGGAAACCTGTGTGTAAAGCAACATCAATGTTGTGGCCGCGGGTGCTGTACTGTGTATTATTACAGGAGTATTGTACGAGTAACCCTGAGTGTCACAGAAACCGCCTTTAGGTGAGTAACCTCTGGACTCTAGTGAGCATAGATGACTTTACTGTATTGCTATAGCTTAGCCTTAGTCAGCCAGACAGATAAACCCTTAGGCCTGCAAGACAGCCTACTGCAGGTAGTCTGGTTATAGCGCTGTGAGAGCATGACTGAGTAGCAGCCGGACTGAGTAGCAGCTTGTAGTGAATTTGAGGTAGAGTGTATGTGTAAACATAGAGGTAAGTTTGCCGCACTCAGTGGCTTTGTAGCTGATTTCCTGTCTAGGAGAATGATAGGGATGGGCTAGGGCAACAGCAGGAAGGGACGTACTGACCTGGGGGACCTATAGGGAGAAAATAACCCCTTTACCGAACATGTGCGTGGAGTCGCGACCACTGCACCACGGGGGGTATGACTCTGCGGGTCATGTATTCCGCCAACGGTCTCCAGGCGACTCAGTAGAACCCACCTGCCCCTAGCCAACCTTCTGCGGATGATCAGCAGTAGTGACTTGTAAGTTAATCTGCAGTGTACTGAAGAGGTACGGTCGTACTTGGTTTGTAAACTGAGGGTCTGTAAAGGCCATCCCCTGCACTTTAGTGCCAGACAGTCACCAGTGGGTCGTCAATAGAGTCTGTTTTCATCCGGATGTAGGTTCCCGTTGAGAGTGTCTTGGGAATTCCCGGAATTTGCTTTCATGGAACCTCTGTCTTCAGCTGTCGTGTCTGAGGTTACCATTATCCGTCCTGCAGTGTTCAGTTTGTGGGACCTTTGTGTGTCCAATTTTTCTTTTCGAGATACTGCCCAAGGTCTGGACTCCCTGATGGCTGTGCGACAGTGCGCTGCTAAAAGCAGTGCAGGGTGAGCATACAGAGAGTATCGTAAGCCAACGGTCAGTTGTGAGGTACGCGTGGAGCCGGGTTGCTGCTGGTGCCTCGGGGAGGCCGACGTGGACTGATTGGGCTGTCAACCATCTCGAGTGTGTAGAGTAAGGGACCATTATTTTCTGTGAGACCAGTTTGGCAGCGGTGGCAGTGTTTGTCAATGCGATCACCTTCCTCGGTGTTTCAGAAGTCTTTGCCTGTGTTAGCCCCGCTTTTGAAGTGTTTTGACAAGTGCGTACCCCCCCCCTGGGGTATATACTTGACAGATGTTTCTCATATGCGTGCAGTGCATAACCCTATGTCGGTAGAAGTCGGTGGACTTGACAGCAAAGTTCTCGTGCCGGATGCTCCTGTCTATACCCCCCGCCATCCGTCTGTTCTCAGGTCCGCCGAGTGTACCCAGCCCTCCTGGGAGCAATCCTGGACTAACCGTGGCGCCCAGACTAGCTCCGAAGTGCCCGGAGCTGGCGGACCGCGGATCGCCAAACAAAAGTGTCAGCTGACGTTCTCAGAATTGGTGCTGTATCTGAATTGGTTTGTAGGCCCTGCAGAGTCCCCCTCTTTGCGCAAGCACGGCCTTGTCTCCGCACAGGGCCCCTCGTCTGACTGTCGATTTCCTGCGCAGGTCTTTGTGGTCAAGAATGCATGACAACATGTTTGTGAGGCAGATGTAGTGGGACTGAGGGGCCAGGTCATGCCTGTGAGAGTTGTTGCTGCTCAGCACAGCATTACTATTGCAGACTGGTTCGGTTTGATTTTTCCTGATCCTCTGACATACAACATTGTAGTCATGTCACTGTCCGCACGCGGTATTGTGCTGCGTAAGCTGTGTCCAGTCAACGTCAGCTGGCACCTTGGAACTGAGCACTATTCAGCGGGCCAGTATGACTAAACTGGAAGCGGACCCAGTACTACAGTTTCCTCAGAGCAGATGGGTTATCAGTGCACGTCCTATGACTCAACTGACTCGAAGTTCACCACTGCGGTAACAGCCCCGGCGACACCCCCCTGGTGTGCCACCAGTGTCCAGACCCCCGACCTGGCTGGAGGGTGTCTGTACGCCCACAGCCCATGAGGGCGCCCCAAGGCGAGGCGATGACACTGGGTCTCCCCCGGGGGTGGAGGCTGGCCTTGGCTGTGGCACCACGGCGTACAACTGGCAGAACTGACGTCTGTTGTCTGTTGCCTGACGTCTGCCTGTTGTCTGACGTCTGTTGTCTGTTGTCTGACGTCTGTTGTCTGTTGCCTGACGTCTGCCTGTTGTCTGACGTCTGTTGTCTGTTGCCTGGTGCCTGACATCAGTTTATTTTCATTGCAGACCTAGAAGGACAAGATGCAGCCCCAGTGAACACATGAAAAATGTACAGGTTGTACATGTGTTCTCGCTTCAAAAAAAAAAAAAAAAAAAAAACATGTTTCGCAGGGTATTGGAGCAAGTTGGTTTCCGAGCCGCCAGCTGGTGGTACCAGACTTCTTTGCAGGTAGCGTGTTCTGCAACTGGGCAGCGGTTGGGAATACAACCTACGAAAGAAATGGTGTGCAGGCCCATGTTTCCAACCTCGTCCGCGGAAGGATGGTTGATGCCACTCCCGGACAGGGCTCAGACATGGCCCTCTACTCAGGATTCACCACTGACGCCTCCAAAAGTAACACAGTTTGCTCTCTGTACGCTCCCATCACATGGCAGGTTGACTGCAAGTGCCGGCCCGTCTCCGCCTCATCCTTTGACAAGATGTGCGCTGATATGAAGGCAGAGCGTGATGATATGTCAGTCCTCAGTCAGCTGTCTGTACAGTCTGTTATGTCTGGTCAGGGTAGTCTGTCGAATTCTGTGGTGTAGCGCCCCTGTAGACATCCCCACTTTCAGTGTAGAGTCTGGGGGGGAGTTGAAAAAAATAGATTTCTATCAAGGTCGCTACAGTTCCGCTGATGGGGTTGCAGATTTAGACAGTACAGTGCCAGACAGATCGCGTCGTCTTCGAGCCGCGATCAGTGCGGACGGTGCGTCATTCAATTCTTTCAATCAATTCAATTCTGTCACGTAATCATATTGGTGCTGTTTAAAGATCGTGATTGGTTAGTTTAGGCTGTGTTGCAGCCAGCGGTGCCGTCGCCCGAACATGCGAATGTAAGGATCCATTAGGTTTGATTCTGATTGAACATTTATCCTCTTCAATTGATTAGTTCGCTTTCGAGGTGGGAATCGTAGATTCATGATGGTGCACCACTATTTTGCTTTGTCGCTTTCCATGTGTTGCATTCACATACTTTCATTACACTCATTGCATTGTTATGCATTCATTCCATTCAAGCATATGTTGTTTGTTTACTGTTGTTTGGATTTGGGTTGTTACACGTAGTGATGTCCATTGCATGGTTTATTATTGTTTAGTTACGGGCAAGGATAAAGGTAATGCAAGCATGATATTGGATTTGGTGCCACACGTCTCCCATGCTTTGTTTAGCATGGAGCCGTGGTGAGCCCGGTTCCGTCCATGGGGGTAGAGCCGTAAGGATCTTGAATGCCTTGGCCACCACGACCCGCCGCCGTGGAGAAACAGAAATGGTGGGGCCTTGGCAACGGCACGGCGGCCCCACATCGTCAACAATGACTCGGACGTACACGTGGTGATTTCCTTTGTATCTTCCTTGCTTCGCCTTTACTTGCTCGTACTTTTGTTTGTTGTGTTTGCGGGTATGACCCTAGGAGTATTTTGAATTGAAATATTTTTATGCAAACAATCACATAAATTGTTTTAGATAAATTTTTGCTCGTGTGCACCCCTCCCAAAAATTACATAGTTTTATGAGCCCATTTTCCAATCTTTGTTTTATAGGTTTTGCTAACCATTGAGTAGTTGAAATATAAGCATTTTGGGGATATTCTATAGCAAGTCATAACTTACTACGGAGTCGAGTAGTTCTCTTTTTCTTTGTGCTGCCATTGTGCAATAATACACAAAGCTGCAGTTCCCTGCACAGCTAGCTGCCATTGTGCAATAATACACAAAGCTGCAGTTCCCTGCACAGCTAGCTGCCATTGTGCAATAATACACAAAGCTGCAGTTCCCTGCACAGCTAGCTGCCATTGTGCAATAATACACAAAGCTGCAGTTGCCTGCACAGCTAGCTGCCATTGTGCAATAATACACAAAGCTGCAGTTGCCTGCACAGCTAGCTGCCATTGTGCAATAATACACAAAGCTGCAGTTCCCTGCACAGCTAGCTGCCATTGTGCAATAATACACAAAGCTGCAGTTCCCTGCACAGCTAGCTGCCATTGTGCAATAATACACAAAGCTGCAGTTGCCTGCACAGCTAGCTGCCATTGTGCAATAATACACAAAGCTGCAGTTCCCTGCACAGCTAGCTGCCATTGTGCAATAATACACAAAGCTGCAGTTGCCTGCACAGCTAGCTGCCATTGTGCAATAATACACAAAGCTGCAGTTGCCTGCACAGCTAGCTGCCATTGTGCAATAATACACAAAGCTGCAGTTGCCTGCACGGCTAGCTGCCATTGTGCAATAATACACAAAGCTGCAGTTGCCTGCACGGCTAGCTGCCATTGTGCAATAATACACAAAGCTGCAGTTGCCTGCACAGCTAGCTGCCATTGTGCAATAATACACAAAGCTGCAGTTGCCTGCACAGCTAGCTGCCATTGTGCAATAATACACAAAGCTGCAGTTCCCTGCACAGCTAGCTGCCATTGTGCAATAATACACAAAGCTGCAGTTCCCTGCACAGCTAGCTGCCATTGTGCAATAATACACAAAGCTGCAGTTGCCTGCACAGCTAGCTGCCATTGTGCAATTATACACAAAGCTGCAGTTCCCTGCACAGCTAGCTGCCATTGTGCAATAATACACAAAGCTGCAGTTGCTTGCACAGCTAGCTGCCATTGTGCAATAATACACAAAGCTGCAGTTCCCTGCACAGCTAGCTGCCATTGTGCAATAATACACAAAGCTGCAGTTCCCTGCACAGCTAGCTGCCATTGTGCAATAATACACAAAGCTGCAGTTGCCTGCACAGCTAGCTGCCATTGTGCAATAATACACAAAGCTGCAGTTGCCTGCACAGCTAGCTGCCATTGTGCAATAATACACAAAGCTGCAGTTGCCTGCACAGCTAGCTGCCATTGTGCAATAATACACAAAGCTGCAGTTCCCTGCACAGCTAGCTGCCATTGTGCAATAATACACAAAGCTGCAGTTCCCTGCACAGCTAGCTGCCATTGTGCAATAATACACAAAGCTGCAGTTCCCTGCACAGCGAGCTGCCATTGTGCAATAATACACAAAGCTGCAGTTCCCTGCACAGCTAGCTGCCATTGTGCAATAATACACAAAGCTGCAGTTCCCTGCACAGCTAGCTGCCATTGTGCAATAATACACAAAGCTGCAGTTGCCTGCACAGCTAGCTGCCATTGTGCAATAATACACAAAGCTGCAGTACCCTGCACACCTAGCTGCCATTGTGCAATTATACACAAAGCTGCAGTTCCCTGCACAGCTAGCTGCCATTGTGCAATAATACACAAAGCTGCAGTTGCCTGCACAGCTAGCTGCCATTGTGCAATAATACACAAAGCTGCAGTTGCCTGCACAGCTAGCTGCCATTGTGCAATAATACACAAAGCTGCAGTTGCCTGCACAGCTAGCTGCCATTGTGCAATAATACACAAAGCTGCAGTTCCCTGCACAGCTAGCTGCCATTGTGCAATAATACACAAAGCTGCAGTTCCCTGCACAGCTAGCTGCCATTGTGCAATAATACACAAAGCTGCAGTTCCCTGCACAGCTAGCTGCCATTGTGCAATAATACACAAAGCTGCAGTTGCCTGCACAGCTAGCTGCCATTGTGCAATAATACACAAAGCTGCAGTTGCCTGCACAGCTAGCTGCCATTGTGCAATAATACACAAAGCTGCAGTTCCCTGCACAGCTAGCTGCCATTGTGCAATAATACACAAAGCTGCAGTTCCCTGCACAGCTAGCTGCCATTGTGCAATAATACACAAAGCTGCAGTTGCCTGCACAGCTAGCTGCCATTGTGCAATAATACACAAAGCTGCAGTTCCCTGCACAGCTAGCTGCCATTGTGCAATAATACACAAAGCTGCAGTTGCCTGCACAGCTAGCTGCCATTGTGCAATAATACACAAAGCTGCAGTTGCCTGCACAGCTAGCTGCCATTGTGCAATAATACACAAAGCTGCAGTTGCCTGCACGCCTAGCTGCCATTGTGCAATAATACACAAAGCTGCAGTTGCCTGCACGGCTAGCTGCCATTGTGCAATAATACACAAAGCTGCAGTTGCCTGCACAGCTAGCTGCCATTGTGCAATAATACACAAAGCTGCAGTTCCCTGCACAGCTAGCTGCCATTGTGCAATAATACACAAAGCTGCAGTTCCCTGCACAGCTAGCTGCCATTGTGCAATAATACACAAAGCTGCAGTTGCCTGCACAGCTAGCTGCCATTGTGCAATAATACACAAAGCTGCAGTTGCCTGCACAGCTAGCTGCCATTGTGCAATAATACACAAAGCTGCAGTTGCCTGCACGGCTAGCTGCCATTGTGCAATAATACACAAAGCTGCAGTTGCCTGCACAGCTAGCTGCCATTGTGCAATAATACACAAAGCTGCAGTTCCCTGCACAGCTAGCTGCCATTGTGCAATAATACACAAAGCTGCAGTTCCCTGCACAGCTAGCTGCCATTGTGCAATAATACACAAAGCTGCAGTTGCCAGCACAGCTAGCTGCCATTGTGCAATAATACACAAAGCTGCAGTTGCCTGCACAGCTAGCTGCCATTGTGCAATAATACACAAAGCTGCAGTTGCCTGCACAGCTAGCTGCCATTGTGCAATAATACACAAAGCTGCAGTTCCCTGCACAGCTAGCTGCCATTGTGCAATAATACACAAAGCTGCAGTTGCCTGCACAGCTAGCTGCCATTGTGCAATGATACACAAAGCTGCAGTTCCCTGCACAGCTAGCTGCCATTGTGCAATAATACACAAAGCTGCAGTTCCCCGCACAGCTAGCTGCCATTGTGCAATAATACACAAAGCTGCAGTTGCCTGCACAGCTAGCTGCCATTGTGCAATAATACACAAAGCTGCAGTTCCCTGCACAGCTAGCTGCCATTGTGCAATAATACACAAAGCTGCAGTTGCCTGCACAGCTAGCTGCCATTGTGCAATAATACACAAAGCTGCAGTTGCCTGCACAGCTAGCTGCCATTGTGCAATAATACACAAAGCTGCAGTTGCCTGCACGGCTAGCTGCCATTGTGCAATAATACACAAAGCTGCAGTTGCCTGCACAGCTAGCTGCCATTGTGCAATAATACACAAAGCTGCAGTTCCCTGCACAGCTAGCTGCCATTGTGCAATAATACACAAAGCTGCAGTTCCCTGCACAGCTAGCTGCCATTGTGCAATAATACACAAAGCTGCAGTTGCCTGCACAGCTAGCTGCCATTGTGCAATAATACACAAAGCTGCAGTTGCCTGCACAGCTAGCTGCCATTGTGCAATAATACACAAAGCTGCAGTTGCCTGCACAGCTAGCTGCCATTGTGCAATAATACACAAAGCTGCAGTTCCCTGCACAGCTAGCTGCCATTGTGCCATAATACACAAAGCTGCAGTTCCCTGCACAGCTAGCTGCCATTGTGCAATAATACACAAAGCTGCAGTTGCCTGCACAGCTAGCTGCCATTGTGCAATAATACACAAAGCTGCAGTCGCCTGCACAGCTAGCTGCCATTGTGCAATAATACACAAAGCTGCAGTTGCCTGCACAGCTAGCTCCCATTGTGCAATAATACACAAAGCTGCAGTTGCCTGCACAGCTAGCTGCCATTGTGCAATAATACACAAAGCTGCAGTTGCCTGCACAGCTAGCTGCCATTGTGCAATAATACACAAAGCTGCAGTTGCCTGCACAGCTAGCTGCCATTGTGCAATAATACACAAAGCTGCAGTTGCCTGCACAGCTAGCTGCCATTGTGCAATAATACACAAAGCTGCAGTTGCCTGCACAGCTAGCTGCCATTGTGCAGTAATACACAAAGCTGCAGCTGCCTGCACAGCTAGCTGCCATTGTGCAATAATACACAAAGCTGCAGTTGCCTGCACAGCTAGCTGCCATTGTGCAATAATACACAAAGCTGCAGTTCCCTGCACAGCTAGCTGCCATTGTGCAATAATACACAAAGCTGCAGTTGCCTGCACAGCTAGCTGCCATTGTGCAATAATACACAAAGCTGCAGTTCCCTGCACACCTAGCTGCCATTGTGCAATAATACACAAAGCTGCAGTTCCCTGCACAGCTAGCTGCCATTGTGCAATAATACACAAAGCTGCAGTTCCCTGCACAGCGAGCTGCCATTGTGCAATAATACACAAAGCTGCAGATCCCTGCACAGCTAGCTGCCATTGTGCAATAATACACAAAGCTGCAGTTCCCTGCACAGCTAGCTGCCATTGTGCAATAATACACAAAGCTGCAGTTGCCTGCACAGCTAGCTGCCATTGTGCAATAATACACAAAGCTGCAGTTCCCTGCACAGCTAGCTGCCATTGTGCAATAATACACAAAGCTGCAGTTGCCTGCACAGCTAGCTGCCATTGTGCAATAATACACAAAGCTGCAGTTCCCTGCACACCTAGCTGCCATTGTGCAATAATACACAAAGCTGCAGTTCCCTGCACAGCTAGCTGCCATTGTGCAATAATACACAAAGCTGCAGTTGCCTGCACAGCTAGCTGCCATTGTGCAATAATACACAAAGCTGCAGTTGCCTGCACAGCTAGCTGCCATTGTGCAATAATACACAAAGCTGCAGTTGCCTGCACAGCTAGCTGCCATTGTGCAATAGTACACAAAGCTGCAGTTCCCTGCACAGCTAGCTGCCATTGTGCAATGATACACAAAGCTGCAGTACCCTGCACAGCTAGCTGCCATTGTGCAATAATACACAAAGCTGCAGTTCCCTGCACAGCTAGCTGCCATTGTGCAATAATACACAAAGCTGCAGTTCCCTGCACAGCTAGCTGCCATTGTGCAATAATACACAAAGCTGCAGTTCCCTGCACAGCTAGCTGCCATTGTGCAATAATACACAAAGCTGCAGTTCCCTGCACAGCTAGCTGCCATTGTGCAATAATACACAAAGCTGCAGTACCCTGCACAGCTAGCTGCCATTGTGCAATAATACACAAAGCTGCAGTTGCCTGCACAGCTAGCTGCCATTGTGCAATAATACACAAAGCTGCAGTTGCCTGCACAGCTAGCTGCCATTGTGCAATAATACACAAAGCTGCAGTTCCCTGCACAGCTAGCTGCCATTGTGCAATAATACACAAAGCTGCAGTTCGCTGCACAGCTAGCTGCCATTGTGCAATAATACACAAAGCTGCAGTTCCCTGCACAGCTAGCTGCCATTGTGCAATGATACACAAAGCTGCAGTTGCCTGCACAGCTAGCTGCCATTGTGCAATAATACACAAAGCTGCAGTTCCCTGCACAGCTAGCTGCCATTGTGCAATAATACACAAAGCTGCAGTACCCTGCACAGCTAGCTGCCATTGTGCAATAATACACAAAGCTGCAGTTCCATGCACAGCTAGCTGCCATTGTGCAATAATACACAAAGCTGCAGTTGCCTGCACAGCTAGCTGCCATTGTGCAATAATACACAAAGCTGCAGTTGCCTGCACAGCTAGCTGCCATTGTGCAATAATACACAAAGCTGCAGTTCCCTGCACAGCTAGCTGCCATTGTGCAATAATACACAAAGCTGCAGTTCCCTGCACAGCTAGCTGCCATTGTGCAATAATACACAAAGCTGCAGTTGCCTGCACAGCTAGCTGCCATTGTGCAATAATACACAAAGCTGCAGTTCCCTGCACAGCTAGCTGCCATTGTGCAATAATACACAGAGCTGCAGTTGCCTGCACAGCTAGCTGCCATTGTGCAATAATACACAAAGCTGCAGTTCCCTGCACAGCTAGCTGCCATTGTGCAATAATACACAAAGCTGCAGTTGCCTGCACAGCTAGCTGCCATTGTGCAATAATACACAAAGCTGCAGTTCCCTGCACACCTAGCTGCCATTGTGCAATAATACACAAAGCTGCAGTTCCCTGCACAGCTAGCTGCCATTGTGCAATAATACACAAAGCTGCAGTTGCCTGCACAGCTAGCTGCCATTGTGCAATAATACACAAAGCTGCAGTTGCCTGCACAGCTAGCTGCCATTGTGCAATAATACACAAAGCTGCAGTTGCCTGCACAGCTAGCTGCCATTGTGCAATAGTACACAAAGCTGCAGTTCCCTGCACAGCTAGCTGCCATTGTGCAATGATACACAAAGCTGCAGTACCCTGCACAGCTAGCTGCCATTGTGCAATAATACACAAAGCTGCAGTTCCCTGCACAGCTAGCTGCCATTGTGCAATAATACACAAAGCTGCAGTTCGCTGCACAGCTAGCTGCCATTGTGCAATAATACACAAAGCTGCAGTTCCCTGCACAGCTAGCTGCCATTGTGCAATAATACACAAAGCTGCAGTTCCCTGCACAGCTAGCTGCCATTGTGCAATAATACACAAAGCTGCAGTACCCTGCACAGCTAGCTGCCATTGTGCAATAATACACAAAGCTGCAGTTGCCTGCACAGCTAGCTGCCATTGTGCAATAATACACAAAGCTGCAGTTGCCTGCACAGCTAGCTGCCATTGTGCAATAATACACAAAGCTGCAGTTCCCTGCACAGCTAGCTGCCATTGTGCAATAATACACAAAGCTGCAGTTCGCTGCACAGCTAGCTGCCATTGTGCAATAATACACAAAGCTGCAGTTCCCTGCACAGCTAGCTGCCATTGTGCAATAATACACAAAGCTGCAGTTGCCTGCACAGCTAGCTGCCATTGTGCAATAATACACAAAGCTGCAGTTCCCTGCACAGCTAGCTGCCATTGTGCAATAATACACAAAGCTGCAGTACCCTGCACAGCTAGCTGCCATTGTGCAATAATACACAAAGCTGCAGTTCCATGCACAGCTAGCTGCCATTGTGCAATAATACACAAAGCTGCAGTTGCCTGCACAACTAGCTGCCATTGTGCAATAATACACAAAGCTGCAGTTGCCTGCACAGCTAGCCGCCATTGTGCAATAATACACAAAGCTGCAGTTCCCTGCACAGCTAGCTGCCATTGTGCAATAATACACAAAGCTGCAGTTCCCTGCACAGCTAGCTGCCATTGTGCAATAATACACAAAGCTGCAGTTGCCTGCACAGCTAGCTGCCATTGTGCAATAATACACAAAGCTGCAGTTCCCTGCACAGCTAGCTGCCATTGTGCAATAATACACAAAGCTGCAGTTGCCTGCACAGCTAGCTGCCATTGTGCAATAATAGACAAAGCTGCAGTTCCGTGCACAGCTAGCTGCCATTGTGCAATAATACACAAAGCTGCAGTTCCCTGCACAGCTAGCTGCCATTGTGCAATAATACACAAAGCTGCAGTTGCCTGCACAGCTAGCTGCCATTGTGCAATAATACACAAAGCTGCAGTTCCCTGCACACCTAGCTGCCATTGTGCAATAATACACAAAGCTGCAGTTCCCTGCACAGCTAGCTGCCATTGTGCAATAATACACAAAGCTGCAGTTGCCTGCACAGCTAGCTGCCATTGTGCAATAATACACAAAGCTGCAGTTCCCTGCACAGCTAGCTGCCATTGTGCAATAATACACAAAGCTGCAGTTCCCTGCACAGCTAGCTGCCGTTGTGCAATAATACACAAAGCTGCAGTTCCCTGCACAGCTAGCTGCCATTGTGCAATAATACAAAAAGCTGCAGTTTCCTGCACAGCTAGCTGCCATTGTGCAATAATACACAAAGCTGCAGTTCCCTGCACAGCTAGCTGCCATTGTGCAATAATACACAAAGCTGCAGTACCCTGCACAGCTAGCTGCCATTGTGCAATAATACACAAAGCTGCAGTTCCCTGCACAGCTAGCTGCCATTGTGCAATAATACACAAAGCTGCAGTTGCCTGCACAGCTAGCTGCCATTGTGCAATAATACACAAAGCTGCAGTTGCCTGCACAGCTTGCTGCCATTGTGCAATAATACACAAAGCTGCAGTTCCCTGCACAGCTAGCTGCCATTGTGCAATAATACACAAAGCTGCAGTTCCCTGCACAGCTAGCTGCCATTGTGCAATAATACACAAAGCTGCAGTTCCCTGCACAGCTAGCTGCCATTGTGCAATAATACACAAAGCTGCAGTTCCCTGCACAGCTAGCTGCCATTGTGCAATAATACACAAAGCTGCAGTTGCCTGCACAGCTAGCTGCCATTGTGCAATAATACACAAAGCTGCAGTTGCCTGCACAGCTAGCTGCCATTGTGCAATAATACACAAAGCTGCAGTTCCCTGCACAGCTAGCTGCCATTGTGCAATAATACACAAAGCTGCAGTTCCCTGCACAGCTAGCTGCCATTGTGCAATAATACACAAAGCTGCAGTTGCCTGCACAGCTAGCTGCCATTGTACAATAATACACAAAGCTGCAGTTCCCTGCACAGCTAGCTGCCATTGTGCAATAATACACAAAGCTGCAGTTCCCTGCACAGCTAGTTGCCATTGTGCAATAATACACAAAGCTGCAGTTCCCTGCACAGCTAGCTGCCATTGTGCAATAATACACAAAGCTGCAGTTCCCTGCACAGCTAGCTGCCATTGTGCAATAATACACAAAGCTGCAGTTGCCTGCACAGCTAGCTGCCATTGTGCAATAATACACAAAGCTGCAGTTGCCTGCACAGCTAGCTGCCATTGTGCAATAATACACAAAGCTGCAGTTCCCTGCACAGCTAGCTGCCATTGTGCAATAATACACAAAGCTGCAGTTCCCTGCACAGCTAGCTGCCATTGTGCAATAATACACAAAGCTGCAGTTGCCTGCACAGCTAGCTGCCATTGTGCAATAATACACAAAGCTGCAGTTGCCTGCACAGCTAGCTGCCATTGTGCAATAATACACAAAGCTGCAGTTCCCTGCACAGCTAGCTGCCATTGTGCAATAATACACAAAGCTGCAGTTCCCTGCACAGCTAGCTGCCATTGTGCAATAATACGCAAAGCTGCAGTTGCCTGCACAGCTAGCTGCCATTGTGCAATAATACACAAAGCTGCAGTTCCCTGCACAGCTAGCTGCCATTGTGCAATAATACACAAAGCTGCAGTTCCCTCCACACCTAGCTGCCATTGTGCAATAATACACAAAGCTGCAGTTGCCTGCACAGCTAGCTGCCATTGTGCAATAATACACAAAGCTGCAGTTCCCTGCACAGCTAGCTGCCATTGTGCAATAATACACAACTGTGCAGTTGCCTGCACAGCTAGCTGCCATTGTGCAATAATACACAAAGCTGCAGTTCCCTGCACAGCTAGCTGCCATTGTGCAATAATACAGAAAGCTGCAGTTGCCTGCACAGCTAGCTGCCATTGTGCAATAATACACAAAGCTGCAGTTCCCTGCACAGCTAGCTGCCATTGTGCAATAATACACAAATGTGCAGTTGCCTGCACAGCTAGCTGCCATTGTGCAATAATACACAAAGCTGCAGTTGCCTGCACAGCTAGCTGCCATTGTGCAATAATACACAAAGCTGCAGTTGCCTGCACAGCTAGCTCCCATTGTGCAATAATACACAAAGCTGCAGTTCCCTGCACAGCTAGCTGCCATTGTGCAATAATACACAAAGCTGCAGTTGCCTGCACAGCTAGCTGCCATTGTGCAATAATACACAAAGCTGCAGTTGCCTGCACAGCTAGCTGCCATTGTGCAATAATACACAAAGCTGCAGTTCCCTGCACAGCTAGCTGCCATTGTGCAATAATACACAAAGCTGCAGTTCCCTGCACAGCTAGCTGCCATTGTGCAATAATACACAAAGCTGCAGTTGCCTGCACAGCTAGCTGCCATTGTGCAATAATACACAAAGCTGCAGTTCCCTGCACAGCTAGCTGCCATTGTGCAATAATACACAAAGCTGCAGTTGCCTGCACAGCTAGCTGCCATTGTGCAATAATACACAAAGCTGCAGTTGCCTGCACAGCTAGCTGCCATTGTGCAATAATACACAAAGCTGCAGTTGCCTGCACAGCTGGCTGCCATTGTGCAATAATACACAAAGCTGCAGTTCCCTGCACAGCTAGCTGCCATTGTGCAATAATACACAAAGCTGCAGTTGCCTGCACAGCTAGCTGCCATTGTGCAATAATACACAAAGCTGCAGTTCCATGCACAGCTAGCTGCCATTGTGCAATAATACACAAAGCTGCAGTTCCCTGCACAGCTAGCTGCCATTGTGCAATAATACACAAAGCTGCAGTTGCCTGCACAGCTAGCTGCCATTGTGCAATAATACACAAAGCTGCAGTTGCCTGCACAGCTAGCTGCCATTGTGCAATAATACACAAAGCTGCAGTTCCCTGCACAGCTAGCTGCCATTGTGCAATAATACACAAAGCTGCAGTTCCCTGCACAGCTAGCTGCCATTGTGCAATAATACACAAAGCTGCAGTTCCCTGCACAGCTAGCTGCCATTGTGCAATAATACACAAAGCTGCAGTTCCCTGCACAGCTAGCTGCCATTGTGCAATAATACACAAAGCTGCAGTTCCCTGCACAGCTAGCTGCCATTGTGCAATAATACACAAATGTGCAGTTGCCTGCACAGCTAGCTGCCATTGTGCAATAATACACAAAGCTGCAGTTGCCTGCACAGCTAGCTGCCATTGTGCAATAATACACAAAGCTGCAGTTGCCTGCACAGCTAGCTGCCATTGTGCAATAATACACAAAGCTGCAGTTCCCTGCACAGCTAGCTGCCATTGTGCAATAATACACAAAGCTGCAGTTCCCTGCACAGCTAGCTGCCATTGTGCAATAATACACAAAGCTGCAGTTGCCTGCACAGCTAGCTGCCATTGTGCAATAATACACAAAGCTGCAGTTCCCTGCACAGCTAGCTGCCATTGTGCAATAATACACAAAGCTGCAGTTCCCTGCACAGCTAGCTGCCATTGTGCAATAATACACAAAGCTGCAGTTGCCTGCACAGCTAGCTGCCATTGTGCAATAATACACAAAGCTGCAGTTGCCTGCACGGCTAGCTGCCATTGTGCAATAATACACAAAGCTGCAGTTCCCTGCACAGCTAGCTGCCATTGTGCAATAATACACGCTGCAGTTCCCTGCACAGCTAGCTGCCATTGTGCAGTAATACACAAAGCTGCAGTTGCCTGCACAGCTAGCTGCCATTGTGCAATAATACACAAAGCTGCAGTTCCCTGCACAGCTAGCTGCCATTGTGCAATAATACACAAAGCTGCAGTTCCCTGCACAGCTAGCTGCCATTGTGCAATAATACACAAAGCTGCAGTTGCCTGCACAGCTAGCTGCCATTGTGCAATAATACACAAAGCTGCAGTTGCCTGCACAGCTAGCTGCCATTGTGCAATAATACACAAATGTGCAGTTGCCTGCACAGCTAGCTGCCATTGTGCAATAATACACAAAGCTGCAGTTGCCTGCACAGCTAGCTGCCATTGTGCAATAATACACAAAGCTGCAGTTGCCTGCACAGCTAGCTGCCATTGTGCAATAATACACAAAGCTGCAGTTCCCTGCACAGCTAGCTGCCATTGTGCAATAATACACAAAGCTGCAGTTCCCTGCACAGCTAGCTGCCATTGTGCAATAATACACAAAGCTGCAGTTGCCTGCACAGCTAGCTGCCATTGTGCAATAATACACAAAGCTGCAGTTCCCTGCACAGCTAGCTGCCATTGTGCAATAATACACAAAGCTGCAGTTGCCTGCACAGCTAGCTGCCATTGTGCAATAATACACAAAGCTGCAGTTGCCTGCACAGCTAGCTGCCATTGTGCAATAATACACAAAGTTGCAGTTCCCTGCACAGCTAGCTGCCATTGTGCAATAATACACGCTGCAGTTCCCTGCACAGCTAGCTGCCATTGTGCAATAATACACAAAGCTGCAGTTGCCTGCACAGCTAGCTGCCATTGTGCAATAATACACAAAGCTGCAGTTCCCTGCACAGCTAGCTGCCATTGTGCAATAATACACAAAGCTGCAGTTCCCTGCACAGCTAGCTGCCATTGTGCAATAATACACAAAGCTGCAGTTGCCTGCACAGCTAGCTGCCATTGTGCAATAATACACAAAGCTGCAGTTGCCTGCACAGCTAGCTGCCATTGTGCAATAATACACAAAGCTGCAGTTCCCTGCACAGCTAGCTGCCATTGTGCAATAATACACAAAGCTGCAGTTGCCTGCACAGCTAGCTGCCATTGTGCAATAATACACAAAGCTGCAGTTCCCTGCACACCTAGCTGCCATTGTGCAATAATACACAAAGCTGCAGTTCCCTGCACAGCTAGCTGCCATTGTGCAATAATACACAAAGCTGCAGTTGCCTGCACAGCTAGCTGCCATTGTGCAATAATACACAAAGCTGCAGTTCCCTGCACAGCTAGCTGCCATTGTGCAATAATACACAAAGCTGCAGTTCCCTGCACAGCTAGCTGCCATTGTGCAATAATACACAAAGCTGCAGTTCCCTGCACAACTAGCTGCCATTGTGCAATAATACACAAAGCTGCAGTTCCCTGCACAGCTAGCTGCCATTGTGCAATAATACACAAAGCTGCAGTTCCCTGCACAGCTAGCTGCCATTGTGCAATAATACACAAAGCTGCAGTTGCCTGCACAGCTAGCTGCCATTGTGCAATAATACACAAAGCTGCAGTTCCCTGCACAACTAGCTGCCATTGTGCAATAATACACAAAGCTGCAGTTGCCTGCACAGCTAGCTGCCATTGTGCAATAATACACAAAGCTGCAGTTGCCTGCACAGCTAGCTGCCATTGTGCAATAATACACAAAGCTGCAGTTGCCTGCACAGCTAGCTGCCATTGTGCAATAATACACAAAGCTGCAGTTCCCTGCACAGCTAGCTGCCATTGTGCAATAATACACAAAGCTGCAGTTGCCTGCACAGCTAGCTGCCATTGTGCAATAATACACAAAGCTGCAGTTCCCTGCACAGCTAGCTGCCATTGTGCAATAATACACAAAGCTGCAGTTGCCTGCACAGCTAGCTGCCAATGTGCAATAATACACAAAGCTGCAGTTGCCTGCACAGCTAGCTGCCATTGTGCAATAATACACAAAGCTGCAGTTCCCTGCACAGCTAGCTGCCATTGTGCAATAATACACAAAGATGCAGTTGCCCGCACAGCTAGCTGCCATTGTGCAATAATACACAAAGCTGCAGTTCCCTGCACACCTAGCTGCCATTGTGCAATAATACACAAAGCTGCAGTTCCCTGCACACCTAGCTGCCATTGTGCAATAATACACAAAGCTGCAGTTGCCTGCACAGCTAGCTGCCATTGTGCAATAATACACAAAGCTGCAGTTCCCTGCACAGCTAGCTGCCATTGTGCAATAATACACAAAGCTGCAGTTCCCTGCACAGCTAGCTGCCATTGTGCAATAATACACAAAGCTGCAGTTCCCTGCACAGCTAGCTGCCATTGTGCAATAATACACAAAGCTGCAGTTCCCTGCACAGCTAGCTGCCATTGTGCAATAATACACAAAGCTGCAGTTCCCTGCACAGCTAGCTGCCATTGTGCAATAATACACAAAGCTGCAGTTCCCTGCACAGCTAGCTGCCATTGTGCAATAACACACAAAGCTGCAGCTCCCTGCACAGCTAGCTGCCATTGTGCAATAATACACAAAGCTGCAGTTGCCTGCACAGCTAGCTGCCATTGTGCAATAATACACAAAGCTGCAGTTCCCTGCACAGCTAGCTGCCATTGTGCAATAATACACAAAGCTGTAGTTGCCTGCACAGCTAGTTGCCATTGTGCAATAATACACAAAGGTGCAGTTCCCTGCACAGCTAGCTGCCATTGTGCAATAATACACAAAGCTGCAGTTCCCTGCACAGCTAGCTGCCATTGTGCAATAATACACAAAGCTGCAGTTCCTTGCACAGCTAGCTGCCAATGTGCAATAATACAGAAAGCTGCAGTTCCCTGTACAGCTAGCTGCCAATGTGTGATAATACACAAAGCTGTAGTTCCCTGCACAGCTAGCTGCCAATGTGCAATAATACACAAAGCTGCAGTTCCCGGCACAGCTAGCTGCCATTGTGCAATAGTACACAAAGCTGCAGTTCCCTGCACAGCTAGCTGCCATTGTGCAATAATACAGAAGCCGCGGTTCCCGGCACAGCTAGCTGCCATGGTGCAATAAGACACAAAGCTGCAGTTCCCTGCACAGCTAGCTGCCATTGTGCAATAATACACAAAGCTACAGTTCCCTGCACAGCTAGCTGCCATTGTGCAATAATACACAAAGCTGCAGTTCCCTGCACAGCTAGCTGCCATTGTGCAATAATACACAAAGCTGCAGTTGCCTGCACAGCTAGCTGCCATTGTGCAATAATACCCAAAGATGCAGTTCCCTGCACAGCTAGCTGCCATTGTGCAATAATACACAAAGCTGCAGTTCCCTGCACAGCTAGCTGCCATTGTGCAATAATACACAAAGCTGCAGTTCCCTGCACAGCTAGCTGCCATTGTGCAATAATACACAAAGCTGCACTTCCCTGCATAGCTAGCCGCCATTGTGCAATAATACCCAAAGATGCAGTTCCCTGCACAGCTAGCTGCCATTGTGCAATAATACACAAAGCTGCAGTTCCTTGCACAGCTAGCTGCCATTGTGCAATAATACACAAAGCTGCAGTTGCCTGCACAGCTAGCTGCCATTGTGCAATAATACACAAAGCTGCAGTTCCCTGCACAGCTAGCTGCCATTGTGCAATAATACACAAAGCTGCAGTTGCCTGCACAGCTAGCTGCCATTGTGCAATAATACACAAAGCTGCAGTTGCCTGCACAGCTAGCTGCCATTGTGCAATAATACACAAAGCTGCAGTTGCCTGCACAGCTAGCTGCCATTGTGCAATAATACACAAAGCTGCAGTTCCCTGCACAGCTAGCTGCCATTGTGCAATAATACACAAAGCTGCAGTTCCCTGCACAGCTAGCTGCCATTGTGCAATAATACACAAAGCTGCAGTTCCCTGCACAGCTAGCTGCCATTGTGCAATAATACACAAAGCTGCAGTTGCCTGCACAGCTAGCTGCCAATGTGCAATAATACACAAAGCTGCAGTTGCCTGCACAGCTAGCTGCCATTGTGCAATAATACACAAAGCTGCAGTTCCCTGCACAGCTAGCTGCCATTGTGCAATAATACACAAAGATGCAGTTGCGTGCACAGCTAGCTGCCATTGTGCAATAATACACAAAGCTGCAGTTCCCTGCACACCTAGCTGCCATTGTGCAATAATACACAAAGCTGCAGTTCCCTGCACACCTAGCTGCCATTGTGCAATAATACACAAAGCTGCAGTTGCCTGCACAGCTAGCTGCCATTGTGCAATAATACACAAAGCTGCAGTTCCCTGCACAGCTAGCTGCCATTGTGCAATAATACACAAAGCTGCAGTTCCCTGCACAGCTAGCTGCCATTGTGCAATAATACACAAAGCTGCAGTTCCCTGCACAGCTAGCTGCCATTGTGCAATAATACACAAAGCTGCAGTTCCCTGCACAGCTAGCTGCCATTGTGCAATAATACACAAAGCTGCAGTTCCCTGCACAGCTAGCTGCCATTGTGCAATAATACACAAAGCTGCAGTTCCCTGCACAGCTAGCTGCCATTGTGCAATAATACACAAAGCTGCAGCTCCCTGCACAGCTAGCTGCCATTGTGCAATAATACACAAAGCTGCAGTTCCCTGCACAGCTAGCTGCCATTGTGCAATAATACACAAAGCTGTAGTTGCCTGCACAGCTAGTTGCCATTGTGCAATAATACACAAAGGTGCAGTTCCCTGCACAGCTAGCTGCCATTGTGCAATAATACACAAAGCTGCAGTTCCCTGCACAGCTAGCTGCCATTGTGCAATAATACACAAAGCTGCAGTTCCTTGCACAGCTAGCTGCCAATGTGCAATAATACAGAAAGCTGCAGTTCCCTGTACAGCTAGCTGCCAATGTGTGATAATACACAAAGCTGTAGTTCCCTGCACAGCTAGCTGCCAATGTGCAATAATACACAAAGCTGCAGTTCCCGGCACAGCTAGCTGCCATTGTGCAATAGTACACAAAGCTGCAGTTCCCTGCACAGCTAGCTGCCATTGTGCAATAATACAGAAGCCGCGGTTCCCGGCACAGCTAGCTGCCATGGTGCAATAAGACACAAAGCTGCAGTTCCCTGCACAGCTAGCTGCCATTGTGCAATAATACACCAAGCTACAGTTCCCTGCACAGCTAGCTGCCATTGTGCAATAATACACAAAGCTGCAGTTCCCTGCACAGCTAGCTGCCATTGTGCAATAATACACAAAGCTGCACTTCCCTGCATAGCTAGCCGCCATTGTGCAATAATACCCAAAGATGCAGTTCCCTGCACAGCTAGCTGCCATTGTGCAATAATACACAAAGCTGCAGTTCCCTGCACAGCTAGCTGCTATTGTGCAATACTACACAAAGCTGCAGTTCCCTGCACAGCTAGCTGCCATTGTGCAATAATACACAAAGCTGCAGTTCCCTGCACAGCTAGCTGCCATTGTGCAATAACACACAAAGCTGCAGTTCCCTGCACAGCTAGCTGCAATTGTGCAATAATACACAAAGCTGCAGTTCCCTGCACAGCTAGCTGCCATTGTGCAATAATACACAAAGCTGCAGTTGCCTGCACAGCTAGCTGCCATTGTGCAATAATACACCAAGCTGCAGTTCCCTGCACAGCTAGCTGCCATTGTGCAATAATACACAAAGCTGCAGTTCCCTGCACAGCTAGCTAGCTGCCATTGTGCAATAACACACAAAGCTGCAGTTCCCTGCACAGCTAGCTGGCATTGTGCAATAATACACAAAGCTGCAGTTCCCTGCACAGCTAGCTGCCATTGTGCAATAGTACACAAAGCTGCAGTTGCCTGCACAGCTAGCTGCCATTGTGCAATAATACACAAAGCTGCAGTTCCCTGCACAGCTAGCTGCCATTGTGCAATAATACACAAAGCTGCAGTTCCCTGCACAGCTAGCTGCCATTGTGCAATAATACACAAAGCTGCAGTTCCCTGCACAGCTAGCTGCCATTGTGCAATAATACACAAAGCTGCAGTTCCTTGCACAGCTAGCTGCCATTGTGCAATCATACACAAAGCTGCAGTTCCCTGCACAGCTAGCTGCCATTGTGCAATATTACACAAAGCTGCGGTTCCCTGCACAGCTAGCTGCCATTGTGCAATAATACACAAAGCTGCAGTTCCTTGCACAGCTAGCTGCCATTGTGCAATAATACACAAAGCTGCAGTTCGCCTGCTGGCACAGCCCATCCACCGTGGACTTGGGCAGGGTGACGTACCCCGGCGGGCAGACGATGGCCTCGTACAGGTTGGCCGACCGCATGCAGGCGCGCGTTTTCAGGTCGATCCAGCCGAGCTGCTGCGCAGACACACGCGTCCACGGGGCAACGGGGCTGACTTTGGCACTGTCCTCACACGTACACTACCCCAATGAAATGCACGACAGTGCGACAACGGTGCTGGGCCAGTCGGCCTTCATGGGGAGGAGGGGGGCCCATAGGCATGGTTGCATTAGAAGGGAAAGGACCTTGGAGGCGGTCCCAGAAGCGGTTAGACAGGCGGTGGGAGGAGGTTGCCGGAGCGGTTGGGGGCGGTTACTGTCGGTTACAAATGCCATTGAATCTGGCAGTTGCCGTCAGGGAGACAGTGGCTGGGCGTAGGCTGGGCGCCCTCGAGGGGGCCTCAATATGGTCAGGTTGCAGTGTCCGCATTAGGCTCTGGCCGCGCCTGCCCCGCGACTGTCATCGCCTTCTGTCCATCGTGCCAATGTCCGGCGCTTCTGCTGAGCGTTTGGCGAGCTGCTGCTCGTCCCTTGACCCTGCCTCCGCTAGCTACACTGGCGCTTCGGCCCTCGAGGGGGGGGGGGGGGTACCTCCCCCCTTCCAATGTCCCTGCCCACAGGTCCATCCACTCCTTCCCCATCTTGCCCACCGTCCCCTCCCATTTTCGGCAACTGTTCCGTCCCCGGGCCCGGCGCGGCATTCACAGGAACACCTTCCACGCCACTGTGCCTCCCCTCGTTTGAAACTCCGCATGATGCACACCCCGCCCTCTGGTACACCTTCATGTGTTCTCGCCGCACATGCAGCACCTCCGGGAGGGGGGGTCTGGGACCCCCCTTGGGTACCAACAATGGGGGGACCATATGTTCCCGATGGTAAATTTCGTTTTTTCCCGCGATGGTCACTTTGGTCTGGGGGGGGGGGGGGGAGGGGGTGACCCGCCTCAATGTGGCAGTGTGCTCAGCTATGTCATTCATGTTTTGCAAGTGGCGATGGTGCCAGGTATTTCAGTCGGTTAGTTTCCTCGATCAAGAAAAAGTTCCCTCAAAAAATCAGGACCCCCAAAGGGGGAGGTCCCCCCGCAGCCCCCCCCCCCCCCCCCCCTCTCCCACCTCCCCTTAAAAGGAACTCTGGCCGCACCTTGCGGGAAAAAAAAAGTAAGCGCAGGCCTGGGTCTACGTCTTCGCCTCAAAGCACCGTTGCTGCCCTCTAACTCCTCCACTGCCCAAGCGCCGTCGCTTGTTCACCGGCGTTCCCCTACTGCCGTCCGCATCGCGCTGTCCTCAGCAAAGACAAGACGGTTTCCCTCAAGACCGCCCCATCTCCGCCTCGCCTTCTGTCCGACAGTGGAAAGGGCGGGAAGAAAATTGCTCTGCAGGGGGGGGGGGGGTGACACGGAAGCCCATTTTCCCAACCCCCCCCCCTCCTTGGCCGCCGTGACGGGAGGGGGGGGTTCAGGGCAGGGGTGCCCGACCTGCCGTGCCGGGGGGGGGGGGGGGGTCAACCCAACATCTATGGCTCAAAATGATACCCACGTCGCGCTGATCATTTTGACTACTCAAATGTGGGGGGGAAATTATTGGTGGAAAAAACTTTTTCGGGCCAAATCACCTCGCAGAGGTTGTTAGATCAAAGCCAGGCAGGCGTATATATGGGGAAAACGCCACATACCCCCCCATTTTGGCCTTTTTGGGCCTATTCGCGTACCCTACCCCAAGGGGTTGAATTGTTAGTTTAACCCCTTGTAAAATCATTATTTTGTCCAATAAACGCATCCCCCAATGAGTTTTTGGTCCGGACCCCCCTAGACCCCCCCCACTTGAAACCCACTTTTTTGAGGTTTTCAAGGAGGGGGGGGGGGGGGGTGGGGGGGGGTCAAAAAATGACCCCCCCTTTGTTTGGGTCGAAAATCATGAATCTTTTGTTTTTTTTCGATTTTGAGCCGAAAAAGTGTTTCCGGGTCCCGACTCCATAGGGTTTGTATGGGGCGGAGTGGGACGAGCGCTTATGCAGTTTATGCACTTTTTGGCCATTTTTGGTATGTTGGCGGTTTTGGCGACCTCAGTGACCCTGTGGTACCCACTCTGAGGGATGTGAGTGGGGATGTTGTGACAGTATATGCCTCCTAGGATATGGAAGAACGGTTTTTGCACTCTGTAGCCTTGCCCAGGGCTGGTGAAATGCCTTGCCAAAGACGCGAAATGGCCGTTTCCACCAATAATGGCCTAGTGAATGGGCCAGTACACAACCTGCTTATGCAGTTTTTCACCTTGGACAGCTCAAACATCGAAGTTTTTGAAACTTGTTTTTTTGATATTGTGACCACCTAAAATGACCATCCAAGGTATGTAAAGCATGTTTTAGGCCGTATTTACGTGTTTCTCACCCTATTTGGGTATCAGGTCCGGGGGGGGGGGGGTCTCCCAAGGGATTGGTACACAACCTGCTTATGCAGTTTTTCACCTTGGACAGCTCAAAAATCGAAGTTTTCGAAACTTGTTTTTTTTGATATTGTCATCACGTAAAATGACCATCCAAGCTATGTAAAGCATGTTTTAGGCTGTATTTACGTGTTTTTCACCTTATTTGGGTATTGGGTTGGGGGGGGGGGTCTCCCAAGGGATTGGTACACAACCTGCTTATGCAGTTTTTCACCTTGGACAGCTCAAAAATCGAAGTTTTCGAAACTTGTTTTTTTTTGATATTGTCATCACGTAAAATGACCATCCAAGCTATGTAAAGCATGTTTTAGGCTGTATTTACGTGTTTTTCACCTTATTTGGGTATTGGGTTGGGGGGGGGGTCTCCCAAGGGATTGGTACACAACCTGCTTATGCAGTTTTTCAACCTCAGCAGCTTAAAAATCAAAGTTTTTGAAACTTGTTTTTTTGATATTGTGACCACCCAAAATGACCATCCAAGGTACGTAAAGCATGTTTTAGGCTGTATTTGCGTGTTTTTCATCCTATTTGGGTATTGGGTTGGGGGGGGGGGGGTCTCCCAAGGGATTGGTACACAACCTGCTTATGCAGTTTTTCAACCTCGGCAGCTCAAAAATCGAAGTTTTCGAAACTTGTTTTTTTGATATTGTGACCACCCAAAATGATCATCCAAGCTATGTAAAGCATGTTTTAGGCTGTATTTGCGTGTTTTTCATCCTATGTGGGTATTAGGTCCGGGGGGGGGGGGGTCTCCCAAGGGATTGGTACACAACCTGCTTATGCAGTTTTTCACTCTGGACAGCTCAAAAATCGAAGTTTTCGAACGTTGTTTTTTTTGATTTTGCGATCACCTAAAATGATCATCCAAGGTATGTAAAGCATGTTTTAGGCCGTATTCGCGTGTTTTTCACCCTATTTTTGGTTTGTGTTGCTCGGGGTAGATTCTCTGCGAGGTGGACTTGCCGAAGGCAATAGAATTTTGTGTTCCTGTGCCTTTGGCGCCAACATCCGTTCTTACACAAAACAAAGGGCCCGACGCGGAACCCCATTTCTCCAGCCCCCCCCCCCCTCCTTCGGCGGGCGTCCATGTCACCCCCCCCCCCCCCCCCGCAGAGCAATTTGCAGGTCGCCAAGAGGCCTCGCACCTGCTGCATGTCCCGCAGGGGCATGTACGACAGCGGGGCGTCCCACGTGGAGTAGGAGCCGGCCTTGGCGGCGTAGTGGGTGCTGTTGAGCTGCATGAGGGCCTGGGCCACGGCGGTGGAGACCTCGGTGCTGGTGTGGGGCAGGGCCCCGAGGCACCACTCGGGGTAGAGGATGGTGCTGGACGGGAACGGGAAGTCCCCCAGGTCGATCGGCTCGATGACCTGCGGCCGGGACACGGGGGCGCCATGGGGCACATGGGGGGGGGATAGAGGCGTGGGGCAGGGGCATGGGGGGCCGGGCGGGGAGGCGTGCGGTCGGGGCACGGGCATTGGGGGGCGCTTGAGATTGCTGCGCTGCGATGGTGCATGCGTGTCGTTTTATTGGTTGAGTTTTGTGTTTTCGTTGATCCCTATCATCCGTGGCTGGGTATTCATTGCGTGGGAGGTTTGTCTTCTGGCCTCAGTAGCACAACGGCACAAAGAAGATCGTTTGCGTCAGGCGGTTGAAAATCGGAAGTCAGGGACGACGAACCAAAAAATTCTTACCTCATTTCCCCTGCGATGCAGCACACGATGAATTCTTTGAATGTCGTGCCTGACATGGCGGAGGAAGATTGATCTCTGTTGACCAGCAGCTGTGCTTCACCGCGGCACATTGTGCTGCTGAACTTTGCCAAAGACAAATGGATCTGGGCTTTTACAGAGGCATTGCGAAGCATGACAAGGGAGCAATGGCGCAGGAGCGCAGGGCGCCTGGGCAGGGCATGGGGCAGGAGTCGTTTGGAGCCATCATGCTGCCAACAACACAGTGCAATCAAAGTGCAAAGCAGCTGGGATTCACACAAGATCACTCGATGCTTCGGCCCTCACAGCTGATCCTGGGAGCCGCCCAGGGGGCAATCCCCCAGAATGCCCCCGCAGTCGGCTCATACTGCCCGAATCGTTCTGGTGTGTGCCACAGCGAGTCCCCGACAAACCCGTGGGACTACCCATTGCGAACCGTGCCTTTCCCCTGCCCTTGCCTGTCCCTGAGTTGCACCGCCAACGGGTTTCAGACAAAAGGGAGTGCCCCGTGTGGATGCAGAGCACCCGCCAGGCCACGAGGGAGTGTTGTGCAGCTCTGAGGCATGCCTTTGGCCTGGCAGTAAGTTACATCTCTCTGGGAAATCCATGGTCCTGACCGGGGGGTACCTGGAGGCCCTGTGCAAAAGCGGTCGGTGGAGCATCTGCGCTCGGCCCCAAGCAGTTGCAGCTTTGCTGCCACCACAGTTGCTTTTCGGGGGGGGGATGGGGCGGGGCTACTCTGAGACTGGCCCAAGTTTTGCCATTGGCCGTTTTTGGCCTAAAATCATGAGCCGGGGATTCTGGGCATTCATTCCACCACCAACACCCAAAACCGCCGAGGCCTTACCCACCGTCAGCCCCCACGGGGACCACCAAACCCCCACCTGGGGCCCGTTGCCTCCTCGGGCCCAATAGTCTCACCCCATCCCACGCATAGTGCAGAGCCGTATCGTGCCGCTTGGACCCACCGCCCACCGGGACATTGTGGCAAATGTTGCATCCCCGGCATCAAACTTGTTGTGTGTGTGGATTCTTGGCTCGCGTAGTTGCTTTGCAGCCCCTCCGGGCGCAAGCATGACACCAAGCAGCGGGTCCAGGCGGCTTAAAGGTTGAGACAACTAACGAGACAAAGACGGAGAGCAGGGCAGTCACACTTTGATATCCGAAATATTGATCTCCCCCGCCGAGTCCATCCCCTCAGCCATATCGGTCCGCACAAACCCGACGTCGGCGTTGCCGGCGATCACGTCCCTCACGATTTTCTTTTGGTTGAAGGCAAACACGACCTGGGCCGGATCGACCAGAAAGTTAATGCCTTTCTCGATCATGAGCCTCCACTGCATAGGCGGGGCCAGTGGCGAGGGCTTGATGAGGGGGATGCCTTGTGGCGGCTCCAACTCCCGCTACGAGCAGCACCGACCCCCCCCCCCCACCCTCAACAAGACCCGCCTGATGAAGGGGATGTAATAAGCTTGGAGCATCGTGCGTGCACAGCACGCACACAGACCCCATAACGCCTCTTTATGGCAGGGCACTCCCTCGTTGGAAAAAAAAAAGCGAGTCATCCAACGGTCACCATTCAAAGTCGGGGGGGGGGGGGGGGATTCACGCACTTCCCGGGGCTTCTGGATGACTGTTGTCATTTCCTGGAGAGGCTCTGGACGGGTGCTGTAAATTCCCAGAGGAAACATGGCCTAATATGCACAGCCGTTCTGGCACAGGGCAAGGGGGTGATAGAAGGGGTGCCATGACAATTGTCTGCAATCTGTGTACTGGGAATGCAAATTGTCCATGCCACTGCCGCCTGGAGTCAGCCAGGAGCATTCAGGGCATACCGAAGGCCATAGTAAGAGCAAACTGGGGTCATACTTGGGGCATACAGCGCCGTGCTGAGGGGGTGTTGTAGCACGGTGCGCGCACGGTGCGGCACGTTTCTGATGTTTCTGGAGATTTTACGCAGTGAAGAGGCGCACTGCAAACCACTTTGGCGGGTGTTCCCAAATGCTTGTGGATGGTCGCCAGAGGCCTTTGGATGATACCTCGTGTCTATCGAACCCTTGCCACGGTGCGCGCACGGTGCGTGCAACACCCTCTGAGGGCATGCAGGCGCATACTGCGGGCATACTGGGGCCATCCACTGGCCATACTGGGGGCATACTGGGGGCATCCACTGGCCATACTGGGGGCATAGTGGGGGCATCCACTGGCCATACTGGGGGCATAGTGGGGGCATGAAAAGACCCTCCCCATGTCATCCACCGAAAACCTCTGGGACCCGTAGAGATCCTGCACCACCCCCCACCAGAGCGTACAGTAGCCGTCAGTGTGCGGGAAATTTCACGGAAGCCCCTGGATCTCGTGTGGTAAATTTCGCGGCCAATTTGAAACATGACATTTCCCAAACGCAATTTACTACCCCCAAAATCCCCCCTCCCCCTGTAGGCCGACCCAAGAGTAACCAGCCGAAGGAAAAGGTGTTGCATCCTGTGTGCAAATGCATCGGCTGGTGGAGTACCTGCATTTGGCAGGCACCGAGGCCGGTAATGGACACAGCCTCCACAATCTTGTCTCTGAGGTCGTGGATCGTGTTGATGTCCGTGCGATTTGAGCGGGTGAAGATTGTCCCCCCAAACTGATTCAGGGTGAACCCCTTACGAAAATTGCGCAGCGAGACGATAGGCGCCACGCCGTATTCGCTCTCGACGCAGGAGAAAGCGCTAGGGTTGGTGTAGATGAAATCGATTGCCTTGGAACCGACCTGCGCATGTGTGGGAGAGCGAGGGAGTTGGGGAGGGAGGGCTGCGTTGGAAGATGGAGAGTGAGGGGTGTGTCTGAGTGGGGGAACGAGGGCGGCGGTGGGCTGCATCTGAGTGGAAAGGGACGTGTGCGCGCATCCACAAATTGTGCAAGGCTCGTGCTAACAGGGGGCGAAGAGGAAGCGTGTAGATTCCCCTGAGAACTTGACCTCTGTAGAACATCGCATCAAATGGGAAGAATGCAAGTGGCGTGGAAACAAGTGGTACTGATACTAGCGACTCCTCCGATTCAGGTTCCGATTCTGGAATCGGATTCTGGTTCCGATTCTAGTTCTGATTCGCTTGAGGATTCTGGTGCCAAAGGACTGTTGGAGCATACACTATTATCCTTGTTCGGAAACTTGTGGGAAATCAGATGCTGACCAGGGTGATGCGTCCCTCAACAGCATTTCCAATGTTTCCATGGTCCAACGCCTAAATCATGGCAATGTATCCGCTTTGGCAAAGCAAGTAGATGCTCTCCATAAGGGCCATAAGGGCCAGGGGATAGAGGCACAGTTGAATGCAAAATGATGTGCAGGCGCAGATCTTCGTCATGTGCAAAACAAGCAACTTCCAAAATAAAAGAATGCCTGTTTTGAATGCTGCGTGACTTCATGTCTTCCCACTCCTCGAAACCCCCAAAACATCGGATCTGCCCATTTATTTGTTTCCGTGAGCATTCCGCGCAAGCACTGCCCAATGTTTCGGCTTCGCCGTTGCTTGCAATGGTTGCAAACCGTGCAACGACATGTGGCACCGGTTGACTTTTCCACAACCAGCAGCAGCCACCAGTGCCATCTATGATGACACAGCAATAGCTTTGTGCAAAGACGACGGCAGTTTTGTGCCTCATGGAAGGCTGTTCCCTTTGCTGGCCTTGTCAATTCAGTGCATCGGAATCGCATCACAGCCGTGTGCAACTTGACGGCGCTCAAAGTGAACAATGATTCTTCAAAATAAGAAAGCGCACCACGCCTTCAAATCTGCCGGTACCTCTATCACCCGTTACTGAACGGAGCCCTTTCTTCGACCAACCCTCCCCTTGCCCCGGACTGGGGGGCTCCAAGGGGCGGCTGCCTTTGCAGCCCCATTTCCCCTGCGTGTGGGGCCTCCAAAGACTAGCTGCCTTTGAAGGCCCTGTGCCCCTGCCCCCCCCCCCCCCCCCAATTCCACCCATGTACGTCTCCACGCCAACTCCCAGATCACTCATACCAAGAAAATAAGATTCCGGCCCCGTGTCCAATATCTCCAAATTAAGGGTGTGTGGGGGCCAAGACATCCCCCCCCCAAAAACCCTCTGTTTTCCAATAGCCCTGCTCCTCTTTGTGCTCCTGCAGGTTTGATCGGCTGTAGGGAACGCAGGGCAGCACCCGATCCTAACAATCCTGATCTGCTTTCCTCGGCCACACTGTGCCTGGGCCCTGACTGTGTTTTGCAGGGGTGGGAGGGAGGGGCAGTGTGGCAATGGCATGCAGACGGACCAGGTCGAAGGTTTCAGCAAAATTCATTGGCACGGCCTCGAAGGAGATGTTGAGCGCCTTCCCGACGGTCTCGTTGAGATACGTTGCGTAGGTTGGCTCCCATCGCTTCATAAAGTCAGCTGCTCCACGAATCGCTAGCCCGCCGATGCGATAACGAGTGCCTGGCACGGGTGGTTTCAGGTTGGCAGCATCGGTGGTTATGAGGGTGGTGAGCAGCAGCAACACCCACAGAGACCTTACAGAGTAACTATGCACAGTGCCTGGAGGGAAAGTGGGACGGAGGAGTCGGGCAGGTCTTCCTGATGTGCAAATAGCTGAGTGCGCAGCACGCTCCCACTCGGGAGGGGGGGGGAGGGCTGAGTTCGAAGCCGTGATCCTATTACTCACACCCCGGGGGGGGGGGGGCGACCCCTCGGTTCTGGACGCCAACTACCCCCCCCCAATTAACTGTTGGCCGGAGGCCCCTTGGGGGGTTCAAGGAGGGGCGAATGGGGGGGGGGGGTCTAGGAGGGGCTTGGGGGGGGGGGGGGTTGGTTTTGGTTGTGGTTTTGGAGAGTACCCGGCCCGTGGCTCTGTCGCCCCACCGGAGGCGAGGCCTAAGGCATGGGGCACGAAGCACTCAGCCGCATCGACGCCAGATCTGTGTACTCCGGGCACGCACACGGTCAGCCCTGGTTGTCGGCGGGCGCAAACCTTGTCAATCGCCCTCCATGAACGCCCGCACTATGCGGGCCCACTTCCTGAACTCTACCCCTGTACTGCTGGGGGCACGAACACATGGTCGTGAGGCACTGCCGCCCAGTCATGGGTGCCTTCTCCTGCAGCGCTATACACGTCTTGCTGGCGGCACACCGCTCAACACTCGGAGCGTCGCTCCCCCATGCAGCCTCCACGGAGGCACCACTTGCGCCAGCGCCCGCTTCCATCTGGACCGCTGGCACGGGCACCTGTACCTGGTCGTCACCTCCTCATGGTGTTCACACCTGGGGCACGCCTTCAGCAGAGGGTGCCACATGCCAAGGTGCAGGGGCACCAGCGTGACGCCCACTTCCAGCTCTTTCTGGAGGAGCTGCTTCATGCGCGGGTGGATGGACCGCGGAGGTCTCCACCTGTCCGGCTCATGGATGGGCCATTCCAGGCGCTCCGTCCCACCCGGTGTGGGGCGTACGCCGTACGTCGGGGGCACCTGGAGGGGCACCGCCAGCCTGTCGCCACGCGCACTGCGTGCGACTGCCTCTGTCGCCTGGGCGTCCGCCAGGACGTTGCCCATGATACGTATTGCACTGTCCGTCACCAGGCCCCCGGCCTCTTGATGCGACTTCACCCACCATTGGGTTGCCTCCACCTCTGCTACGGATTGTTGCAGGGCCCGCCTCAGTGGGTGGCGTTGCCGTTCGGGCGGGGAATCCGCCAGCACCATTGCCGCCTGCGCGTCGAACGCCTGCTCCACGGTGGCCGCCTCCATCTCCCGTAGGCGGTCCACCACGAGGCGTCCTAGGGAGATCCCCAGGAGCTCCCCCGTGGTGTTGTCTATCCATGGTGGTAGGGGTACTGCGGCTCCCCACCAGCGATCACCAATCCTGACGACTAGCCCTACGCCGCTGCCTGGCTCGCCCGCCGGACCCTGGCGGGCCCCAGCGTCTGTGCAGATGGCTGTCTCCTGCCCCGGGGCCTGCCTCGCCCACCGCTCCCACGGTATGTGGAGGACTTCGGCCCCTTCTCTGGGCCGTAGGTGCCACGTTACGTCGGTCACCTCCCATCCAATCTCGCTCAGCGCATCGTGCAGCCCGCGTTCCGAGGCCCCCGCGCCGTGCTGGTACCACCGTGCGCGCGCCCACTCCGCCAGTGCGGCGCGCGTGCTGTTCATCACTCTGAGCTGCTGCCGTACCGCCGCCCTGTAGACCGCTGATCGTGGGTGTCGCACCCGGAACGCCGTCCACAGCACTTCCCACAGGGTGCTGAAGTCCACTGTAGTGTAGGAGGAGTTTCCTTCGCCAAAACCGCCCCATGGGCGCCGCTAGCTTGTATATGTCCCGCTCCCCCGGGAGCGCCCCCTGCGTGCGCGCCATAACTTGTGCTTGCACCTGTTCGACGAACACCTGCGCTATGTCCCCGTAGCTCGACAAGTGAATCGTGGCCGAGGCCCACTCCGCCACCGCCGCCCTCACTCACCCAGGGGCGAGCCTTGGAACACTCCCACCTTGAACGCCCACGCTCGCGTAGTGCCCGCTCCTGTCACCGTGATGATGCGGGCCCATGTGACGTACCTCTGGCACCACCGCGCCTTGGGCGGGTCCACTCCGGCCGTCTGAAGCAGGAAAGCGATGCCGCTAAGGTCTACTATCCCATACGCGTTGCTGCGGTCTCTCTTGTACAGAACTACGTCCCCTCGTTGCTCCCGGACGTGGTCTAGCAGCATTGTCTGCATCCTCGCCACGTCCCCTGCTGACCTCCCACTCTGATACGCCCACTGTCGGTCGCTGACATACTGCTCCGTCTGGGCGGTGATCAGAATCGTTATCAGCTTGGCGATCTCCTCCTCCATGGCTATCGGTCGGGTGTCTTCTTCGGTCCGGACCACCGGCCTCTTGCGGATGGGGACATGCAGGACGAATCTCCGGGCGGGCTTTATGTACGGCAGGGCCCCTGTGCTGCGCACTGCGGTCTGCAGGCTTGCGATAGACCCTGTGGTCAGTTGCTTGATGGCTGCTGTCAGCATCCCCGACTTGCCCGGTGCCCTTGGCTTTCTGCCCGCCACCGCTTTGACCCACGCCCCCAGGGGGAAGTCGAGGTCCGTCGCCCCAGCTCCCTGGTCTGGGAATATCTTGGCCGGCCAGCCCTGCTTTCTCTCCATTTGCCTAGCGAACTCGTGCATCATGGCCTCCCCTGTCTGGGGCGACCCCTGCTCATCGTTGATCGTGGTCACTGGTGCAAACACGTTTCCCTTCCGGGACCGTACTCGCCGGCGCGCCGCCCCCAAGTCGGGCGGCCCTTGGTCCAGACGCTCGCCTTGTTGCTTCCGGAACCTGGCTCTCGCTAGCCAGCGCCGCTTACGCGCCATCAGTGCCCCCCACTCCTGGGCTTCCACCCTGGCCCCCATCTGGTGGGCCAGGGCCCCCACCGCTCGCACTAGCATCTCCGTTGTCGCCTCCATCCACTGCTGCACTGGCAGGATCGGGTCCGGCTCCCAACGCTGCGCCCACTGGTCATGCTCCGTGCGGAATTGCTGCCACAGTTATGGTGCGATCTGCTGGTGCCTCGTCTGGGCTGGCCGGGGCTACGCCCCCAGTGGCACCTCCCGGAACGCTCCTGGCACCCTGATTTCGGCCACTACCATGGTGTGGTCTGTGCGGACGGGGATGTGCCCTAGTACTTGAACGTGTCCCACCTCAACCCCGGCCGGCGTCATGACGAAGTCCAGCATGGACCGTTCTTGGGCGTGCGCGCCGGCGCCTCTCCAGGTCCACGTCCATCTGGTCGGGTGGGTCGCGTACCCCCACGTCGGCACTTGGTCGCGGAAATCGGGCTGGCGCAGGGCGTCCTTGTTGTAGTTGCCCAATAGGATGAGGGGCGGCGGGGTCCTGTTGATCACGTCCCTGAGGCCATCGAGCACTTGGCGCGCCTGTCTTTTTTTTTTTTTTTGATCAAAAAGGCCAGTTCATAAGTGCCAGGGGCCACAGTGGGCCAAGTTCGAAGTAAGATACAGATTTCGGCGTAGCCAGGGTATGCATACGGGCTGCAGCTCGTGACTGTGCCCCCATGGTTTCCCATTGAGGTTGGTGTAGTCATGTCATTGGTACTTCCCACTCATTTGGGTCCCAGTGCGTTTTGTGGCGTTTCGGTAGCGGTTGTAACGGGACTTCCCACAAGGTGGGGTCCCAGTGCTCCCGCGGCCGCTTCCGTATCAGGTATATTGTCTGTCGGGCTGGTCGGGTTGTTTGCCAGTATTGTGTTGTCTTGTGTTTGCAGGCGTCATGGTAGTACTGTGCCATGGCAGTCAGGTGTGTCTGCTGCTGCCACATGTAGGTCGCTTGTTGTTGGTGCAGGTCAAGTAGCTTGTTAGTGCCTGCTCTCAGCCTTCGGTATCGGTCGTTGACCATCAGCAGCAGTTTTGCGTCAGCGTACCAAATCCTTGTGTCGTCCTTCGCTTGTTCGTACCATTGCCTACGTATTTGGTATAGGTGTGCATGTGTGTCCTGCAGTCGTTGTGCTTGTCTCCGTTGGTCGACTAGTTTTGTGACAAGCCTGTGGTAGTCTGTTTTAGCCGTCAGTGCGTTGGTGTAGCCCATGTGTAGGGTGTGCAGGTGTTGTCTCGCCACCGCCTCTATGTGAGCTTTGTGGTATATGTCCCGTGCTTGCTGAGCGTGTTCACTAGCCAAACTGTCTGTGGTCGTCTTGTACTGTTCCCACCGCTGTGTGTCAACGTTGAGGCGCTGACGTTTCTTTATGCTTGGCACTTGGCGCGCCTGTCTGTCGGGGGTCGCATAGACGACCCCTATCCGCACGAGATCTTTTCCCCGGTACTGGACCAGTAGGACGAACACATCTTCGGTGACCTCCTCGGGGGTCGCGGTGAAGTGGCCCCCCACGTGTACGAGGAGGGCCTTGCCTTCCGCCCTCTCGGCGCCCGACTCCCATAGGTCGTAGTCTTCGCCCTCCACTTGTCCCTGTCTCCTCGACCTCGTCTCCGTTAGGGCTAGAGCGTCGATACGGCACCTGGTCGGCGTGGCCTGGACCTCTGTCTTCTTGCGGCCGTACCCCTAACGTTGAGGGTCGCCACGCGTAGGCTGAATCCCCCACGGGAGTCGCGGCCCGCTGCCTCCTCCGCTTCGCTGTCACCGCTCCAGCCCTCCTCCGAGGAGGCGTCGTCCGAGCTGGACGCCGATTCGTCGCAGTCCTCATCCGGCAGCCCCTCGTCTGAGCTGCTGGAGCCTGGCGCTTCGGGGATGCCCATGGGGGCCTCTTCACTCCACCATCTCCCTTCTCCTGCCGTCATGACGATGACCGTCGTGGTCCTCGTCTCCTGGGTGCCCCTCCATCGGACTGATGCCGCTGCCGGCATCATCAGGCTCTGCAGCCTCCCGTCGACTCTGAGCGCTGCGGACCTCAAGACGTAGACGCTTTGTCCTCCGCTGTGAAGGGTCGTCGACCCCCCCATGGCCAGGACACTGACCAGTCCTTCCAGGTCTTCACTGTGCAGTGCACCTCGCATGTGCTGCAGCTCCCTAACCACCACCGGGGCGGAGGCCGGGCTCCCCATGCTGCGTTTCAACGAGAGCTGCCACGGCCGGTTCCCCCCGTGGGGCCAGACTTGCCATCGTGTGCCCTGTCGCACCACCCACGGCTGCTGGTCTATGACAAAGATCAGGGCTTGCTCCACGTCATAGGGCATCGCCGCTGCCCACTGCCGTGCCGTGGCTGGGCCCCGGGTCGGTACGCCATATGTGTTCCACGTGGCTGTTGTCCACCCCGGGTTCCAGACCGGCAGGAAGTTGCCAAGGGCCGTCGCCATGTCACCCCCCCACTGGAGGGCCATGTCGGTCTATGGGCGTGTGGACGTTCACTGGGGCTCCCCTGCTCCTGCCGGCTCTTCCCTGGGCCTCCGGGCTCTCGTGTCGCTTTGTCCCGCCCTCTGGGTTCCCTTCGCCGTGCTCGACCCGTGCGTGCCTGCGTGTGCGCGGAGCCATCTGTCGCCCGCGTCAGGGGCTGTGCCCCCCTGGCTCCCGTCCCCCGCTTTGCCGCTCTCTCTGCCTACTTCTTGGGCCCCGCTCCCCGGCCGTCCTAGCTCCCTGGCTGTTCCTCTCCGCGGCTCTGTCCGATGGGTCTCCCCCGACCTGGGCGTTGGGCGTGTCGCTGGCTTGCCTTACGTCCCCGCTCTTGTCCCTGGACCCCTGCGGGCTCGCTCTGCCTTGGCACCTTCCATGGGCGTCGCGTCTTGCGCGTGCACTGGCCCCGCTCCGTGTCGCTACTAACCCCGCTCCCCACCGTTCACGGTCCTGCGCTGCTGGACCGGCTGGCACCCGGGCCGCCGCGCGCCCCCGCGCCCTAGGGTGCCCGCTCTCGCACATCTCGTACCAGGCCCCTCGGACCACTGGTCCCTCTGCCGGCTGCTGTGTCGGCCTCCCTACCTCTCTCACCGGTCCTGGTCCCTTCGTCGCCCCGCGGCTCATCGTGCTGTGCCCCGCGCGCTCCTCCCTGGCATTCCCGCCGGAGACGTTCTATTTCTGTCTAGGGCTCTCCCCTGCGTTTGCGACTTCGTCTCTGCCCCTGCCGTACCCCTCTCTGCCTCGCGTTCTTGGCTACCCTGGTTCTCCTGGGTCTCCGCTGCCTCCCTGCGACCCTCTTTACTCTGTCTCCCGAGTCTCCTCGCTGAACCCGTCTGTGCCTGCCGTCCTTCGCCTGTGTCTCGGGGTTGCACCTCTCGTGCTCTCATCCCCCCGCCGTGCCGCTCTTTCCGTCCCCTGCTTGGACCCTGGTCCTGGGCCGCTGGGGCTCCCTCATTGCCGCCTACGGTGGCAGGCTCGTGCCGACTCTTCCGTACGGGGCTCTCTCCGAGCCCTGCATTCAGCCCATACCCGTGCCGCTGGCTCGCTGCTCACTCAGTGCTTCAGACCTCGGACCTCGTCGGGCTTGCACTGCCGTGGCAGCCCCTGGGGCATGGCGTCCTGCGTGCGCACCGTCTGCACTCCGCGTCGTTACTGCCTCTGCCCTCCGTCGCCCTCCAGCCGTTTTGCGCGCTCTGGTTGCTTCTAGTGCTCGCACCCCCGGGCGCCTGTTGCCTCTCCTCTCACTCTGGCCTCCTCCGGCCGCTGGTCACCCTGCCGGCGTCTGCGCGGCTCCCCCTACTCCTCGCGCACCTGCTACTGGCTTCGCGTCGCGCCGCGGCTCATCGTGGTGCGCTCAGCGTGCTCCCTGCCGGCACCCTCGCATGGCACATTCATTTCTTGTCAAGTGTGTCCTGCTTCGTCTGTGTCGTCTCGGTGCACTGGCGGATAGTATTCGTTGCTGCCGGGCAGCTTGAACGATTTAGGCGCCGAGCCCATTTCTCCAGGGGCTCCGGGGCCCGTGGGGCTGGGACCGCCCGACCTGTCCTGTGAACTGCCGTCCGGCTGTGTGTGCACTCGCCGCGCTGACCGCGCTCTGCGGTGTCCGGCGAAGCCCCAAAAGGCGCGCTGTACAGAAACGGGGCCCCTCGTCCCCGGGTCAGCCCTGCCCGTTGCTCGCAGTTCTCTCACCCCCTCTTACCCTCTTACCCTCCTGCTATCCGTCATTTACGCCACGTCTTCGTACTCGGCAGCTCCAGCCTGGGCTGCTCCGGCCGTCGCGGGCTCCACGTCGGGGGCACGGGGGGCGGGTGCACTCCCCCCACGGGGCTCCACTGCGGATGCGGCCCCCGTGGGTGCGGAGGGTGCAAGTGGGGCCTCGCAGGGCTTGCCCACCACATATCCCCTGCGGGCGGCCGTTGCCACTCCATCGGCGCCCTGGGCGCTACGCCAGGCCACTGCAGGGGCGGTGCCCTTCCGTCCCCTCCTCGGGCTTCAATCGCTTCGACCTTCGCGGGCCTGCGGTCTCGGCTCTGGCTTCTCTCATGACTCCTGCTGCGTTTCCTCTTCCGGTCTGGGTCGTCGCGCTTGTTGCTCTTCTCTCTGCTCCTTCCGCGGCCGCGTTCTCGGCTCCTTTTCCGGCTCCTTCCGCGGCTCTTCTCTCGCCTGTCTCGCCTGTCCCTGCTCTTCTTGTCTCGCGACCTGGAGCGCCTCCGCTTGTCCTTGTCCCGGCTCCTGGCGCGGTGGCCCGCGTCCCTATCCCTCTTGTTCTTGGGGCTGCGGCTCCTGCTGTCTCGCCGATTGCGCTCCGGATCCGGCAGATTCTGTTTGAACTCCCACGGCTTGCCGTACTTCTTGATGTACGCTGCCCTCGCCAGCGCCGCATCGGCGCATACCTTGGCAACGTGCCCGATCTTGTCACACCTTGTGCACCTTTTCCTCTGTCCCAGGGGGGCCTACCACTTGGCACGCGGACCACCTGTGGTCCTCGCCGCAGCCATAGCAGCCCGAGAACCACTGCTTGCCGTCGCCCTTCGTCTGGCCCACGTCCTTCCCCTTCTTCACGGTCTTGGTGCCTTCCTCGTCACCCGTGTCACTATCATCACTCTCCGTCTTCCTCTTCTTGGTGTGGGCCTTGACTTCCTCACCCCGGATGGTGATGCCTCTCCGGATGGCGTCCGCCGTGTTGCGTGCGCACACTATGGTGTGCTTTCCTTGAGCCGCCTCCGGCAGTGGCTCGAACGCGTCGCCAAATGCCAGCTCAAGGTACTTGTTGATGTCCGCCGCTTTCACCTTCCGAGGGATGGTGACCTCGACCTCGTCCTGGAAGCTCCGCCTTTTGCCCCCACCCGCTGGGCTCTCGGGCCTGCCTTGCAGGGCTGCCCGTATGACCAGTAGGACGTCCGCCGTGAGGGCCTCCTCCTCGTCAAGGAGCACGTCTATCCAGTCATCTCCGAGCTCTGCCGCCGCCCACAGCTCCGCTTGCGCCCCCGGGGTCGCCCTGATCGCCTGCCTCGCCCGCTCCCTGGCCTCCAGGGTGGCTTCCAGGCATTCTTCAGCAATGCGTCGCTGGAGCTTCGCCTGGGAGCGCTGCTTGTTTGTCGCCACCACCGGTTGACGTGCTGTATCCGCTTTCGGTCCCGCTCGCTCCGGTTGCGCCGCTGCGGGGTCCATGACTTCTTCTTCGGGCGCTGCTTCGCTCTCGACTAGGTCCTCTCTGGTCCACATGAACGTGGGCTCTCCGAGGAACAGCATGTCCCTATCATGCAGCCTCGCTGCAGCAGCGTGGATGGCGACCATGATCATGGTTTTCTGGCCGTTCCTATGTGGGCTCTTTCCATGCCAGGGATCATCCTGATGGTTGTCTTCTGTGCATCGGAGAGGGTCTTCATGGTGAGGGCCACCCATAGCACTTTGTCTTGCATGAGGAACGACGCCGGCACATCCGTGGCTGCGGCATCCGAGGACAGGGTGACGTCCGCGTACACTCCGCTCTCCCTCCATCGGGTGCCTGCTCCGTCCGTGGTGTTCGCGTCATCCGCGTCTGGGACGGCATATACGTCGTCAATCCGCACCACATCCATGATTCCCACGTGCTTCCAGCGCTCCCCTTGGGGGAGCGTCGCCACATCCACACGCTGCCCGTCACGTACCGCCCCCAGCAGCATATTGCGGATCGGAGGTTGCGCCATGGTGTCTCTGTGTCTCTGCGTAGTAGGTGATGCACTGGGGTGCGTGCCTCCCCTCCCTCGGCCCCCTGAGGCCCTGGCGCCGTGTGCCTCCGATGGCCTACGGACACACTCTGTGTTACAAGCGCAACTCTAGTCTCTAGCCTCCGGGCTCTCTCGCGCCCCTTCTGCTGGCCCTCATTCCAGTCGTGCCACCACCCTGAGCCCGCTCCGCCGTCCGGCTCTTATTTTGTGCAGCGCCGGCTTCTCCGCCGGACGCTCATGTTGATTCGCTGGTCCTCGAGCCTACCCCCATATCGCAGTGCCGGCTCCTGGCTAGGAACCAAGGGTCACGGGCCCGGTATCTCCTTTTGGGGGGGGGGGGGGTCCACCCCCCCCCTTCCCCCTCGGTGGTGCTGAACTTTTAGAGGCGCCAAAGGCCCCGAAGAAAATATTTGGTCCAAAGTAATTGGCGTTGAAGGCGCGAAAGAAATTCTTTGATTGGTCGAAGGCCCCGAAGAAAATTTGGCCCAATCTTTTAGGGGGGGGAGTCAAGGGCGGGGGGGGGGGGGACCCCCCAGCCCCTCCCCCCAGTGGTGCCGTGTTGTTAACAGGAGCCCACCGCACACCTGCGAGCATGAGAACATCTTCTGGCACGTCTGGTTGCCCACATGCACCTCATACTCCTGGTTGGTAAGCTTCTGGCAGGGGCGGCACAGGCACTCGTACCCCTCCCGGCAGGGCGGGGCTAGCTGCCATTGTGCAATAATACACAAAGCTGCAGTTCCCTGCACAGCTAGCTGCCATTGTGCAATGATACACAAAGCTGCAGTTGCCTGCACAGCTAGCTGCCATTGTGCAATAATACACAAAGCTGCGGTTCCCTACACAGCTAGCTGCCATTGTGCAATAATACACCAAGCTGCAGTTCCCTGCACAGCTAGCTGCCATTGTGTGATAATACACAAAGCTGCAGTTCCCTGCACAGCTAGCTGCCATTGTGCAATATTACACAAAGCTGCAGCTCCCTGCACAGCTAGCTGCCATTGTGCAATAATACACAAAGCTGCAGTTCCCTGCACAGCTAGCTGCCATTGTGCAATCTTACACAAAGCTGCAGTTGCCTGCACAGCTAGCTGCCATTGTGCAATAATACACAAAGTTGCGGTTCCCTACACAGCTAGGTGCCATTGTGCAATAATACACAAAGGTGCAGTTCCCTGCACAGCTAGCTGCCATTGTGTGATAATACACAAAGCTGCAGTTCCCTGCACAGCTAGCTGCCATTGTGCAATATTACACAAAGCTGCAATTCCCTGCACAGCTAGCTGCCATTGTGCAATAATGCACAAAGCTGCAGTTCCCTGCACAGCTAGCTGCCATTGCGCAATATTACACAAAGCTGCAGTTCCCTGCACAGCTAGCTGCCATTGTGCAATAATACACAAAGCTGCAGTTCCCTGCACAGCTAGCTGCCATTGTGCAATATTACACAAAGCTGCAGTTCCCTGCACAGCTAGCTGCCATTGTGCAATAATACACAAAGGTGCAGTTCCCTGCACAGCTAGCTGCCATTGTGCAATAATACACAAAGCTGCAGATCCCTGCACAGCTAGCTGCCATTGTGCAATAATACACAAAGCTGCAGTTCCTTGCACAGCTAGCTGCCATTGTGCAATAATACACAAAGCTGCAGTTCCCTGCACAGCTAGCTGCCATTGTGCAATAGTGCACAAAGCTGCAGTTCCTTGCACAGCTAGCTGCCATTGTGCAATAATACACAAAGCTGCAGTTGCCTGCACAGCTAGCTGCCATTGTGCAATGATACACAAAGCTGCAGTTCCCTGCACAGCTAGCCGCCATTGTGCAATATTACACAAAGCTGCAGTTCCCTGCACAGCTAGCTGCCATAGTGCAATAATACACAAAGCTACAGTTCCTTGCACAGCTAGCTGCCATTGTGCAATAATACACAAAGCTGCAGTTCCCTACACGGCTAGCTGCCATTGTGCAATAATACACAAAGATGCAGTTCCCTGCACAGCTAGCTGCCATTATGCAACAATACACAAAGGTGCAGTTCCCTGCACAGCTAGCTGCCATTGTACAATATTACACAAAGCTGCAATTCCCTGCACAGCTAGCTGCCATTGTGCAATAATACACAAAGCTGCAGTTCCCTGCACAGCTAGCTGCCATTGTGCAATATTACACAAAGCTGCAGCTCCCTGCACAGCTAGCTGCCATTGTGCAATAATACACAAAGCTGCAGTTCCCTGCACAGCTAGCTGCCATTGTGCAATAATACACAAAGCTGCAGTTCCCTGCACAGCTAGCTGCCATTGTGCAATAATACACAAAGGTGCAGTTCCCTGCACAGCTAACTGCCATTGTGCAATAATACACAAAGCTGCAGATCCCTGCACAGCTAGCTGCCATTGTGCAATAATACACAAAGCTGCAGTTCCCTACACAGCTAGCTGCCATTGTGCAATAATACACAAAGCTGCAGTTCCCTGCACAGCTAGCTGCCATTGTGCAATAATACACAAAGCTGCAGTTCCCTGCACAGCTAGCTGCCATTGTGCAATATTACACAAAGCTGCAGTTCCTTGCAGAGCTAGCTGCCATTGTGCAATAATACACAAAGCTGCAGTTCCCTACACAGCTAGCTGCCATTGTGCAATGATACACAAAGCTGCAGTTCCCTACACAGCTAGCCGCCATTGTGCAATAATACACAAAGCTGCAGTTCCCTGCACAGCTAGCTGCCATTGTGCAATAATACACAAAGCTACAGTTCCTTGCACAACTAGCTGCCATTGTGCAATAATACACAAAGCTGCAGTTCCCTACACAGCTAGCTGCCATTGTGCAATAATACACAAAGCTGCAGTTCCTTGCGCAGCTAGCTGCCATTGTGCAATAATACACAAAGGTGCAGTTCCCCGCACAGCTAGCTGCCATTGTGCAATAATACACAAAGCTGCAGTTCCCTGCACACCTAGCTGCCATTGTGTGATAATACACAAAGCGGCAGTTCCCTGCACAGCTAGCTGCCATTGTACAATATTACACAAAGCTGCAGTTCCCTGCACAGCTAGCTGCCATTGTGCAATAATACACAAAGGTGCAGTTCCCTGCACAGCTAGCTGCCATTGTGCAATGATACACAAAGGTGCAGATCCCTGCACAGCTAGCTGCCATTGTGCAATAATACACAAAGCTGCAGTTGCCTGCACAGCTAGCTGCCATTGTGCAATAATACACAAAGCTGCAGTTCCCTGCACAGCTAGCTGCCATTGTGCAATAGTGCACAAAGCTGCAGTTCCTTGCACAGCTAGCTGCCATTGTGCAATAATACACAAAGCTGCAGTTCCCTGCACAGCTAGCTGCCATTGTGCAATGATACACAAAGCTGCAGTTCCCTGCACAGCTAGCTGCCATTGTGCAATAGTGCACAAAGCTGCAGTTCCCTGCACAGCTAGGTGCCATTGTGCAATAATACACAAAGCTGCAGTTCCCTGCACAGCTAGCTGCCATTGTGCAATGATACACAAAGCTGCAGTTCCCTACACAGCTAGCCGCCATTGTGCAATATTACACAAAGCTGCAATTCCCTGCACAGCTAGCTGCCATAGTGCAATAATACACAAAGCTACAGTTCCTTGCACAGCTAGCTGCCATTGTGCAATAATACACAAAGCTGCAGTTCCCTACACGGCTAGCTGCCATTGTGCAATAATACACAAAGCTGCAGTTCCTTGCACAGCTAGCTGCCATTGTGCAATAATACACAAAGGTGCAGTTCCCTGCACAGCTAGCTGCCATTGTGCAATAATACACAAAGCTGCAGTTCCCTGCACACCTAGCTGCCATTGTGTGATAATACACAAAGCGGCAGTTCCCTGCACAGCTAGCTGCCATTGTACAATATTACACAAAGCTGCAATTCCCTGCACAGCTAGCTGCCATTGTGCAATAATACACAAAGCTGCAGTTCCCTGCACAGCTAGCTACCATTGTGCCATAATACACAAAGCTGCAGGTCCCTGCTCAGCCAGCTGCGATTGTGCAATAATCAACAAAGCTGCAGTTCCCTGCACAGCTAGCTGCCATTGTGGAATAATACACAAAGCTGCAGTTCCCTGCACAGCTAGCTGCCATTGTGCAATATTACACAAAGCTGCAGTTCCCTGCACAGCTAGCTGCCATTGTGCAATATTACACAAAGCTGCAGGTCCCTGCACAGCTAGCTGCCATTGTGCAATAATACACCAAGCTGGGTTCCCTGCACAGCTAGCTGCCATTGTGCAATAATACACAAAGCTGCAGTTCCCTCCACAGCTAGCTGCCATTGTGCAATAATACACAAAGCTGCAGTTCCTTGCACAGCTACCTGCCATTGTGCAATAATACACAAAGCTGCAGTTCCCTGCACAGCCAGTTGCCATTGTGCAATAACACACAAAGCTACAGTTCCCTGCACAGCTAGCTGCCATTGTGCAATAATACACAAAGCTGCAGTTCCCTGCACAGCTAGCTGCCATTGTGCAATAATACACAAAGCTGCAGGTCCCTGCTCAGCCAGCTGCGATTGTGCAATAATACACAAAGCTGCAGTTCCCTGCACAGCTAGCTGCCATTGTGGAATAGTACACAAAGCTGCAGTTCCTTGCACAGCTAGCTGCCATTGTGCAATAATACACAAAGCTGCAGGTCCCTGCTCAGCCAGCTGCGATTGTGCAATAATACACAAAGCTGCAGTTCCCTGCACAGCTAGCTGCCATTGTGGAATAGTACACAAAGCTGCAGTTCCCTACACAGCTAGCTGCCATTGTGCAATAATACACAAAGCTGCAGTTCCCTCCACAGCTAGCTGCCATTGTGCAATAATACACAAAGCTGCAGTTCCCTGCACAGCTACCTGCCATTGTGCAATAATACACAAAGCTGCAGTTCCCTGCACAGCCAGCTGCCATTGTGCAATAACACACAAAGCTACAGTTCCCTGTACAGCTAGCTGCCATTGTGCAATAATACACAAAGCTGCAGTTCCCTCCACAGCTAGCTGCCATTGTGCAATAATACACAAAGCTGCAGTTCCCTGCACAGCTAGCTGCCATTGTGCAATAATACACAAAGCTGCAGTTCCCTGCACAGCTAGCTGCCATTGTGCAATAATACACAAAGCTGCAGTTCCCTGCACAGCTAGCTGCCATTGTGCAATAATACACAAAGGTGCAGTTCCGTGCACAGCTAGCTGCCATTGTGCAATAATACACAAAGCTGCAGTTCCCTGCACAGCTAGCTGCCATTGTGCAATGATACACAAAGCTGCAGTTCCCTGCACAGCTAGCTGCCATTGTGCAATAATACACAAAGCTGAAGTTCCCTGCACAACTAGCTGCCATTGTGCAATAGTACACAAAGCTGCAGTTCCCTGCACAGCTAGCTGCCATTGTGCAATGATACACAAAGCTGCAGTTCCCTGCACAGCTAGCTGCCATTGTGCAATAATACACAAAGCTGAAGTTCCCTGCACAACTAGCTGCCATTGTGCAATAGTACACAAAGCTGCAGTTCCCTGCACAGCTAGCTGCCATTGTGCAATGATACACAAAGCTGCAGTTCCCTGCACAGCTAGCTGCCATTGTGCAATAATACACAAAGCTGAAGTTCCCTCCACAGCTAGCTGCCATTGTGCAATAATACACAAAGCTGCAGTTCCCTGCACAGCTACCTGCCATTGTGCAATAATACACAAAGCTGCAGTTCCCTGCACAGCCAGCTGCCATTGTGCAATAACACACAAAGCTACAGTTCCCTGTACAGCTAGCTGCCATTGTGCAATAATACACAAAGCTGCAGTTCCCTCCACAGCTAGCTGCCATTGTGCAATAATACACAAAGCTGCAGTTCCCTGCACAGCTAGCTGCCATTGTGCAATAACACACAAAGCTACAGTTCCCTGTACAGCTAGCTGCCATTGTGCAATAATACACAAAGCTGCAGTTCCCTCCACAGCTAGCTGCCATTGTGCAATAATACACAAAGCTGCAGTTCCCTGCACAGCTAGCTGCCATTGTGCAATAATACACAAAGCTGCAGTTCCCTGCACAGCTAGCTGCCATTGTGCAATAATACACAAAGCTGCAGTTCCCTGCACAGCTAGCTGCCATTGTGCAATAATACACAAAGGTGCAGTTCCGTGCACAGCTAGCTGCCATTGTGCAATAATACACAAAGCTGCAGTTCCCTGCACAGCTAGCTGCCATTGTGCAATGATACACAAAGCTGCAGTTCCCTGCACAGCTAGCTGCCATTGTGCAATAATACACAAAGCTGAAGTTCCCTGCACAACTAGCTGCCATTGTGCAATAGTACACAAAGCTGCAGTTCCCTGCACAGCTAGCTGCCATTGTGCAATAATACACAAAGCTGCAGTTCCCTGCACAACTAGCTGCCGTTGTGCAAAAATACACAAAGCTGCAGTTCCCTGCACAGCTAGCTGCCATTGTGCAATAGTACACAAAGCTGCAGTTCCCTGCACAGCTAGCTGCCATTGTGCAATAATACACAAAGCTGCAGTTCCCTGCACAGCTAGCTGCCATTGTGCAATAATACACAAAGCTGCAGTTCCCTGCACAGCTAGCTGCCATTGTGCAATAATACACAAAGCTGCAGTTCCCTGCACAGCTAGCCGCCATTGTGCAATAATACCCAAAGATGCAGTTCCCTCCACAGCTAGCTGCCATTGTGCAATAATACACAAAGCTGCAGTTCCCTGCACAGCTAGCTGCTATTGTGCAATAATCCACAAAGCTGCAGTTCCCTGCACAGCTAGCTGCGATTGTGCAATGATACACAAAGCTGCAGTTCCCTGCACAGCTAGCTGCCATTGTGCAATAATACACAAAGCTGCAGTTCCCTGCACAGCTAGCTGCCATTGTGCAATAATACACAAAGCTGCAGTTCCCTGCACAGCTAGCTGCCATTGTGCAATAATACACAAAGATGCAGTTCCCTGCACAGCTAGCTGCCATTGTGCAATAATACACAAAGCTGCAGTTCCCTGCACAGCTAGCTGCTATTGTGCAATAATCCACAAAGCTGCAGTTGCCTGCACAGCTAGCTGCCATTGTGCAAGAATACACAAAGCTGCAGTTCCCTGCACAGCTAGCTGCCATTGTGCAATAATACACAAAGCTGCAGTTCCTTGCACAGCTAGCTGCCATTGTGCAATAATACAAAAAGCTGCAGTTCCCTGCACAGCTAGCTGCCATTGTGCAATAATACACAAAGCTGCAATTCCCTGCACAGCTAGTCCCATTGTGCAATAATACACAAAGCTGCAGTTCCCTGCACAGCTCGCCGCCATTGTGCAATGATACCCAAAGCTGCAGTTCCCTGCACAGCTAGCTGCCATTGTGCAATAATACACAAAGCTGCAGCTCCCTGCACAGCTAGCAGCTATCGTGCAATAATCCACAAAGCTGCAGTTCCCTGCACAGCTAGCTGCCATTGTGCAATAATACACAAAGCTGCAGTTCCCTGCACAGCTAGCTGCCATTGTGCAATAATACACAAAGGTGCAGTTGCCTGCACAGCTAGCTGCCATTGTGCAATATTACACAAAGCTGCAGTTCCCTGCACAGCTAGCTGCCATTGTGCAATGATACACAAAGCTACAGTTCCGTGCACAGCTAGCTGCCATTGTGCAATAACACACAAAGCTGCAGTTCCCTGCACAGCTCGCTGCCATTGTGCAATAATACACAAAGCTGCAGTTCCCTGCACAGCTAGCTGCCATTGTGCAATCATACACAAAGCTGCAGCTCCCTGCACAGCTAGCTGCCATTGTGCAATAATACACAAAGCTGCAATTCCCTGCACAGCTAGCTGCCATTGTGCAATAATACACAAAGCTGCAGTTCCCTGCACAGCTAGCTGCCATTGTGGAATAGTACACAAAGCTGCAGTTCCCTGCATAGCTAGCTGCCATTGTGCAATAATACACAAAGCTGCAGTTCCCTGCACAGCTAGCTGCCATTGTGCAATAATACACAAAGCTGCAGTTCCCTGCACAGCTAGCTGCCATTGTGCAATAATACACAAAGCTGCGGCTCCCTGCACAGCTAGTTGCCATTGTGCAATAATACACAAAGCTGCAGTTCCCTGAACAGCTAGCTGCCATTGTGCAATAATACACAAAGCTGCAGCTCCCTGCACAGCTAGCTGCCATTGTGCAATAACACACAAAGCTGCAGTTCCCTGCACAGCTAGCTGCCATTGTGCGATAATACACAAAGCTACAGTTCCCTGCACAGCTAGCTGCCATTGTGCAATAATACACAAAGCTGCAGTTCCCTGCACAGCTAGCTGCCATTGTGCAATAATACACAAAGGTGCAGTTCCCTGCACAGCTAGCTGCCATTGTGCAAAAAAACACAAAGCTGCAGTTCCCTGCATAGCTAGCTGCCATTGTGCAATAATACACAAAGGTGCAGTTCCCTGCAAAGCTAGCGGCCATTGTGCAATAATACACAAAGCTGCAGTTCCTTGCACAGCTAGCTGCCATTGTGCAATAAGACACAAAGCTGCAGTTCCCTCACAGCTAGCTGCCATTGTGCAATAATACACCAAGCTACAGTTCCCAACACAACTAGGTGCCATTGTGCAATAATACACAAAGCTGAAGTTCCCTGCACAACTAGCTTCCATTGTGCAATAATACACAAAGGTGCAGTTCCCTGCACAGCTAGCTGCCATTGTGCAATAATACACAAAGCTGCAGTTCCCTGCACAGCTATTGCCATTGTGCAATAATACACAAAGCTGCAGTTCCCTGCACAGCTAGCTGCCATTGTGCAATAATACACCAAGCTGCAGTTCCTTGCACAGCTAGCTGCCATTGTGCAATAGTACACAAAGCTGCAGCTCCCTGCACAGCTAGCTGCTATTGTGCAATAATCCACAAAGCTGCAGTTCCCTGCACAGCTAGTTGCGATTGTGCAATGATACACAAAGCTGCAGTTCCCTGCACAGCTAGCTGCCATTGTGCAATAATACACAAAGGTGCAGTTGCCTGCACAGCTAGCTGCCATTGTGCAATAATACACAAAGCTGCAGTTCTCTGCACAGCTAGCTGCCATTGTGCAATGATACACAAAGCTGCAGTTTCCTACACAGCTAGCTGCCATTGTGCAATAATACACAAAGCTGCAGTTCCCTGCACAGCTAGCTGCCATTGTGCAATAATACACAAAGCTGCAGTTCCCTGCACAGCTAGCTGCCATTGTGCAATAATCCACAAAGCTGCAGTTCCCTGCACAGCTAGCTGCGATTGTGCAATGATACACAAAGCTGCAGTTCCCCGCACAGCTAGCTGCCATTGTGCAATAATACACAAAGCTGCGGCTCCCTGCACAGCTAGCTGCCATTGTGCAATAATACACAAAGCTGCAGTTCCCTGAACAGCTAGCTGCCATTGTGCAATAATACACAAAGCTGCAGCTCCCTGCACAGCTAGCTGCCATTGTGCAATAACACACAAAGCTGCAGTTCCCTGCACAGCTAGCTGCCATTGTGCGATAATACACAAAGCTACAGTTCCCTGCACAGCTAGCTGCCATTGTGCAATAATACACAAAGCTGCAGTTCCCTGCACAGCTAGCTGCCATTGTGCAATAATACACAAAGGTGCAGTTCCCTGCACAGCTAGCTGCCATTGTGCAAAAAAACACAAAGCTGCAGTTCCCTGCACAGCTAGCTGCCATTGTGCAATAATACACAAAGGTGCAGTTCCCTGCAAAGCTAGCGGCCATTGTGCAATAATACACAAAGCTGCAGTTCCTTGCACAGCTAGCTGCCATTGTGCAATAAGACACAAAGCTGCCGTTCCCTCACAGCTAGCTGCCATTGTGCAATAATACACCAAGCTACAGTTCCCTGCACAACTAGGTGCCATTGTGCAATAATACACAAAGCTGAAGTTCCCTGCACAACTAGCTGCCATTGTGCAATAATACACAAAGGTGCAGTTCCCTGCACAGCTAGCTGCCATTGTGCAATAATACACAAAGCTGCAGTTCCCTGCACAGCTATTGCCATTGTGCAATAATACACAAAGCTGCAGTTCCCTGCACAGCTAGCTGCCATTGTGCAATAATACACCAAGCTGCAGTTCCTTGCACAGCTAGCTGCCATTGTGCAATAGTACACAAAGCTGCAGCTCCCTGCACAGCTAGCTGCTATTGTGCAATAATCCACAAAGCTGCAGTTCCCTGCACAGCTAGTTGCGATTGTGCGATGATACACAAAGCTGCAGTTCCCTGCACAGCTAGCTGCCATTGTGCAATAATACACAAAGGTGCAGTTGCCTGCACAGCTAGCTGCCATTGTGCAATAATACACAAAGCTGCAGTTCTCTGCACAGCTAGCTGCCATTGTGCAATGATACACAAAGCTGCAGTTCCCTACACAGCTAGCTGCCATTGTGCAATAATACACAAAGCTGCAGTTCCCTGCACAGCTAGCTGCCATTGTGCAATAATACACAAAGCTGCAGTTCCCTGCACAGCTAGCTGCCATTGTGCAATAATCCACAAAGCTGCAGTTCCCTGCACAGCTAGCTGCGATTGTGCAATGATACACAAAGCTGCAGTTCCCTGCACAGCTAGCTGCCATTGTGCAATAATACACAAAGCTGCAGTTCCCTGCACAGCTAGCTGCCATTGTGCAATAATACACAAAGCTGCAGTTCCCTGCACAGCTAGCCGCCATTGTGCAATAATACCCAAAGATGCAGTTCCCTGCACAGCTAGCTGCCATTGTGCAATAATACACAAAGCTGCAGTTCCCTGCACAGCTAGCTGCTATTGTGCAATAATCCACAAAGCTGCAGTTCCCTGCACAGCTAGCTGCGATTGTGCAATGATACACAAAGTTGCAGTTCCCTGCACAGCTAGCTGCCATTGTGCAAGAATACACAAAGCTGCAGTTCCCTGCACAGCTAGCTGCCATTGTGCAATAATACACAAAGCTGCAGTTCCTTGCACAGCTAGCTGCCATTGTGCAATAATACAAAAAGCTGCAGTTCCCTGCACAGCTAGCTGCCATTGTGCAATAACACACAAAGCTGCATTTCCCTGCACAGCTAGTCCCATTGTGCAATAATACACAAAGCTGCAGTTCCCTGCACAGCTCGCCGCCATTGTGCAATGATACCCAAAGATGCAGTTCCCTGCACAGCTAGCTGCCATTGTGCAATAATACACAAAGCTGCAGCTCCCTGCAAAGCTAGCTGCTATCGTGCAATAATCCACAAAGCTGCAGTTCGCTGCACAGCTAGCTGCGATTGTGCAATAATACACAAAGCTGCAGTTCCCTGCACAGCTAGCTGCCATTGTGCAATAATACACAAAGGTGCAGTTGCCTGCACAGCTAGTTGCCATTGTGCAATATTACACAAAGCTGCAGTTCCCTGCACAGCTAGCTGCCATTGTGCAATGATACACAAAGCTACAGTTCCGTGCACAGCTAGCTGCCATTGTGCAATAACACACAAAGCTGCAGTTCCCTGCACAGCTCGCTGCCATTGTGCAATAATACACAAAGCTGCAGTTCCCTGCACAGCTAGCTGCCATTGTGCAATCATACACAAAGCTGCAGCTCCCTGCACAGCTAGCTGCCATTGTGCAATAATACACAAAGCTGCAATTCCCTGCACAGCTAGCTGCCATTGTGCAATAATACACAAAGCTGCAGTTCCCTGCACAGCTAGCTGCCATTGTGGAATAGTACACAAAGCTGCAGTTCCCTGCATAGCTAGCTGCCATTGTGCAATAATACACAAAGCTGCAGTTCCCTGCACAGCTAGCTGCCATTGTGCAATCATACACAAAGCTGCAGTTCCCTGCACAGCTAGCTGCCATTGTGCAATAATACACAAAGCTGCAGTTCCCTGCACAGCTAGCTGCCATTGTGCAATAATACACAAAGCTGCGGCTCCCTGCACAGCTAGCTGCCATTGTGCAATAATACACAAAGCTGCAGTTCCCTGAACAGCTAGCTGCCATTGTGCAATAATACACAAAGCTGCAGCTCCCTGCACAGCTAGCTGCCATTGTGCAATAACACACAAAGCTGCAGTTCCCTGCACAGCTAGCTGCCATTGTGCGATAATACACAAAGCTGCAGTTCCCTGCACAGCTAGCTGCCATTGTGCAATAATACACAAAGCTGCAGTTCCCTGCACAGCTAGCTGCCATTGTGCAATAATACACAAAGCTGCAGTTCCCTGCACAGCTAGCTGCCATTGTGCAATAATACACAAAGCTGCAGTTCCCTGCACAGCTAGCTGCCATTGTGCAAAAAAACACAAAGCTGCAGTTCCCTGCACAGCTAGCTGCCATTGTGCAATAATACACAAAGGTGCAGTTCCCTGCAAAGCTAGCTGCCATTGTGCAATAATACACAAAGCTGCAGTTCCTTGCACAGCTAGCTGCCATTGTGCAATAAGACACAAAGCTGCAGTTCCCTCACAGCTAGCTGCCATTGTGCAATAATACACCAAGCTACAGTTCCCTGCACAACTAGCTGCCATTGTGCAATAATACACAAAGCTGCAGTTCCCTGCACAGCTAGCTGCCATTGTGCAATAATACACAAAGATGCAGTTCCCTGCACAGCTAGCTGCCATTGTGCAATAATACACAAAGCTGCAGTTCCCTGCACAGCTATTGCCATTGTGCAATAATACACAAAGCTGCAGTTCCCTGCACAGCTAGCTGCCATTGTGCAATAATACACCAAGCTGCAGTTCCTTGCACAGCTAGCTGCCATTGTGCAATAATACACAAAGCTGCAGCTCCCTGCACAGCTAGCTGCTATTGTGCAATAATCCACAAAGCTGCAGTTGCCTGCACAGCTAGTTGCGATTGTGCAATGATACACAAAGCTGCAGTTCCCTGCACAGCTAGCTGCCATTGTGCAATAATACACAAAGGTGCAGTTGCCTGCACAGCTAGCTGCCATTGTGCAATAATACACAAAGCTGCAGTTCTCTGCACAGCTAGCTGCCATTGTGCAATGATACACAAAGCTGCAGTTCCCTACACAGCTAGCTGCCATTGTGCAATAACACACAAAGCTGCATTTCCCTGCACAGCTAGCTGCCATTGTGCAATGATACACAAAGCTGCAGTTCCCTACACAGCTGGCTGCCATTGTGCAATAATACACAAAGGTGCAGTTCCCTGCAGAGCTAGCTGCCGTTGTGCAATAATACACAAAGGTGCAGTTCCCTCCACAGCTAGCTGCCATTGTGCAATAGTACACAAAGATGCGGTTCCCTGCACAGCTAGCTGCCATTGTGCAATAATACACAAAGCTGCAGTTCCCTGCATAGCTAGCTGCCATTGTGCAATAATACACAAAGCTGCAGTTCCCTGCACAGCTAGTTGCCATTGTGCAATAATACACAAAGCTGCAGTTGCCTGCACAGCTAGCTGCCATTGTGCAATAGTACACAAAGCTGCAGTTCCTTGCACAGCTAGCTGCCATTGTGCAATAATACACAAAGCTGCAGTTCCCTACACAGCTAGCTGCCATTGTGTGATAATACACAAAGCTGCAGTTCCCTGCACAGCTCGCTGCCATTGTGCAATAATACACAAAGCTGCAGTTCCCTGCACAGCTAGCTGCCATTGTGCAATCATACACAAAGCTGCAGTTCCCTGCACAGCTAGCTGCCATTGTGCAATAATACACAAAGGTGCAGTTCCCTGCACAGCTAGCTGCCATTGTGCAATAATACACAAAGCTGCAGTTCCCTGCACAGCTAGCTGCCATTGTGGAATAGTACACAAAGCTGCAGTTCCCTGCATAGCTAGCTGCCACTGTGCAATAATACACAAAGCTGCGGCTCCCTGCACAGCTAGCTGCCATTGTGCAATAATGCACAAAGCTGCAGTTCCCTGCACAGCTAGCTGCCATTGTGCAATAATACACAAAGCTGCAGTTCCCTGCACAGCTGGCTGCCATTGTGGAATAGTGCACAAAGCTGCAGTTCCCTGCATAGCTAGCTGCCATTGTGCAATAATACACAAAGCTGCAGTTCCCTGCACAGCTGGCTGCCATTGTGGAATAGTGCACAAAGCTGCAGTTCCCTGCACAGCTAGCTGCCATTGTGCAATAATACACAAAGCTGCAGTTCCCTGCACAGCTAGCTGCCATTGTGCAATAATACACAAAGCTGCGGCTCCCTGCACAGCTAGCTGCCATTGTGCAATAATGCACAAAGCTGCAGCTCCCTGCAGAGCTAGCTGCCATTGTGCAATAATACACAAAGCTGCAGTTCCCTGCACAGCTGGCTGCCATTGTGGAATAGTGCACAAAGCTGCAGTTCCCTGCATAGCTAGCTGCCATTGTGCAATAATACACAAAGCTGCAGCTCCCTGCACAGCTAGCTGCCATTGTGCAATAACACACAAAGCTGCAGTTCCCTGCACAGCTAGCTGCCATTGTGCAATAATACACAAAGCTGCAGTTCCCTGCACAGCTAGCTGCCATTGTGCAATAATACACAAAGCTGCAGTTCCCTGCACAGCTAGCTGCCATTGTGCAATAATACACAAAGCTGCAGTTCCCTGCACAGCTAGCTGCCATTGTGCAAAAAAACACAAAGCTGCAGTTCCCTGCACAGCTAGCTGCCATTGTGCAATAATACACAAAGGTGCAGTTCCCTGCAAAGCTAGCTGCCATTGTGCAATAATACACAAAGCTGCGGTTCCCGGCACAGCTAGCTGCCATTGTGCAATAAGACACAAAGCTGCAGTTCCCTCACAGCTAGCTGCCATTGTGCAATAATACACAAAGCTACAGTTCCCTGCACAACTAGCTGCCATTGTGCAATAATACACAAAGATGCAGTTCCCCGCACAGCTAGCTGCCATTGTGCAATAATACACAAAGCTGCAGTTCCCTGCACAGCTATTGCCATTGTGCAATAATACACAAAGCTGCAGTTCCCTGCATAGCTAGCTGCCATTGTGCAATGATACACAAAGCTGCAGTTCCCTGCACAGCTAGCTGCCATTGTCCAATAATACACAAAGCTGCAGTTCCCTGCACAGCTAGCTGCCATTGTGCAATAATACACAAAGCTGCAGTTCGCTGCACAGCTACGTGCCATTGTGCAATAATACACAAAGCTGCAGTTCCCTGCACAGCTAGCTGCTATTGTGCAATGATACACAAAGCTGCAGTTCCCTGCACAGCTAGCTGCCATTGTGCAATAATACACAAAGATGCAGTTCCCTGCACAGCTAGCTGCCATTGTGCAATGATACACAAAGCTGCAGCTCCGTGCACAACTAGCTGCCATTGTGGAATAGTACACAAAGCTGCAGTTCCTTGCACAGCTAGCTGCGATTGTGCAATAATACACAAAGCTGCAGTTCCCTGCACAGCTAGCTGCTATTGTGCAATGATACACAAAGCTGCAGTTCCCTGCACAGCTAGCTGCCATTGTGCAATAATACACAAAGCTGCAGTTCCCTCAACAGCTAGCTGCTATTGTGCAATGATACACAAAGCTGCAGTTCCCTGCACAGCTAGCTGCCATTGTGCAATAATACACAAAGATGCAGCCCCGTGCACAGCTAGCTGCCATTGTGCAATAATACACAAAGCTGCAGTACCCTGCACTAGTTGCCATTGTAGAATAATACACAAAGCTGCAGCTCCCTGCACAGCTAGCTGCCATTGTGCAATGATACAAAAAGCTGCAGCTTCCCGCACAGCTAGCTGCCATTGTGCAATAATACACAAAGCTGCAGTTCCCTGCACAGATAGCTGCCATTGTGCAATAATACACAAAGCTGCAGTTCCCTGCACAGCTAGCTGCCATTGTGCAATAATACACAAAGGTGCAGTTGCCTGCACAGCTAGCTGCCATTGTGCAATAATACACAAAGCTGCGGCTCCCTGCACAGCTAGCTGCCATTGTGCAATAATGCACAAAGCTGCAGTTCCGTGCACAGCTAGCTGCCATTGTGCAAGAATACACAAAGCTACAGGTCCCTGCACAGCTAGCTGCCATTGTGCAATAATACACAAAGCTGCGGCTCCCTGCACAGCTAGCTGCCATTGTGCAATAATGCACAAAGCTGCAGTTCCATGCACAGCTAGCTGCCATTGTGCAAGAATACACTAAGCTACAGGTCCCTGCACAGCTAGCTGCCATTGTGCAATAATACACAAAGCTGCTGCTCCCTGCACAGCTAGCTGCCATTGTGCAATAATACACAAAGCTGCAGTTCCCTCAACAGCTAGCTGCTATTGTGCAATGATACACAAAGCTGCAGTTCCCTGCACAGCTAGCTGCCATTGTGCAATAATACACAAAGATGCAGTTCCCTGCACAGCTAGCTGCCATTGTGCAATAATACACAAAGCTGCAGTTCCCTGCACAGCTAGTTGCCATTGTAGAATAATACACAAAGCTGCAGTTCCCTGCACAGCTAGCTGCCATTGTGCAATGATACACAAAGCTGCAGCTTCCCGCACAGCTAGCTGCCATTGTGCAATAATACACAAAGCTGCAGTTCCCTGCACAGATAGCTGCCATTGTGCAATAATACACAAAGCTACAGTTCCCTGCACAGCTAGCTGCCATTGTGCAATAATACACAAAGATGCAGTTCCCTGCACAGCTAGCTGCCATTGTGCAATAATACACAAAGCTGCAGTTCCCTGCACAGCTAGCTGCCATTGTGCAATAATACACAAAGCTGCGGCTCCCTGCACAGCTAGCTGCCATTGTGCAATAATGCACAAAGCTGCAGTTCCGTGCACAGCTAGCTGCCATTGTGCAAGAATACACAAAGCTACAGGTCCCTGCACAGCTAGCTGCCATTGTGCAATAATACACAAAGCTGCGGCTCCCTGCACAGCTACCTGCCATTGTGCAATAATGCACAAAGCTGCAGTTCCATGCACAGCTAGCTGCCATTGTGCAAGAATACACTAAGCTACAGGTCCCTGCACAGCTAGCTGCCATTGTGCAATAATACACAAAGCTGCGGCTCCCTGCACAGCTAGCTGCCATTGTGCAATAATACACAAAGCTGCAGTTCCCTCAACAGCTAGCTGCTATTGTGCAATGATACACAAAGCTGCAGTTCCCTGCACAGCTAGCTGCCATTGTGCAATAATACACAAAGATGCAGTTCCCTGCACAGCTAGCTGCCATTGTGCAATAATACACAAAGCTGCAGTTCCCTGCACAGCTAGCTGCCATTGTAGAATAATACACAAAGCTGCAGTTCCCTGCACAGCTAGCTGCCATTGTGCAATGATACACAAAGCTGCAGCTTCCCGCACAGCTAGCTGCCATTGTGCAATAATACACAAAGCTGCAGTTCCCTGCACAGATAGCTGCCATTGTGCAATAATACACAAAGCTGCAGTTCCCTGCACAGCTAGCTGCCATTGTGCAATAATACACAAAGATGCAGTTCCCTGCACAGCTAGCTGCCATTGTGCAATAATACACAAAGCTGCAGTTCCCTGCACAGCTAGCTGCCATTGTGCAATAATACACAAAGCTGCGGCTCCCTGCACAGCTAGCTGCCATTGTGCAATAATGCACAAAGCTGCAGTTCCGTGCACAGCTAGCTGCCATTGTGCAAGAATACACAAAGCCGCACTTCCCTGCACAGCTAGCTGCCATTGTGGAATAGTGCAGATAGGTGCAGTTCCTTGCATAGCTAGCTGCCATTGTGCAATAATACACAAAGCTGCAGCTCCCTGCACAGCTAGCTGCCATTGTGCAATAACACACAACGCTGCAGTTCCCTGCTCAGCTAGCTTCAACGCGGGGTACAAAATCAAAATTAGCCCATAAGTGGGCAGATTGGCTACATCACTCTTGCCGTTTGGGCAGTCTCCAGCGCTTTAGCGCGGGAGACAAAAACAAAAGTGGCACACAACTGGGCATAGTGGCTACATCATGCTTGCCATTTGGGGGGTCCCACCACTTCAGAGTGGGAGACAAAATCAGAATTAGCCGACAAGTTGGCAGATTGGCTACATTGCCCTTGCCCTCTAGGGGGTCCCCAACGCTGCAAAGCGGGCAACAAAATCAGATTGGCACACAAATGGGCAGATTGGCTACATCACCCTTGCCGTCTAAAAGGGTCCCCAATGCTTCAAAGCGGGGGACACAAAAAGAAATGGCACACAAGAGGGCCTAGTGGCTACATCACCCCTGCCGTCTAGGGGCTCCCAAACACTTCAGCGTGCGGGACCAAATCAGCAATGGGAAGTAAATTGCGTCTTTTTAAAGCGTACCTCATTAATTTTTTTTTGCGTCAGGTTGCATATCAAAAAAAGCGTAGGTCACGTAACAAAAAAAAGTGTGACATGCTTTTTTCTTAAAAAAAAAGTGCAACTCGCTTAATTTTTTGTTGCAGTAGGTCAGAAATAATAAAATGCATAACTCGCTTTTTTTATTTATAGATTTGATGCTCCCTTTTTTTGGTGCATAAACTAGCTTGCGTCCCAATTCTAGGCCGGAGTACCACCCCATGGTCTTTGATTAATGCATATTTTGATCCAATATGGAAAAAAAATATTTATCGTCATCCGCATCACCTTCATGGGCACAATAGTCCACGGTGTCGTGCTTTCCAGACTCTAGCGGTCGTGCAAACCACGGAGGGCTGAAACCTGATGTGTGCCGCCCATTTGCAGAGGGCACATATCATGGCATGTGTTTCCTTTTCTCTGTGTATTGATGCTTTCTCTGTTTATTGATGCTGGCAACAATCACGAATTGTTCTCTTGAAAATTGCAAAGGGGGGGGTGTCGAAAAAATGTGTTAAAATTAGTCATCCGTGCATGAGGAAAATCAGTTTTCCATGCCCCAAAAAATGATAAAACAGTAGTAGATACCCCCATCAGATTCACAACACCAGAGACATCCCCCCCGGCAATCAGTTGCATCAGGTAGGGAAGTGCCCTAACCACCTGACCTCAATATGGGTGTGGGTCCAAACATGCAGTGTATGAAAAATGTGACGATGAAACACACGGGTTGAACTGATGCAGTCTGGCATGGCGTCAGGATTCTGATTATCTGGAAACCTCATGACATCCCCCCCCCCCCCCCCCGCCAAAAAAAAAACAACCCAATATTTCCATGATTTGACTTGAATCCGAGGAGGGTCTTTTTGAACCATCTAAAAAAGAACTTTCATGTCTTAGAAAAAAACAGTGTACCCCATTGTGACTGTGCAAACAACTGCATGTGAAATTGACCTGCCAACCTGTTGATGTGGTGATGGCACAATGGGGGCCTGCTTCATCCAACAAAAATCAACACTGGTCAGCTGTTACCAATCAGTGACTGAGTTTCCGAGAAGACACACAACAATCAGAAGAACACATGGCTCCTTTCTTTCGAAAACCATATAAATGAAAAAATGAACAGCATTCTACCACCAGGTTCAGATTTTCTTTTACATTCTTTTGCAAATGGATGAAATGTGATGGAAGCCATGCTCAAATGTGCCACAGCAATTCATGGACAGCTTCAAAGTTACCAATCACAACATTCTGTTGTTTCGTCGAAAGCAACACTCCTCTGCAGTGTGCTTTATTGCCTGAGCCCACAGCTCATTGAATAGGTTAGTGGTGTCAAGGGTGTCAAAATGTCATAACCCGAGTTCTGTGGTTGGTAACCCCCCCCTCCCCCGGCGAGAGCAACACCAAAGTCCCAAAATTTGACAGAAACAACACCTGCTGTTGCTCTGACAAACGGGAGTATTTGTAAATGGCAAAATAGAACATGGTTCCCAAAGTTGCGGAAACAACACCTTCTGTTGCTCTCACAAGGGGTGTGCATACACCCCCTGTATGTTGTGCATATGTTGTGCAGGCAATCAACTTGCACTCTGAATTTGTTCAGATTGGCAAGCTGAGATCTGGGTCCAAGGGCAGGGGCAGTGCAGTGCAGATTGTTGGCACCAATCCATTTGAACATGATCCGAATACCCTGAGGAGATTACTTTGCGTTCCAAATTTTGCCAACCAAGGTCAGGATAATTGAGCATACTGCACAGTCTTCCTTTCCAATCTCCAGTGTGCAGACAACTGGAACTGGTGGGGCTCAAGGTGTAAGTAAGTGCTTTTCTGTTTTGGGAATTTAATCTGTGGTTGATGATATTTTCATGGAGCCAACATTCTTGGGTGTGATGGAATCGGAGCGCCAAGACCTGAGAAAAGGCTGAGTTCGATTTTTCCACAAGCGAGTCCCCCCCCCCCCCCCGTCCAAAATACTGCTTGTTCAAGATACACCAGGCGCGTGGTCCATATACATTTCGGGCCGAATTTAATTTGGGCCCAATTTCCATGTGAGCAAACGCATGCAGTGTCACAGGGTTGTTTCCTATTGAATTGGACAAGTTTGATCGGTTAGATTGACTAGCACCTGAACGGCGAAATCATAGCAGTCAGTGAGAGTATTTGGGAACCACCTCCAAGTGACTGTTCAATGAGCAAATAGCACCAATGTGAGTCAATTACAAAGGAAAGAAATCCACAGAAGGTCCCAGACAACAAGCACAAAAAGGGGTAGGTGGTGATGGGGTCAGCGATGCCAGTGGACTGAAAAGAACTTGGCATGGCAAAGGAGTGTGCTCCAACTGCTTTTCTATTTGCCAAGATATCTCTGATAATGACTCCATTGCACCTTACCTTGAGGGCGTTCACTCCGCATCGTTCCATTTCGGTCAACAACATCATATACTGTGCCAAAAGCCCCTACTTTCAGCAAATGCTTTGGGTTACAGATCTGGAGCTGCTTGTTGTCTGAGTTCTGGCCCTGTGGTGAGTGTTTTTTTTTAAAACTAATGCGCCAGTGCAAGGTGCAAGTGAGCGTTCAATAGATTGCAGTGTCAATGTTTGTCTACAATATGGCATCCTGGAGACAATACATCCAGCAGGTGGCCTCCAGCCATGCCACCAATGCACATTCCACGGCTTGCAGCATCATGCAGTCGAACTTGCTAAACCAACTCAGAGGCACAAAATGATGATAAAGCACACGTTTTCTGGGGACACACTCGGAGTCGGACACACGTGTGATACTTGGGCTATAACACGCATACCCTCTACGCCCAAGTGTGTACGCCTAGTTTACCTGAGTTAAGGCCACACTTCATCATCTGGGGAGTGAGCTCCGCACGTGGAGCCAAACCAATTCAAGTGCAGCTGGCAAACCATTTACTTGCGCGCGCGCACACACACAGACACACACACACACACACACACACACACACACACACACATGCACACATGTACACTTGTACACATACACAGCCACACTGGCACACACACACACACACACACACACACACACACACACACACACACACACACAAATACACATGCGTACACAGGGGGAGTCCTTGCACTGCGCGCTACTTTTAGACTAGACTCCCCCTTGAAGAACCCCCAGACCGACCCCTTCCAAACACCCTCAAAATTAGGCCACCCCAACTACCCTAGCTTGTCTACTAAGCATCCATGCGCGTGACCTGCAGAACTTGGCACCACACGGCGGCCTTCTGGGGTTGGCACTGCCAAAGCTGCCCCCCATTCAAATGTGTGAAGATGCCGGATATCTTTGCAGATCTATTGCACTTGCGTGTTCTTTTTTTGCTCTCTTTTACGGTTGCTAGATGAGGTGCACCATCAGCGACTAGAGCCCCTGCTTGGTTATGACCTCTAGTTCACCATACATGGTGACCACTTGGCATTGCATGCGAGAGTTTCCTTGCGGTTGACTCCTTGATCCGGGCTGTTGCCCAAGAGCTCACATCGAACTTGATGCACTGTTTGATTTGAAAAAAAAAAAAGGACAATTTGCAACCGTGTTTGTGGTGGAATCATAAGAATGATCACAGCACAACCATTGTGGACATAGGGTTGGACAATTGATTTCGTTATTAGGGGGAATCCTTGCACTACGCGCGCACTGCACGCGCACTGCACGCGCACTGCGCGCTACTTTTAGACTATGTTCCCCCCGAAGAGCCCCTAGGCACGCCCCTTGGAAACACCCTTAGAATTAGGTGACCCAAACTGAGAAAGTTGCAAACTACCTTCCCTTCCATAACACACATCATGCACATCTGGAAAAGCCATGAACAGCGTATTGGTTGCCCCCCTCAACATCCTCTAATGTAGAGGGGGAGGCGGCCGGGGGTACCTCCTTTCGTATGTGCATCGAAACCTTTGTCGACATAATACGACGACCGTTGTGGCGACAGCCCCACGGAGGCAATTTCCGCTACGAGATTATTCGCAGTTGAACTACTCATCCCCTGGCGGGTCTTTCGCTTCACCAGTCACATCAACCCTCGTAAGCTGATACGACCGGCCGGACAAGAATTTGATGGCGAATTCGAATGCGACTTGGCTTGGAATCACAGGCATAGCACAATTCAAAGAGATGGGTAGTATCCTACACAAAGACATGGTCCAAATAGCCCTTGCAAATACAAACAAAGTGTGAAAAAGGGTGGAAATGGGTGAAATTGGGTGAAATTCCAAAAATGCTATATCCCCAATGTGGAAAAAGCATCAAAACCTGCGCAACAGGGTAACGATGATGCCCCTATGATCTCAAAGCATGGGTCTCCAGTACGGCCAGACGCCCAAATAGTTGCACTGCGCGCGCACTGCGCTTAAGGCTCCCCCTTAGTGCCATCACATCTTGATGCGGGGCAATTGGTGTGCTCACATTTGTGATAAAAAGGCTCACATAAGGCAAAGAACCTTGCGTTGAGAAGTGGACACATAGGATCAACATATGACGAGTTGAACATCAACAGGAGGGTGGAAGAAAACAGCTTTTTCACCGCATCTCTTTCCTTGTCTACCCATCAAGAAGAATGGGAACTCGTCCACATTGCCGCATCGGCACATGCCCCCATGGCGGGCATGTCAAGCACACATCACAACGGTCACAAGCTTTGGAGCTGTGGGAACGGGATGATTTGATGTATTGCCTCTTTAGGAGGGGCTGTGATCTCAAAGGAAGGGCTATGGGGCATGGGGCTGAAATTCCTCGACACAGTGGTCAAGGTGAGGATGACGGACGGCTATTGCCACACCCAACATGGATGTTGAGTGATGGCACATTGGTTTAGGTATAATTCTATTGGTTCCATTGGTTTTTGTTGGTAGTTATGCCCATTACAAGTGGTGGTGACTGCAGTTTGCTTGTTTCTTGGAGATTGATTTTTTTGGAGCCTCGCCCGGGGGTATGTTGTCGAGGTCCACCAAGTCCCAGAGGCCAAAAGCGGTGAGGAAGGTGTAGTACGCGGTGCCATCCTAGCATGGCTGGTTGTGCGCCTCATGCCGCACGGCCAAGATGGCGGTTGCCAACACTAGGACGATTGTGGGGACCACGAGCCGGGTCACCCGACAGCCCTGTTGATGGGCGTTGCCCCCAATCTTTTCTCGCTTGCAGGCTCTAGAGAGAGAGAGGAAGAGGGAATGGGGGCGGTAGGACCCGTTTTGGTGTTGCGGAGGGTGCAAGGATTAGGGGATTAGGGTGGGGTTTATGGACTTGGTCATCCGCCTGGAGTTGTGTGTGTGTGTTCAAAGCACAAACCGCGAGTGTGTGTGTGTGTGTGTGTGTGTGTGTGTGTGTGTGTGTGTGTGTGATCTGTACTATTTACGAGGTTGATGGCTTTTAATGTCCTGGCCGCTCTTGCGACGGGAGGGTTAGGGGTTAGCGGGTTAGAGCCTGCCTGAAGCCTGCCCTATCCCTCCCCCGGCCCCCCGGTATGTCGCGGCGCGGCGGAAGGACGTCCGCCCTTGACTTAAGTCACCTCACTTGAGGCTCTCCCGTGCACCATCACCGGCACCCTGCTGCCCCCCTGATGCGCCGGAGCCGGCGCCTCCTTGCCTCCTGCTGGGGGGGCGTGCCCCCCTCCTGGGCTGTGCCCCAGTACCGCCTGTGCCGCTGCCTGCGGCCACGAAGGGGGGAGGGGGCGATCCGGAATCCCCACCCCCCACGCCTCTTCCGCTGGGCCGGCTGCGGTTGAAGCCGACGTCCCCACATGTACCTCCTCCGGGCTGGCGGTTGCGGAAACCGACTGCCCCAGCTCCAGCGCTGGAGCTGCTGGATGCACCTGTGGGAGGGGGTGATTGTGATCCCCCTCCCCCCATGTACGCACCTTGTGCCCTGAGCGCGGGCTCGGATCGCACGGGGGGGGTTCCCTAGCCCGGGACATCACTGGGCTAGCAGAAACGAAAGCCAGCCGGGCCCCTCCACCCACGGGGAGGCCGGCGGCTCTGGCTACCGGCAGGGCCCCTCCGTTCCCACCGCTGGTGGGCTGGGCCAATGGCCCTCTCAAAGATGGTGGCAGAGCCGCCACGCCCCCCCTCCCCTGGCCCCGAGGTCTGGGGGGCAGGAGGCTGGGGCGAGGGCAGTGGAGGGGGGGGGTGAGGCCCCATCCCCCGCCACATGAAACAGAATCTGACCCCCAGGGCGCCGCACAGGGCAGGCGGCCCGGGGGCGGGTTAGTGCACAAATTGATGGGGGAGGGGGGGGCAGAAAGGCGCAGCCCCCCCTCCCGAAAACTACCCATCAGGAGCTCGAGCGTCGCCACCTGGAGCTCCTCTATGCACGCGCGGGTGCACACCTCATCCTCCAGCATCTCCTGCTGCCTCCCCCCTCCCTGAAAGAGTTCCTCAAATACAATGCAGCCCCCTGATGCCCCAGGGCATTGGGTCAACGCAAGGCAGGGGGGGGGGCTGGTCCTGACCATCTCCACCCCCCTCCCCCCAGGATACCCAAATAAGTGGGTAAGGGCCGGGGGGTCAGCACAGATGGCGCCCTGGGCGCTGGGGGATGCGTCCCCACCAGCCCCAGGCGCCCCAGTAGCGCCGCAGACAGCGCCATTGGCAGCCTGCATGCTGCCCGAAAAGTCACAGATGGCGCCCTGGGCGCCGGGGGACGCTTCCCCTCCAGCCCCAGGCGCCCCGGTAGCGCCACAGACAGCGCCATTGGCAGCCTGCAGGCTGCCCGAAGAGCCAGAGATGGCGCCCTGGGCGCTGGGGGATGCGTCCCCACCAGCCCCAAGCGCCCCGGTAGCGCCACAGACAGCGCCATTGGCAGCCTGCAGGCTGCCCGAAAGGTCACAGATGGCGCCCTGGGCGCTGGGGGATGCGTCCCCACCAGCCCCATGCGCCCTAGTAGCGCCACAGACAGCGCCATTGGCAGCCTGTGGGCTGCCCGAAAGGTCACACATGGCGCCCTGGGTGCTGGGGGATGCGTCCCCTCCAGCCCCAGGCGCCCCGGTAGCGCCACAGACAGCGCCATAGGCAGCCTGCAGGCTGCCCGAAGGGTCACAGATGGCGTCCTGGGCGCTGGGGGATGCGTCCCCACCAGCCCCAGGCGCCCCGGTAGCGCCACAGACAGCGCCATAGGCAGCCTGCAGGCTGCCCGAAGAGTCACAGATGGCGTCCTGGGCGCTGGGGGATGCGTCCCCACCAGCCCCAGGCGCCCCGGTAGCGCCACAGACAGCGCCAGTGGCAGCCCGCATGCTGCCAGAAAAGTCACAGATGGCGCCCTGGGCGCTGGGGGATGCGTCCCCACCAGCTCCATGCGCCCTAGTAGCGCCACAGACAGCGCCATTGGCAGCCTGCGGGCTGCCCAAAAAGTCACAGGTGGCGTCCTGGGCGCTGGGGGACGCCGCCTGCACCTCCAGCTTGCCATACAAGGGGCAGGGCTCATCCGCCCATGCCCCCACTGGGCCCCACAGGCCTAGGGGGTCAGTGCGCTGCAGGCATACCATGGCCCCCTGCTCGATGAGGCCCAGACCGCTGTGCGCTGCCGCCGTCGACTCCTCGTGGTCCAGGGCTGCGTCGGCTGCCGATGCCGCCTCCGGTGTCGTGTCTGAGACCGACACGACGATGGCCGCTGCCGCTGCCACTGCTGCCGCGGTTGCTGCCGCCGTGGACGCCGCTGCCAACGACGCGACCGCTCGACGCGCCCTGGCGCGGGCTCGCCCCTGTGCCCTCCGGCCCGGCTCGCCCCGGGAGGGCGTCGTGGGCGGGGGCACGCATGTTGCCGGCAGCTCCGGCCACTCCGCCGTGGCGGCCGCTCGCCCTGGCTGGGCCCCGGCACGCGCGATGTGCACAATAGCCTCCTCGTCCTCGACCGCTTGCTGAATAGCCAGCTCCGCCTTGGCTGCCAACGTTGCCGCCGCCAGCACTGCCGCCGCCGCCGTTGCTGCCGCGGCACCCTCGTCGGGCTCGGGCTGGGGCTGGACCTCCTTCGCGTGAAGCTGCTGCTGCTCGCGCATTTGACGATGTTCTTCTCGCCACTGTCGCGGAGTCTGCCCCGGGGGCAGCCAGAAGTACTCCTCCCCATAGTACTGGGCTCCATCACGTATCCAACCCCCCTGGTCGGAGTCCTCCGCTATGAGGGGGTCCCCCCACGGGGTGCGCTGTAGCAGTGGCTGCAACGCCGCGACGATGGCCTCGGTGAGGGCCGCGGTGAGGGCCGCGGTCTGGTCCCCCATCGGAGTACTTGCCGCGGAAGCCGCGGCCGCCCGCGACGTGAGGGCGCGGGTCTCGGCCCTGGCAGGGGGCCGTGGGAAGCCCTCAACGCCGAGAGACCGCCGGTTCTGGCATTTTGTGGGTAAGCGCCCAACCACGGTCAAGGCGCCAGAAAAAGAGCGTACTATTTACGAGGTTGATGGCTATTTATGTCCTGGCCGCTCTTGCGACGGGAGGGTTAGGGGTTAGCGGGTTAGAGCCTGCCTGAAGCCTGCCCTATCCCACCCCCGGCCCCCCGGTATGTCGCGGCGCGGCGGTGTACTATTTACGAGGTAGATCCTTATGCAGCCATGAGATGGCAGGTGTATTCGGCTCAGTCTGCTGTCGCCTCTTTGCGCCTGTGATCCATCCCTTCTGCGGAATCAGAACCTCTGTGTGTGTACGGTTAGGTAACCTCGGAGCTGGCCCTTCCGTGTGCCCCCAGAAAAAGCTAGCGGCAAATTGCTTCCGTATCGGGTGTCTCTGCCAGCCCCTGTGGAACAGGGGTTGGTGGGGAGGGCGGGGATGGCGTTTTGGGCCTCCGCCGCTTGGGGGCGGGAGGCGTTGGGGGTTGGTGTGGAGACCTCAAAGAGGCTTGACTTGTCTGTGAAGGCCCAACTCGTGGGCGCTTATATGGGCGCTTCGGCTGTTGAGAGGAGCAACGCTTCCTGGATGGCTGGACTGGGGTGCATACTTTGTGGGGCACGGCGGCAGTCTGTGGGCCTCACCGAGCTGTAGTTGCGGGCGGCGAGGGACGTGCCCCGCTTCGTGATGCCCCAAAGAGCAGCATTCTTGGGTTGTTTTGCGCAGCCTCCTGCACGTGATGCACGCTGGTTGAGAGTGTGTGTCACATACAGTGGCATTTGCTGGCGCCCTAGTTACGTTTGCCTGTGCTGCTGGCGGTGCGTGCCTGCGTGTTCCTGTGTATGGGCGCTGTGGCAAACGACCGTCGCCGATGATGGGGAAAAAATTTGCTCCAAAATTGGAGCCTGTGGCTCCACCCTTAGCTGTGAGCTGTGCACCAGATGCTGGTGCTAGGCCTGTCTGCAAGTTCCCGCACAGAGCTCTGTGCAGTCTATGCGCTTCAATCTCTGCTGCTGTCTTGGCGGGCGGTATGTGTATGGGCGCAACGCATGCGTGCGGTGTGTTCCAGCCTTGGCCACCCACTGCTCTTCGCAATACTGAACGAGTTTGCGGATGTGTGAAATCATGGCCTCTCGACGTGCAAAATACGGGCGTTTATTTAAACCGCTGATCGCCGGTCCCCCCAGCGGCACAAGCGAGCCACAGCGGGTCACCATGCCGGCTGGATGCAGCTGGCCTGAGGTGACCAGTCGCTGGGCGCTGGCCATTGCCAAACGCAGTACCCTGCCTCGTTCTTGGAGGGACAGGGTATTTCCTGTATACTTCGCCTGAGGCGCATGGGGGAGGGTCCTTTGCGCGAACTCTTCGAAATCAATTGCCAGTTCCAAAAAGGTGACTGTCCCCTGTTCCTCCAGCCACATCAGGGCTCGTAGCCAACTGAGTAGGTCCGCGAGAAAGCTCTTTTCCCACTTCCATTCATGCCCCTTGGGGGTGCGGAGTGTCAAGGCACCGTGTGCCACCGTTTGGGGCAGTGGCCCAACCAGCTATTGATAGGGGTATTGCCTGACTTGTTGAGACATTCTGTACCCTGCAAAAATGGAAGGGCTGTGCGCATCTCGCTTTTTGCGTGCTGCTATGATGCACACATACATGGAGTGTACCGCGCGCATGAAGGTGAACGCTGCGCCAGATTTTATTGCCTCCGTAGAAATTTCTGGGGCTAAACCACATCGCCGTAAGCATGCCGGCCACTGGCCGGGTGGTGGAAGCTCTGGCAATTGGGAAAAGGCTGTGTGCACAAGCGCCAACGGCGGGTCACGGACGTGGTCCCACGCGACACAATGCCAGAGGATATGTTCCTCGTCTTCTGGGGACGCATTACAAAAAGGACATGCGGAAGAGGTGCGAAGGCCTCGTTGATATGCGCGCAGCGCGGTCCAGGTCGCTCCAGAAAGAACCCCTCGCAATATGGTCCGCTCTAGTTCGGACCCAAAGCTGGCAATGCTCGGCTGCAGAAGTTGCCTGTTTGTGGCATAGTGCAGACCCGCAAACAGGCGAGGTCGCCGTTGGACTAGCGAATCTAACAATTGCTTCCTGAGCTGTTCGCGGACTTCGTGTTTTACAGTCTGTTTGTCCCCATTTAACATAAGGGGTTCACTCTGCCCTGGGACTTTCCAGCCCCACCAACCCCGCATAGGCGCCCAGCCGCATTCCTGTGCTGTTTGCACTGCGCGCCCAAAGGGGCCGCTGTTTCTTGTGTAAGGTCCTGTTTCCCAGATGGCCTGGGCAGTGATCTGGTTTGGGCCCCTGTTATGGCAAAGATGTGACAGCCAAAGCAGGCATGAATGCTTGACCACCATAGTTGGGGAAATCCGGTGGCCTTTGCATAGCAAGGAGAAGAAAATTTCTTTTGCCCTCCCTGGGCGTGTAGGGCCCCAGATAGTTCTAATGACACGGGTTTCGAAGGTAGCGAGATCCCGCATACGGAGTGGGACGATCTCCGATGCATGTAGGCCTGTGGCTGTGATCATAGTTGATATGATCTCGCAGCGGCATTCATAATTGCCCTGGGCTCCATGCACACGGTCAAGGAGGCCGCAGGCCCGAGATATGCGCTTTAGGATTAGCGGGCCTGAGCACGTGGCATCAGTTGTGCGGATGCCTGCACCCAGCGACCTAAACTTTGTTTCTACCGGGAAAGGTACACCAGCAGTTCTGCCTTCACTGGCTCTGATGAAGATGAGGAGAAGCCCACGGACTTTTGGGCATTGACACCCTGGCCGGTGTCTTGTAGCCATTCCTCCGTGCATTGCAAAAGGGGGGTCAGGGGTGTGCCTCCCGCTGCCAGCCCATAGGTGTCGTCAACATAGCCTAGCGCTGTGAGTATAAAGTGCAGGACCTGAATTGGCTGATCCCCAGGGGGGGGCGCGCGCGCTGACACCGACAAGTGCTGTTTTTGGGCATCCAGCACCCGTTTCCAGATACTGGTCATCAAATTGATCAGTATGACTGAGAGTGGACATCCCTGCAATATGCCATTTGTGGCCGCAAAGAAGCTGGCGCAGCAGCCCATGATTTTGAAACACCTTACTAAGGATGTATACATGCCCTTAAGGGCTCTGTGGGTTCCAGGATCCATGCCCTGTTCCAGGGCGACATGCAGTACAATTGACTGCGGTATCAAGTCAAAACACTTGACATAGTCAAGTCCAAAACCGTGCAAAACAGATTTGATAATCTTGTGGAGCTCCACCAGCAGGGCGATGAGCGCCGCCGCATCTGTGGCCCCTCTTCGTTTTCTGAAACCGAAGGCATGTGGGTGAATCCACCCCTCTTGCCACAGCATGCATTCCTCTAGTCTAATCCCTGCCCAGACTCGGTAAATTTGGGATAACACAGAGAGCGGGCGTTGTTGCATGGGCAGCATGCCCTCGCCCTTAGGAATGAGCGAAATATACCCTTTGGCCAATGCCTGAGGCCACTGTCCTGTGTGCTCGATGACATGCAGCAGTTCTGCTAACATATCCATCAGCTGCATGGGCAGTGATAGCAAATCGGCGACGCACCAGCCGTCAAGGCCGGTGGCCGTATGGATGCCCATTTTCCTGAATCTCTTGGTGAGTCGGGCGCCTGTGATGGGGGCGGCTTGCATGAGCCGACCGCGCTGCAGAAAAACTCCGTATTTGCGGACAAAGGCGACCGCATCCGGCTCTGGGGCATGCGCATACTTCCTCATTACTTTGTCCCATGAGGCATGTAGAATGTCGTCCATTCTATTCACACTGGAGGTGGGTTGCTGTGTCTCCGGATCCAACAGCATGACAAGGGGGGGTTGATATTCATTTTGAATCCAGCGATACACATCCTTTGGCCTGTCCAACCAGGCCTGATTCATCTTATGCTTCCATGCCTCTATTCGATCACGTTCTTGCTGTCTAGCGTACTTCCTGCCTAATGTACAGAGCTGGTCATACTCAGCCATGGTCTGGACCAGGGTTGGCATCTGACGGATGAGGGGGAGGTTGGGGTCCGGGGCCAGTGCAATGAAATCCTGTAGCAGCAAGTCATCTCTGACCGCCGCGCCAATTTTACGCATACGCCGGCATGCCGCTTGCCAAGCGTGTTGTACCTGCTGAGGCACAGCGCCCAGTCGGACGGCTCTCTGTGCTCTGCGCCTCGCAGACGCTGTGAGGCGGTTTCCCTGGACACCTGCCTCCTTTCGCTGCCATTGGATGACTGTGCGAAGTGATCCCAGGGCACCGGTGATCTTGGATATCAGCCGATGCGTGGCCCCCCATATGCAGTTGTTTTGCTTGGGGCCAGAGTAGTTTCCCGCAACATTTGTGCTGTCCCTCTGCCACGAGGTGCAGACTTAGGTGCGAATGGGAGGGCGGCCCCTAGGCTATCCTTTGTGAGGTGATTGCATGAGAGTGCAAGCCCCACTTCCTCGGCTAGCCAAGTCCACTGATCCCAGATGGCATTGACATTCCCTTCACTGATCAGGGCTGCCCACTTCGTTTCCCAATGCTTCAGCAGCATGTCGCTTATTTCCTGTGCCTCTTCTACCTCTCGCGGAGGCAGTGAAAAGGGGGGGAGTTTCCTCATCTTGATAACTTTCAGTCTTGTGTGTGTGTGTGTGTGCGCGCGTGCGTCAATTGCCCCGTGTTGGGGGTGATTCAATCCATGCTCTGTTTGTGCCCGTGGCAGTTCTCTGGGGTACTTTGTACACACTTTTATTGCAAGATGGGCATGGTTCATGGGTCACGACTGTACATAGTGCCTCGGTGCATGTGTGTGTGTGTGTGTGTGCCAATTGCCAATTGCCCCGCGATGGGGGTGATTCAATCCATGCTCTATTCGTGCCTGTGTGTGTGTGTGTGTGTGTGTGTGTGACGCCCAATCATTTCAACAAATCCAAAGTGTTCTGTATCATACATCACCTCTCTACAACGCGTGCGCGTGTGTGTTGTTGTTGTTGTTGTTGTTGTTGTTGTCCACACTGGGTATCCTATCATAAGAACTCCTGGCTAGTGGTGGCCTTGTATCACTACTGGCCTAGTACAATCCTATTGGATCACTATGCCCCCCTCCTCCCTAGTGCTCACCCACCTTGTGACCCAGTTGGACAGGCTGCAGTCCAACGACGAGGCTCGAGCTGCAGAGCACCACATGCATCCGGCAGACCTGCCCTTGGATGAGCGGGTAGACTTCCAGCAGGTGGTACACAGCCGGTACACCAGCCCTGATGAACAACTGGTATGGTGGCTTCGGTTGGTGATGTATGACTTGCCAAAGCGGCACAACGAAGGCAAACCGGCACGAGTACGTCCATCCCCCTCAATACCTACTACTAGATGGCCCGCGGAAAGGGCCAACCCGCCCCGCGCACCGCAACCCCTCTTCCGGGCCACGGGTATGCTACCCTTCATGCCCCCAAGCCATGGTGGGTAATCCCCCTTGAAGAAACATGCCCTCAAACAGAGCTTGCACGAGGAGGGCGTCATCGGCTACATGTATGGTCAGTGTGTGCTAAAGTGTGCCGGTACACACTAGCTACGGCGTAGAGTTTAATGGGCACCTTGGCCATGAGGATCATGGCGGCGTCTAGGGAGGTATGTTGAGGGCGGATATGGGGGGCCAGCTCAAGCGGTTGTCCCCGCGCACAATGGTGTCATCCACCCACATCATGGTGGGGCACACCATGGGCACCACTGAGTACATGCGGTAAGCCAAGTCTGCGTATTTGAGGAATAGGAGTGCGGTTGTTGTCCCCACATGGACTCCCTGTATTGTGCCTTGGGGGATTCCCAAGCATTGAGGTAATGTCCCGCGATTGTAGGGGCACAAGGGGGAGGGTGTGTGAGTAGCCTTCCGTGTGGGTGAGGAGGTAGTCCGTACACCACAATATGGACAACAAAAGTAGAAACGCGTTAAGGGCATGTGGACACAAACCCGGATAGAGGCACCCTAGGACGCTAGAAAGATGGATGCCAAGGACTCACCCGGTCAAAGCGCTCCTAGCAAATCGATACGGGAGTGGGTGCGGCATGGAGCGTTGGTCAAAGGCCATTTCTAGAGTGCCTAGGCTTCGTACCTAGGAACAGACCGGGCATTGCCCAGCAGTACTTGTCCCAGGGCATTACACCCACGAACCCCACCGCCTACACTTGGTACGTACCCTCCAAGCAACAGTGGATGGGCATGCCCCTTTGGGTCCCAAGGGACCACGCCCAGCCTCGTGTAAGGCCCCAACGTTGGGTGTGGCATTGCCACTGGTGGGCCGGCCATTGCCATCTACAAAAAGCCCTTACAGGGAGATCAACCAAGTCAGTTTGCCCACTGTGGCCCTGATGCATGAGGGGGCACCGGCGCTGGTGTTGGGCTGCCACCGTATTCATCGCTGGTAGAGAGGCCAAAACCACCGCAGAAGCGGTGGTCTACCAATGGATGCGTGCAATAAAAGTCACCAAATCATTGGAGATGGCCGTGGACACCCTAGGATGGATGGCCGCCTTGCCAACCGCCGTCAACAAGAAGACAACCTCCCGAGCGACACCCGTCTCAACTGCCTGCTAGTGGCCCTGCTAGATATTCAAGTGTAGGTGGAGCCTCCCACGCATGCCCGCCTCCACGAGCACCACAGGCTCACTGAAATACACTCAGCCACGCCAAGGCTTGTGGCCTAGATAGCCCAGCCATGGTCAAGACGTGGGCCATAGTGGCAGTTGACACGGGCATCACCCCGGCAAGCATGGCCATGGCGGAGCCAACGGTTAGGCAGGGGGGTGAAATGAAAAAAGCAGGCACCCACTTTTTGGCATTTGGCACAGCACTTGGCCTGGGATTCATGAACCAATTGAGCTGAAAGGTGAAATGAGAAACAAGAAGCAATGACAGCATAAAATGCAGAAATGTGAGGCAATGCACTCCTCAGCCTTAATTGAGTTGGGGGGGGGGGAGGGGTTCAGCCCAGGAGCCCACCCATCGATGAGCGAAAACAGGTCCCCCTGCCAACCCCATGCTGAAAACAGCTCCAAGAGTGGGAACTGATTCCTGAACACCTAACAACAGACGTCATGTCACTAAACTAACAACTGAAACTGTGATAACAATTCTGAAATGTAACATTTCAAAAAAATGTTCAAAAAGGCCATGATGGTTCACCCACACCAGCCAACCCACTGTTAGCTACCCACGCTGGGGTGGGGGTTCCCAACTGATGGAGGCACCCACGTTCCTGAAACTTTTTACTGCAACCAAATGCACAGGCTTGGCAAGCGTCCTGTCACCCACCTGATTGACTTTTTTCCTTTCCACAGAAAGCCCTGTGCTGAGACAGCACTGGGTGTTGTTTCCATCGTATTTTGAAACACAGGTTTTGTGGTTCCAGTTGCACATGTTGGCGTTCTTTGGGCAATTAACTGAGGCAGACCTGGGGCAGGGTCTACGCTCCACCAAGCAGAGGGCAGGGTTAGAAAATTCGTTCAAATCGCCCCTGGCAGATTGCCAGACACCAACACAACCAACGGCATCCACAGCATCTCTGCTGCCTGCTGCCGGCCCATGTTTGAACACTTGGTATGATCCGAGCAATGATGTGCAAGATTCCCCACTCCCGGACTGCATCTCTCAACGCCTGCTGTCCTTGTGCCTTGGTCTGGACTTGCTTTTCTCTTCTGCGGCACTGGCGTGCTTCTTGCTTGATGACGACGTTGGGCTGAGGTCACGTCCCCTTTTTTTCAGTGAGCCTGACCCTTGGCCGCTCTTCTCCTTCGCCTCCCTCTCGGACTCCTCGTCTTCCTTGTTAATGATTTGGTGGTACCCCTGCTGCTGCAGGAGTCTGCTGTAATCTGCAGCAAGCCCCTTGAGAGTGTCATTGACATGGGATTTCAATGCATCAATGGAGCCCAGAATGACATCTGAGTTCTTCCGATGAAGAGGGTACACCTGATGCATAACTTTCAGGGCCACCAAGCAGTTCCTTTGCTGATGCCACTCCCCGACCTCGAGGCACCTCCTGAATGACTGCGTGAGCTTTTCGTGCAGCCTGCGGTGCACGACTTTGAACTGCGCGTGCGTAATTTGCGTGGACGGGTCCGATAACTTATCTCGAAACCCCACTGCACTTCCGCATTCCTTCTCGTACGCCTGCGTCTCCAAACGCCAGGTCATCATCCTGTGCATCACCATGTGCACGAACACTCCAATGCGGTGCGCTTCCTTGACGGTCACGCAAGTGAGCCAATACGGGGCGTAGGAGAGGATGCTGCCCAACAGCTGAATGAGGGAGAACGGCAGCTGCAGGAAATGCAGAAATTCCACGAACTTTGCACAATATGTGGCGTCCACAGCAGACAACACACATCGAGGAACAATGCACTCCTGCAAGATGGCCCAGACACACTGCTCCGCATGCTGTGGTTGCAAGCTCATCTGGATGAATGCCTGAACCTGCAGCGTCACAGCGTCGCGGGATGCTCTTGCAGCGGTGGATTCTTTGGAAAGCCCACTCAAGGCCTCTTCTTTGAGTTTGCTTTGCGCCAAAAGTTTGTGCACGTCTGCCGGATCCGTGGGGTCAAGACAAACCTTGCGTAGCTTGTCACGCACCTGGTTCAACTCCTGCTGCAACTTGTTGATCGCAGTTTGATACATGTTCTGCGTCTCTTGTGATGGCAAGAGGTCTGCCAGCTCGAGTGTCCAGAAGATGAAATATAGAGCACGAGAGAACTCGCACTTGGCAATTGCACGAGGGATGTGCTTCATCACGTCACCTCCCAGAAACTGGGCCACGTCCTCTTTCTTCCATACAGGGCGTGAGGCGAGGGTGCAGCGGGCGAAAGCGAAGCTGATTTCTCTGTCTATGCCATAATCTTCAATCAAACTGGCGATCGACGGCAGCTGTAACTTGGAGAGGCCCGTGAACTTAGGAGCAGCTTCTGATGATACCAGGCTCTCAGAGTTATGAAAAAAATGCATCAGCATTTGCAACACATCATTGATCGAATCGTACCGGGCGATCAAAGGACTGGCCATGTTGCTTGCATCATGGATGTAAAAATGTTGCGCACGCAACTGGCCCAATAGCAAAAGCAAAGGCTGCGCCAGATTGTGAGACAGCAAAGCCTGCAGCAGCGCCTTCATCGCCATTTGCGTGGATGTGGAGAACAAAACCGAGGCACTGAACAAAACACTGTCATGCGCACAATATGACTGCAGTTTTGCTCCGCCAGCAAAAGACTGGATTTGTGCAACTGGGACTTCCATTTCATTTGCATTTGTCCCGAGTGCGGACAGAATAACAGATTCCAAAACAACAAGGTCTGTGCTTTCACCAGATCGCAATCTCCTGACGATGTATGTTGGCAGGACCACTCCATCAACCACTGTGCAGTGACGGCGGTATAATAATCCGACAAATTTGGCCAGATTGGACAATGATACGGATTCTCTGGATTTATTGATGGATGGATTCAGAGCATCGTCTGCCTTTTTTCCAGCAAGCAAAGAGGACAGTTCCGAAATATTGAGCAGGAGCACGTACAACAGTGCGTCTACCCCGAGGGGTGTAAAATATTGAACCAGCCGCACCAGTAAGTCCACCACTTTTTCTGCCTGCCTGTCGGCTGCCGTGCTGAACCGAACGATCTTCTCTGCAACAATTAGGGGATGCGCATGAGCCATCTGAGCCATAGAACGAGCCTCACGCTTCAAGTTCTTGGCGTCCAAGCGATCCACCATCAGCTGCAGCTTCCTCTCAGCCCGCTCCGCAACAGTTTTCTGGGACTCGCACATGTCCTGATCCCGAAATGCACTGTACAGCCGGAATCGCTCTTCGTGGCCAAGCTTGTCAAGCACCTGCCATATTTCGTAGCACAGAGAGGGGTTTGGTGAGGTGTACGACATGGAAGGCAGTAAGACTTCCAACACCAGCACTGCAACACAATCACCAGCTTCGTTCGTCTGAGTGTCTGCAAAGTGCTTCAATACCCGCGTCAGCTTGGTGAGCAGCACCAAATCTTGGTGGAAATAGTGCCGCCCTGCACGAATCAGCCCAATACCGTAGCTTTTGAAGTGCTCCAATAAATCAAAGTTGAAGAAGCCGAGCAGCTGGGACTCCTTGCCAGCCACTGCTCCATCAAGCGTATGGTCAGAGTAATAATGGCTGTACAACCCTTCAATCAGGCCTTTGCAAGTGGAAAGCAACTCCCGAACCACATAGTTGTCCTTGTTCGCACCGAAAAACCATCGAGGACCCATTGTCAGCAACTCGGTTGCAACTTTGTACATCTTCGACTGCAGCAAGGCGATAAACAATCCCTCCTTCGGGAGAATTTTTCCTTCAGTGGGAGCAGGGTCACTTTCCACCCCATCAATAAGAGGGTAGATATCCCTCAGGTCCAGCATGCCCTCCTTGATTAACAGAGCAACTAGCTTGTAAAATGCCTGTCTGTCTGTTTCTTCTTCTGAGTTGCTCGTTTCGTCGTCGCATGATGATGTCTCTTTACTGGGCTGTTCCTGCCGCACAAGCTTGAATCCCACCACTTCTGCACAGACGTTGCGGGGTGCGTCTCTCAAAAGCTCCAAGAAGGAAGGCTGCCTGCGGAGATCATGCTCAAACACGTCCTGGATCAGAGCATGCACGCGGAATGGGTCCAGTTTAAAGTATCCCACCAACAGCTCCACCGTGTAAATTAGGTGGCTGGTGGCAACGGGTCCATTGCTATGTAGCTCTGCGATGTGGGTCAGTAATTTGGCAAAACCTTCGTTACTCTCCCGAAGGAGATTGTACTTTGAAGGCACGTACAACTTCTGTGTAATGCGCCTGGTGCAGTCCCTTCGAAACTTTGGTCCGTCTGGCAGTTTGGAGTCTTGGAGCACGTCAAGCTCCAATTTCCCCAATAGGAGATCCTGAGGGATGAGGTAATCTCCAGCAGCACGTACCAGCTCACAGTACCGTTGCCTCTGGTCTTTATGTGTTTTGCTTGCTTTGTCAAGCTCGGCTCCGAGCCACCATAGTACATCCACAATCATGCACTCGGCGTCAGGGATCTTGCCTGTGCAGGCAGGCTTTGCAGCTTGCTTGACTTGTTCCAGGCTCACCCCTGAGCCCTGAATGTAGGCCGAGCAAAGGTTGTAGAACGACTGTCTGAAAGCATCGACGTTGGTTTCAGCCTCTGCAGCGCACGCCTTTTGGAAGTCTGACACACATTGCAGGCGCTTGGCTTTTTCATCCATACCAGCTCAGTCTTCCTGACACAGGAAATTCATGGTGCCTCGTAAGAAAGCACTGTAAAATCAAGCGGGGGTGATTCACTGTACAGATGTGCTAAGGGCCGTGTGTGGCTTTGCTGCAATGCAGTGATGGTGGAACAGAGGGGGCTCTGCCCGGGGTGCATTATCATCACCTGACGAAGAATGCCAGCGTCCCAGAGTGCTCTTTTGCCTTGGTGTCTCACTGGAAACCGAGCCAGTCTGTGCGTCGCTGCAAGGCTGGGGGACTCAAAAGAGTCGTCAGTATATTTGTATGGAGCCGAATAGACACGTTTTCCTTGTGTCCTATTCGTCAGTTGGTCGATATGAGGTGGGCATGCACGGGGTTCGTGGCGGGTCAGCTTCCGAAGTGCAAACAAGACCAGCGTTGGTCTGCCCGCAGTCAAGTCAGCCCCAGCACAAAGCGCTTGTCACACCGCCCATATGGAGTTGCCGTCTATATGGGCTCAATAAAAGCAACTTGCTCAACAGTGAACACCACACAGCTACTGCCCTGCAAGATATGGGGTACTGCCACGTCTCCCGCAGTTATACGACACCAGATCAGAAAAAGTTGGCTGAAGCATTCCAAGTATTCGGTAAAAGTGCACCATACACGCTCATATACAGGAACCCTTAACAGGAAGCGTTTGTATGCATATTATGACGAACGGTGGAAAAGTTCACCCCACACGCTCACATACAGGGAGGGTCCTTAACAGGATGCGTTTGTCGTCTGCATATTATGACTTCTTTTTGTTTACAGCCCCAGGAATCCAAAGACGTGCAAAAAATTGCTGCAACCCTTTTCGGGTCGAAAATCCGACAGTTGCATCCGCCCAGTAATTTCCCAAAGCCAAGAAGCACTAAATGACTAAAAACTGTGTCGAAACCAAAAGACGTGACTGTGGGTGGGTGGATAGGTTTCTTTTCTTGTATCACATCAATGTTGCAGCAAAAGCCAACATCCAGGGCACCTTGTAGTCTGTGGGTGAGTGCTTCAAAGTTCGAAAACTTGAAATACCGGTCGCCTGCGCGCCACACCAGTGAAAGGAGCAACTGTTATCCGCAGAAATGCGTTTTTCTGCGGATAAGGGCTTATCCGCAGAAATGTCTGCGGCGGTCGGCTTTCTGGCAGAACAAAGCGAAATTGAGCAGATTTTTTGGGGAAATGCCAGATTAGAGCTGTCTGTACTGGTCACTGCCTGTTGGATGACATGCCTGAACACAAATTTTATTCTGTTTCTGAATTGCAGAATTTTGGGGTGAATTCTCACTATGCCACCCATTAGAAGAAAGATCATTGATGTTGACAGTTCACCTTATAAGCCAAAAGTTAAAGAAGAGTCAGATGATGATGTGGAGGAAGTGAGGGTGGAGGATGGTGTGGACGAAGTTGAGAGCGATGTTCAGCCTCAAGATGATTACAATGGGCTGTCGGACTCTGATGAGTCGAATTTTGCTCAAGATGTTGCTGATGCTACTGAAGACATTGGAGATATAAGTGATGATGATGAAGAAGATATTGAAGAAACCCCCCCGAGTAGTGGTGGTGAACACGACAAGGTTGAGCCATTGATCAATGGTGACATCTTGGGCAAGACCAACGTCAGTGTGAGAGCAGAGGTATTGCTACCTACTGCAATATCTCGTTGATGTGTCAGCCTTTTCCTTGGATTGCCCCCATTGTTCATATTATTTCCGCTCCAGGTTCGCCGTAGGCTGGGCTACCCGTTGAGTACTAGTATAGTAAGAAAAAGTCACTGCCATGTCTTTCTTGAGGGACTTGATCCAGGCTGAGCCCCCCCCTAAAAACCTTTTGTTGATGTTGAGACTAACTTAACCATTTTTGTCTTTCTTTTGAGGTTTGAAGTACACTTTCTCAAAGTAACTAGGGTTATAACCCTAGCCTCCCATGAAGTTCACCCCTACCACTCAACTGAGCGGAGGTATCTTCCTTCATGGAGGTTATACCGAAATGAAGTAGGTCCCCCACCTCAAGACCCCTATACTCAATTGATTCTACCACTCATTGTGGTTCTACTTTGTAACTGTTTCTGAATTCAGTTACTTGGCCAAGCCATATCTTGTGTCTGGCCTAACTCCTATGCCCCAGATTCCTAACCAACTCCATTTCATCCAAAAGAGTGCACATGAAGTGCTTGGTGCTATCTTGGAGGCCTGAGTCATGCCAGTTTGCACATAAACTCATCTATTTTGTTGGAGCTTTGTATTTAGATCTACATTTGGCTATCTGCGGCCCCTCTTTGTTACACATGTTTTGATTGTGGAAGGACTTATCCTGATTTGATTGATCCGGTGCCTGTACTTGCTCTACATTACCTCTGTGTGGACTTCATTTTGGGTTGTGGAAAATCAGCAAGGTTTTCAAAAACATATACAAGGAACAAACACAAGTGAGAGCAAACCAGAAACCTTTTCTTCGTGCAAGTATTACCTATATCTACAATGCCCTTACGCGGTAAATTGGCGTCCGGATACCCGGGGAGCTAGTGGTGGAGGTGATGTGGACAAGTCGAGGAACAGGACGACCAAACGTCGGGAGCCTGGAGACAAGCCAGCCGACACGGAGTCTATTAAAAAAATAGACACTTTTGCGGTGTCATTGCAAAAAAAAGCGCCAAAAACCGAGCCGGTGGCGGCAAGTTACCCCCCGGGTACTTTGGGAAACCTGCTTGTGAAAGCCAGTAGGGTTAGGCAATGTTGGTGGGGATCCCCGACCAAAAACGATCCGGGAGCGCAAAAATGCGGTCAAACCAATCCAACCGGGTCTTGTTTTTCAAAAAGTAGACACTTTTGGGGAGATAATGCTAAAAAAAGCGCCAAAAACCGAGCCGGTGGCGCCAAGTTACCCCCCCGGGACTTTAGGAAACCTGCTTGTGGAAACCAGTAGGGTTAGGCAATTTTTGGGGGGACCCCCGACCAAAAACGGTCCGGGAGCGCAAAAATGCGGTCAACCGGGTCTTATTTTTCAAAAAGCAGACACTTTTGTGGTGTCATTGCAAAAAAAAAAGCACCAAAAACCGAGCCGGTGGCGCCAAGTTACCCCCCGTAGGGTGTCGCGCGACAGGCAGACCTGGAAAAGGGTATTAATTTTGAGCTGTCGATTTCTCGCAGACGGATTTGAAAATCGTGTTGAAATCACTAAATTTGTTGATAATTTTATTTTGTTTCAAGAGAATTCCAACAATTAAATGCAGAACTTTCTGTTTTACTTGTCTGTTTTAGCGCGATAAGCACCTTGTTGCACCCTTGTTGCGCCCCTTGTCGCGCCCTTATCGCGCCCCTTATCGCGCGATAAGGGGCGCGATAACCCCCTTGTCGCGCCTCCTTGTCGCGCGATAAGGGGCGCGATAACCCCCTTGTTGCGCCCCTTATCGCGACTTACTTTGTTCTTCTTTTCATATTTCTCTTACCCAATTGCCCTTTTCCTTGTCTTAGGGGCTCCTATCTGCCCTACACCATGTCTTTGGAGGACCTTGGGGTGAGCGGCCTCACCATCCAGGAGTGGTTGGATGCCCACAAGAGGGTTGTGGGTACAAGAAGGGTTGCGGGTAACTCACTAGTAGTGCAAGCTGCCAGCATCACAACAGTTGACCAACCTGTCAGTTTTGCTGAGACTGCTAACTTTGCTCTTATTCGGTGTTGTGCCCCCGTTCTGAAGGCAAGGGAAGGGTGCCACTTGAGTGATTTACTTTTTTCCATTCTTCAAACCAACCCCCACTTGGATGGTTTCCTATTTGATTTGTCCTTTGCTGACACAAACGATCTTAGCAAGGTGCTTGGTGAGCGTGTTGCCAAGGGTGCAGGTACCCGAGTTGCTAATTTCGTTAACCCCATGTATCCTGACAATGAGCCTGAGCAACCTGTTAAGCGAGTTGGTTGCACATTTAGTTCCCAAAAGGTTCGTGCCTATGAGAAACCAGTTGTTCATAATGAAAGAGTGTTTGAGGTTCGTGATTGCAACCGGGTTTTGCCTGTGTACTCCCTACAGAATAGTTCTGGCTTGCAGTGGAGTGAACCTTTGTGGGGAATGACAACCCCACACCTGTTTACTTCCACCAATTGTGTTTCATGGCCCGTGCATACACAGGATCCGCTTATTGGGCCAGGTGATGAACCCATTGAGGTTTCTCCTTTTAAAGGGTTCAATGTTGATTTGAAGCAGTTGCCGGAGCTGCAACATGTAAAGCTTGAGGGTTGTGTTGGTCCCCGTTTAGCCGCTTTGCAAAATGAGGTGGCACGGTTGGATATCACAAGCGCAGAGACCATTTTTAATGCTCAATTCCCCTCTGCCACTCGCTATGATGACACCCATGAACGTTTTATGTTCTATGGTAGGCATAATTCCATTCCTCAAGATGATTGGGAGGAAGGGTGGGAGGACCTGCCTGAATTGGAAGTTGTGACCATGGAAATTTATAACTCCATGTTGCAAGCCATGACCCTTCCCCTTCAAATTCTGGGTGTTGGTTACATTGGTGCTGTGGCTGGGGACCAACACTGGCATCGCGATTTTCCTAAGAATCTTGTTCCCAATGGTGACAGGGTTTTTGGGGTCTTCATTCCACTCACCTACCCCTTGAACAATAAATGGATTCCAGGTTCATCGGGTGGGTTTCCTATGCCATGGGAGGAGCAAGTGATGGAGGCTGGACTAGGTGATGCATTCATTTTGGATGCTCTACTTGTGCATAGAGGTGGTGGACGTCCACAAGACATCCCTGCCATGGATCCTGTGTCACAAGTGCCCAATGTTCGTTGGGTTGCATTTATGCATGTCGCCACATGTCAGCTTCCAAAGAATGTGACTGATGGTATCCGCCCCCCTTTTTGGGCCTCGAATCCTAAGTTCGGGCAAGGTGACAAGGTGGAAACCTGCACTACCAAGGGCTGTCGGAAAAGGGCAACTGAGGTTTGTTATTCCTGCAAGGAAGTTAGGCTATGCCCGTCCCACAAGATGAGCCTTTGCTCTACCTGTGACATTCCTTCTTCAAGTGTGAGTAGTGCTCCAGTTGTTGAGCCTGTCCAAGCATCTGCTGCTGCTGCTCCTATTGCCGATTCTGTTGCACTGGATTTCCCTGTCCAATGCTTTTTTCCTGTTGGAACCACTACTTTGTCTCTTGCTTGGTCAAGCAAGAAGCCTTGCTTGAGAAAAGATGTGGGCTCCACTGAATGCCCTGGGGTGGAAGCCCTCCATGGAGACTATGAGTTACCTGCACCTGACCCCACCACCACTGCTTTGATCCGTTGTGATGCTGGCAGCATCCTTGCACTTAGGCATGGTCGGTGGGGGGGGTTTGGTGTACGGGCAGAGGAGAAGGAGAAGGTTCAAGTGTATGGGTGGTACCTCGTGGCACCCGACGCCCACATGGTGGACATGCAGATGCTCCTTCGCGCGGGAGCTGCCACCCCAGCCATCAATCGGAAGACCGGGGCCACCGTGGCAGGCCAGTACTGGTGTACGTGCCATCAGGTGTGCATATGCACATGATTTGTGACTGCTCTAAGGGGCGCACTAAGGGGTTGTCGCGCCCCTTATTGCGCGATAAGGGGCGCGATAAGGGGGGTTATCGCGCCCCCTTATCGCGCGATAAGGGGCACGATAAGGGGGGTTATCGCGCGATAAGGGGCGCACTAAGTGCGAAACAAGCAACGTTCGTGTTACTGATTTCCACTGAATTGGACCCCTTCCCTTTTCTCACTTGTCCCCTCATTCCGCTTAGGTCACCATTGGCCAATGGCCGCGACTGGATCGCCTTGAGGTTTCTGGAGTGGGTGGAGCGGGTGGAGTGGGTGGAGGAGCAGCAAGTGCCGCAGCTACGGGTGCCCAGGCTACGGGTGCCCGCATGGAAAGTGTGGCAGCACCGCTGGGGGAGGAGTGGGAAATCCCCCCCCCCCCTGCACTGTTAGAGGCCTCTGGCTTTGGGTCGGAGGTCCAGGTTGCAGGGATGGACCCCAAAGCGAAAACCCACTGGTGTAAAGAATTTACCCTCAAAGCAAAACAAGCAGGGAAGGAAGTTGTGTCCAAAAAAATTAGGTTGCCCATCTGTGTCCGGGTTCACGGGGCTCCTGAGGATACCCCAGTCATCCTTTGCTATATATCATATTACGAAGGTGGCAGAAAAAATCAAATGAAGTGTTTGGAAGTTGATTTGGAACAAAACTGGCGTTGGATCATGTACAAAGCCCTAAGAATGTTTAAAAGCATTGGAGGTGATGAGGTGCCTGCTTTTGTGAATGAATGGATGGCTGATTGGGAGGGTGACACAACGAGGAGGTACGGAAGGGGGCTGAAGAAAGAAGAGGTCCAGGTGTCGTCTTCGGATGATGATGGCACCCCCCTGGCACAACAACCCAAGAAGAGAAAGGCCACAGCAAGTCCCAGTGGCACAAAAAAAGGCAAGACTCCAAAGCCCCAAGCAGAGGAGGGTATTAAGCTAAGCTCCACAAGTGTAGAGGCAGTGGCAGCTGCAGTTGCCAACCAGATTTCGGAGGACATGGGCCAGGGAGTGTTGGACAGCATTCAGGGGGCCATTGTGGGCCAGTCCACCAGTGCAGTTGCAGGTGCTCTGAAAGAGGCTCGAAAGAGCGAGCTGCAAAGGCAGGTTGCTTCTTTGGAGGGAAAGCTGAAATCTTCTGAGGACAAGGTTGGTAAGCTGACTCATCTGCTGAGGGCTGAAAGGGACAGTCGCCAAGAGGCCATTGCTCAGAAGGACAACTTGCATGCCCAGTTGTTGCAATCTGAGACTGAGCGTATGAGGTACAAGGGTGAGCGTGATGCCTTGAGAGTTGAGGTTGATGCATTGGCAGTAGACAAGGCTACTTTGCAAGCCAATTTGACAAGTGCTTTGGGTGGAGGGGCATTGAGCCCTAGGTCTGCAGCTGTTGGTTCAGGTCTGAGTGTGACGAGCCCGGCCATGCCTGAGGTTCTGAGCACCCCTGTGAAACAGGTGGTTGCAAGGAAATGGCCGTCCAGCCCTCACCCGCCCTCACAACCCCCATTTAGTGAGTGACAGGATTCCCCTCCCATGGGGGCCCTCTTTGCAACGCCCAGTGTGGGATATTTGTTTGATTGTGCCATGCGCTTGAAGTGCTTCAAACATAGCACCCGATTTGGTGCTCCTATTCGTGTCTGCCAGTTTGGGTATGGAAGGGTGGGGCCCACATGGCACACCTCCAAGATGCTCAAATCCACGGAACATGATGGTGTGGACAAGTTTCTACACATTGTACACCTATGGGCCAGAGCCCAATTGCCATCGTGGTTTCATTGGTGCTCTGTTCAGGTGGCACAATACTGCACAACAACCCCCATGCTCCCCCACTGCCATCCGAAAGACCACAGCCCCTTGTCTGCAGTCTTGGAGGGAGGGGACTTTGAAGGGGGGGGTTTGTGGGTTGCAGAGGGTGGTCTCCTTTGGGGAGGGGAGAAGGGGAGGAAGACCAAATGTGCCACCAAGGTGTGCAGTGGTTGTGATGTGGTGGGGGGGGTGCACCCTGCCCGAAGGGGCGTCATCTTCAGCAGCTATGCTTTCCATTGTCCTGCACAATGGACAGGTGACAGGTGGAGCATTGTATTGTTTAATGGAGGGAACATTGATGGTGCCTCCCAAGACAGCTTGGAGAGGTTGGATGACTTGGGCTTCAAGCTCCCATGTGGACTGCCCTGTGGTGGCTGGAACTGTGGAGTGAACACGTGCAATTGAAGCTGTTGTGTTGCGTTGTGCACATGCCTGCTGTGCTTGGCAGTGAAGGAACATTAATGGGTAATGGCAGTGTTCTCAGTTTGCAACAAGGGGCGCAACAACCCCCCTTATCGCGCCTCTTATCGCGCGATAAGGTGCGCGATAACCCCCCTTATCGCGCCCCCTTATCGCGCGATAAGGTGCGCGATAACCCCCCTTATCGCGCCCCCTTATCGCGCGATAAGGGCGCACTAACCCCCCTTAGTGCACCCCTTGGGGCACCTCTCCTACTTTGTTTCCAGCTGGCACCATGAGCCTAGAGGCCATCGTTGACAAGTGCTGCACATCCCTAGAAGCCCTTCGCCAACACCCCTTTTCAACTGTCAAGGGGAAAACAAAACATAGAAGATTGAAGGCTGCTCAGAAGTTACTTCGAAGCCTGCTGCAAGATGGGGATTTGGAGTTGAGCATGACACACAAAGGAGTGGTGTTTCTACGAGGGGGCTCTGCAGCATGGCATGAGGACCAGGAAGAGAAGGACCCAAAGACTCTAGAAGCGTTACGTGTGGTAACCATGGCCCGCACAATGAAGCTAAGTGTGAGGTCCATGCTAAAGGTTCCAAGGGCATGCAGGAGGAGTGACCTAATGAGGGTAAGGGAAATGAATACACCCTACAAGGCTCGACCTAGGGCCATAAGCACAGAGACAGGTCTAAGGAGAGCCTCCGCAGCCAATAAGCTGAGGGAGGTTGCAACATATCAGGTCAATTTGGCCCAAAGGGCCAATGCCTTCAATTGTGTGGGGAGCACACTTTTTGTGGTGACCTCGGCAGATGCCACACCACTTTGGAAATCTAGTGCAACAAGGTGTGACACCTCTGTCCACTGTTGGCTAGAAGTGGGAGATGCCGGGGCCCCAAACCTTTGGCCCACATGGTGGGCAATGTGGGGGGGGGATGATGCAGCTTATTTACTGGCCATGGATGCCACTCATGGCCTCAACGAACAAGTTGCTGACTTGGAGGCAAATGAGGATGTGGTTTGGCAAGGCAATGTATTAGGATTTAGCTGCATCATTACAGGGGATGGCAAGAATCTTCTTGCAGGAAATCCAACACGAGTATCCAAGTGTTGGATTTGTGATGATGACCAAAGCCTCCTTTTGTTCACCGGGTGCATGGATGGTGTTAGGTGGGGGGCCTACTTGAGATGCATCCCAGTAAGTAGAAGAGTAGAAGACTATGTTCATGCCACCAGCCGGGTCCTTTGCATTTTGGTCAAAAGACTTAGGAAGGAGCTCCATAGTAGGGGCATCCATCCAGGTGTGCGAGCATTGGATGCTATAGTGAATGATGTTAAGGAAGCTTGCAAAGGCATCCCAGAAAGTGAGCGCATTGCCCCCAGAAGGGCTAAGGAGCACACTTTTGACCTAACCATGGCACTTGCATTTATGGCAAAACCTGTGTGGCATGGTGAGATGATTAACGTGGTGAAGCACTATATGCCCGATGTTGTTAGCCCTGCAGGGCCCTATATTTGGGTGGTGGTGCACACCTTGCTTCGCCAATTTGCAACAATTCACCATTTTTGGCGACAAAAGTCATACTTCAATGAACCCGAGGTCCTTTGTTATTGCAAGGCTGTTGAACAATTTGCAACTGGGTGGGGTGACCTTGGGTGGAAAGTGAGCACATGGGTCCATTGGACATGTGCCCACTCCCCCTTTTTTGCAAAGAAGTATAGAAACTTCTATATTTTCTCTAGTATACCTAGTGAAAAGAAAAATAGCCCTTTTAAAAGGGATTTGCACAATAGTTGCAAAGGTTGGGCATTGCTCAACCCCGGCCTATCAATTTTCTCCATGGGCCATGTTGTAAATATGTCTAACCTTGACTTAGGTCTCTTGGCAAGGAAGATCATGCAAGCAAAAGAGAAGGAGAGGCGTGGCATCCTCTTGGGGAGGAAGTACTTGAAATAAGGGGGCCCATTGTGTTATGTGTCATGCTTGCGAATGTGAAGGGCGTTCGGAGGGACCTTTGGAGGGGTGCACTAAGGGGTGCACTAAGGGGTGCACTAAGGGGGGTTAGTGCGCACTAAGGGGGTGCACTAAGGGTGCAACAAGGGGGGGGTTGTTGCGCAACAAGGGGTGCACTAAGGGTGCACTAAGGGGTGATGTGCAAATTTGAAAATCGGTGTTGTACCCCTAGGAACGAAGAACCCAGGGGTGCTGGGGCACAAACAAGCACTCCATGTGCCTATGAGGTCCCTCCAACCCCCCCCATGGCCTAGTAAGGTAGTTTAGGGGGCTTTGAAAAAAGGGTGCACTAAGGTACCCTTTTCCAGGTGCGCCTGGTGCGTGACACCTCACGGGTACTTTGGGAAACCTGCTTGTGAAAACCAGTAGGGTTAGGCAATTTTGGTGAGGACCCCCGTCCAAACACCCCAACCGGGTGTAGTTATTCAAAAAGTAGACACTTTTGCGGAGATAATGCTAAAAAAAGCGCCAAAAAGCGCCAAAAACCGAGCTGGTGGCGGCAAGTTACCCCCCCGGGACTTTAGGAAACCTGCTTGTGGAAACTAGTAGGGTTAGGCAATTTTTGGGGGGACCCCCGACCAAAAACGGTCCGGGGGGCCCAAAATGCGGCCAAACCAACCCAATTGGGCATAGTTTTTCGAAAAGTAGACACTTTTGCGGTGCTAAGGAAAAAAAAAGCGCCAAAAACCGAGCCGGTGGCGCCAAGTTACCCCCCCGGGAGTTTGGGAAACCTGCTTGTTGCACCATGGTACCAAAACACTCAGACACCTTAAAAACACTAACTTTGCCCTACGTACACACTCCCTTACCTCCGAAATACTGTCCACATATGTCCATGCATGTCATGGGAGGGTGTGAGGCAGGGAAAGCGCAGTGCAAGTGTGAGAATGGCACCGGGAATCGCCCGCGGCCTTTTGCTTTTTTTAAAATTTTCGATCGTACCAGGACAGATTAATATGCGGTGCCTTGTTTGGCGCTGTCCAGTTGGGCAGAGTGTAAGTCGCCGGCGGCAGGGGTCGTCGGTTCGGTTCCCGGGCGCCCCAGGTGCTGCGCAACACCTGGCGGCGGCGCCATTTTTCTGCCAGAAATCGGCTCCGGAGGGTCTTTCTGCGGATAAGCCCTTATCCGGTACCGGGGGAGCTAGGTGGGTATCCTAAAAGTGGTGGAAGGAAAAACCCTCATATGGGTATATCTTGGGGACCCAAAAAGCTCATATGGGTATATTTTGGGGAGGATGGGGGAGGGGTTTTGTGACTTGACTCGGACCTCAGCAGTGGCAAACCCAACCTCACACAGGCAAACCCTTTACGCCGGTTTACGCAGTTTATGCAGACCGAACAGTTTATGCAGTTTATGCGGTTCGTTTTAGTTTATCAGAAGACCGGTCCAGACCGGTCCAGACCGGTCCTTGAACAAACCGCGTAAAACGATCTAAACGGGCCGGTCCGATCATTTCGAGCAGTTTATGCAGACCGAACAGTTTATGCAGTTTATGCGGTTCGTTTTAGTTTACCAGAAGACCGGTCTAGACCGGTCCAGACCGGTCCTTGAACACTTGAGGCGTGTGACACATTGCTTCTTGGAATGCAAATATTCTGTGGCACTCACCTTGTTTTTTGCTTTCTTAGCATTGGCCTCTGCCTTCTCCTCTGCTGAAAGAGTGTTGTGAGGACGTTTTTGAGGGATATTAACCTCTATCTCACCATCATCCTCATCCACAATGGCCTCCATATTAGCCGGATGAACACCTTCCAATGCATCACGCACAAGCGTGTATTCGTCATATTCCGTCACATTCTCTGCAGCAACCTCAAGCAATGCATTGGACTCCGAACCGCCCAAGTCAGCATTCGGAACAATACCAAAATGCACACCCTTAGGGGGTTTTAGTTTGGCCAAATCAATATCCATTACATGACAATCCATGGGGCTCAAAAGAGGATCCCTCAACAAATGTGGGCAAATGCGGTCAAAGCGAATCTCATTGATGGACCGTTCTTTATATAGCCGTTGAAACAACCGGGAATTATAACCATGCAATGGCATGGGACGTACATGTAATCTTCGAACTTGATAAATTCCGGATACGGGATTTCTTGGCCCAAGAAAATTGCGCGGCGTTCCCCTTCTGTTTGAGTCATTGTGAAGTTCATTTGGAACTCCAACTTTTTCCTCAACCACTCTTGCCTTTGGGTTTCCAAGATATCTTGTTGAATCTTGGAGAGTGGCGTCCCGTTCACACAAGCCGCGATCACGAAGTCGCTCAAGCGCTTCGTGAACGCGCTGGGCGGTGTGTAGAAAAGGATAAAATTCTAGTCCTTCCGCCCGAACGGTCCTTGTCTTGGGTTCGACCTTGCAATGTGGCCTTTTGGCATTTCAAAAATCTCCTCCGAAGGTACACGGGCCCGCCTAGATCATATGCCAAACAATCACGCCATTGGTTCAAGTGCATCTTGTGATCACCTCCTTGACACTTCACTTCAACACCATATTGACTTGGGGGATCCCACACATAAATCATTGGAGCCACATACAATAACGGATCATTACGCATGTTGGTATTGAGGTTGGTATGGGGCACCACAAAATCAGGTCTCACCATCTTTTGTTTTTCACCAAGCTTGTCCCGGGTCATCTTGTCTATTTGCTTAACAAATTGCGAGGTTTGGTACTGCGGCCGTTGCATTGCCTCGGTTCCTACCCGTTGTTGCTTGATGGGCTCATCATCATCCGAGGACTCATACTCCACTTCTTCCTCAATGACTCCTTGACCTCCTGGGCCCTCCATGTGGTCTGAATATGAATGAGTGAACCATTTTACACCGAAATTTCTGTTAAATTCTGTTGCGTTCTCATTTTTCGTCGGTAGTACTTCAGCGGCTGAACAGGCGCGGCGCCGCGGCTTAATTCTGGCTTAAGCCATCGCCGGACTGGCTTAAGCCAAATACCCACCTAGCTCCCACTACAGCACCAGCTGGACATAAAGTCGATTCGGGTTCTTGCACGATCTGTGCATATATCTATATAGAGAATTTTAATGCGGATCGATGAATGCTAAATTTCCAGCACTTTCGTGGCCGTTTTGATGGATTTCGTAATTTACAGGGTTGCCGAAGCTCGAATTTTTCGTGTCGATTGTATCAATTAGATGACTGTCTGTTGTTTGCGAGTGTTTCTGGCACCATTTGTCGTGTTTCGCAATGAATGACTGTATCGCAGAGCTTGTTTTCATGTGTCGCCTTTGGTTGTGCTTGGCACTTGGTTTCGTAGCTTTTCTGGCTGTGGCGCACTTCACCAATATGTCCGAAGGTATGGCCTGTGCTTACCATATGTTCAAATCTAGCAAGGTCAAGTTGCGATTTCAAGGGTAATTGTGGATTTTGGCATGAATGACGACATTATGGTCCTGGTTTGTGAGGGTTGTCTTTGTTGTTCACTTTGAATCACGATTGTCCAAGGCATTGGGAACAGTTTTGTGAGATGCTTCCTTGTGCATTTCCGATTTCGTCATTGCCACAATTTAGAGTTCCAATTTGTTGTGTCCTTCTTGTTTGCAGGTGGTGACAAGCCAACCTTCAAGACCACCGCAGGTTGGTGTGTGGCTCACCGCAAAGGGTTTGCTTGGAAGGAGTGCCGTGAGTTGACTCCTAGGGAAAGGAACATTGATTTTGCGGATGGTGTTGCCATGGCCACAGCCAAGAAAATTACCAAGTTGCTTGTAATTTCCTACTCTTTTCTTTGGTACAAGGGAGAACTCTATGCTAATGGTGGGCGCTTTGGGAGTAAAAGCAAATTTAGCAGACCCTAACCCTAACCCTAACCCTAATGACACATGTGTGGGGGGCAAATCGGACTACCGATGTGATTGCAATGGTTGAAAGACATTGGATGATCATTTATGTGCACTAAATCGAAGAAATCGACATTACATTGTGTCCTACATTGTTGCATGATGTGAGCATTTGTCATTTCAGAGAGATTTGGACAGAGCAGGGTGCTGGGATTGCCATCCGTCACGATTTTGCCCGAAAAACCACCCCTAACACTAGGCAAGTGTGAAGAGATCGCATTTTTGTCATCCCGTAGGGTCCCTTGGGCCATTCGCATCATCTCTTCACACTTAGACTTTTTGTCCGGGATTCCTTGATTTGGTGGGGTAGTGCTCCCCCTCTCCCCCTTATCCGCAGAAAAACGCATTTCTGCGGATAACACTTGCCTAAAAGGAGTGATTGCACCCAAAAATACCGAGTACAATGTAAAAGGATAAAGCATTGTGTGTGGCTGCACTTATACCCCCTACATTGTACGGTCTGGGACACAAACAGACACAAGGTTGTTCTGCAAAAGGCAGCACATACCAGGGGATACTCAAGATTGGAGGAGACGTAAAATTTTGGCCAAGCAGGTACGGGCCGCCGCGATATCGTGGATACACATCCAGATTCAAGCCGCGGCGGATAATTGACGACCGAACTGCCAAATTGCATGCGATTTAGCTGAAATCGCAAACCCCCATACCAATGTGTGCAATACGGGCGCGTGCACAAATCAGGAAAGCACTCTTGTCACATGTTTACTTTCCACAATTCTGGAATTTCTTCTCCTCTCCATTCTCGAGAGGAGAACACGATGTGTGGGGGTTTGGGTCCTTCGTTGCAGCAATGTCTTGCCAGACCGAATAGCCCGTGTAGGGAGGGGAGGGTGAGCGTTTGTTTCATGAGCGTATGTGCATGAAGAGACGCGAACACGGGTACATGTTGGAGTTGTTTGGCGACACGAAAAGTATGCTCCGCTGGCGGGGCATGACCAAAGGGTGCAATTGAGCTTGCGTGTAGGTACGACCGTGGTTGTCTAACTCAAGATATTCACGCTACCCTTGAGTATCATTTTATTTGATGATCAAAAGAAGCCAAAAAATGAAAGCATCACGGATCCATCATACATCTACGGTACACTTTTCATAGATGTAATTTTGTTCCCAATGATGCATGAAATTATGTCAAATAGCGGTGGGTCTGATCCCGTTCTGCTTCTTCCCACGATGGATGAAGGTACCACGACCCTTCGACAAATTTGCGGTTACAAGCAAGTTGGGTTGTGTGCGCTTTTTGGAGCTTTGCTGGTCAGTTTGGGGTCAACGTCATGGATGGCACCTTCACACTTACAATCTTCCATCGCCCACTTGCCAAAAACGGCTACCCTTCCAAAATTGATGAGTCCCGCCGTAAAGTATCGTTCAAGGATGACTGCGCATGATAGTGTTCCGGATCATGCGGCACATGTGGTGGCACGGTTGCCTCCTATCGGTTCCCCAAGTGCTTCGAGGGAACTCCACCTCAAAACCCTCTACAGTGTTCTACACTTGGATGTATGCTTTGTGAATGCTCCCTTCCTTCTTTGCCCTCTAGACCGGTCCATGCTCGACCGGGGTCGCAACCGCATGCACTTTGGTTGAGGTAGCGTGAGTACCTCGGAGGATGAGCAAGCGGAGAACCAAAACCCATCGCGCTCCAAAACGTGATGTGTTCCGGATTCGCGGTTGAAAGGCTTCAATGCCGATCGCGGAGTCTTGGGTGGCTATGATTGGGTACTTTTTCGCGTGGGAGCAACCTTCTTGCGTTTCTGTTCCGACCAATTGTGCACCCCTCCACGTTTTTCATGGGCAATGGACCTTGCACCTTCTGATGTGCACCCCTCCCCTTGGGGACTAAGTTATCTTAATGCCGACACCTTTGGCGACACCACAATGCGTTTTCGTGCCCTCAACTTCTGGGATGGCCACCCAGCGGGGAGGGTGGGGGAAATTGTAGAAAATTGCGGACCAGGCGGTACGACGCTAACGACCATTTTTGTTGAACCATTTCCATAACATCGATGACAGACCGGGCATGTTGGCGGACACACACGTCACACACACGCCCACGTGTGCCCCTGAGGTCCTACAAACACGGTACATGGACAACATGTACCTAGTGCCATGCAACGTGCCACCCTCAATCCACACCTAGATGAGGCGCTTTGTTGAAATATTACACCACACGGTGAACAACATAAAGATGAAATGGGCATCGGGTGCCGAGTCGGTTGACTGTTGTGATGCACGTCTGCACTCACGGAAGGGAGTGCCCATGGGGAGGGGGGAGAGCCCAGTTGGCACGATCTAGTTTCGATGGCCGGACGCGTGTTCGTAGATTTGCCCCACAGTGCTCGTCAATGATCCCGGCCCTGTCTTTGAAGTCTTGCTAGAGGTCTGAATCTAACCTGGCCCTCACCAGCAATTTACGCGCGGTTGTCCAGGGGTGCGGGTGTAAGGAGTAACCCTGGCGCTGGTGGTGGACACCCTTCACGAATTCACTCAAGCCGTTTACCCTACTCAGCCATATACCCCTGTGCACCGCAAAGCGTGGGTATACACAAGGACGACAATGGGCACGGTAGGGAGTGACAGTGTACTAAGCAGCGAAACCAAATGCCATACACGATACCCGCGAAAAACAAGTGTTTTGATAGACAAATTCCATGTTTTTGAGCCGTTGAGCCCTGCTCGCTTGCTTTGCATTGTGTTGCATGTAGAGCAGGAACATTGCTTTGGACTCTTGTCCCAATGCGATCACAACTATTTGCTAGAATGGAAACGTGCCGCCACTCAAGAAAAGCGTGAGTTGCTTCGCACTCTTGCCAGTGCATGCAACACAAAGAATCCCTCCCTCCCTCCCCCGCATCCCCATGGACGCGTCCGTCGCCAGCCGGGTGACACTGTATGTAAGAGGACTTGAATGAGTAGGCATTATGAATATAGGCGAAAACCGAAGACCCGATTGCGATGTGTGCCAAGTTTTTGTGTGGCAATCCATTCGCGGGCTCTACCATTTTGTGCTGCAGCAGTGCCTGTGCTTGCCCTGCTCGCCTTGATTGAATTTGCACCTATGCACCAAATTGTTGCATGTGCAATTGCTCATGGGGTTCTTCTTGTGAGGACAGTGACCCTTCGCCCTTCACACTCAACACGCACCTTTTGTGCTTCCAACGGAGTGGAGGGATGGCCACTATTAACACTTTCCTCATGTAACTTCCTCCAAATTGTTGTTTCGGAGACGTGAGGTAAAGCTAGCTACCGGAATCAAAGATGAACCCGTTTTTCGCTAGGAACAACAGTCTCACCTCGTCCCAACCATGGGTTTGAAATACAAACTGTGGATGAAAAAGTTGGGCTTTTGTTGAAAAGAAAAGGTATTTCAACCGCTTGCGACCGCGAGCCCCGCGTGATGGGAAAAAGGGCATGAGGCAATTTTGCGTGCACATAGGAACCGCAAGGAGCTGATTTGCGATAAGGTATGCATGTCCTTGCTTTTCAAACCGTTGCCGTCCCAAGGCTTTGGGTTCTGCCGATGTGCAGTCATGCATTTGTGAGCAGTTTTCGTAATGCTTCTTGGAGATACCACAGTTGCTAGACGTGCAATTTACAGCCGTTTGCATCATGCATCACGTCGATTGCATTTTCACTCATTTGTGGAGGGACTTTTTGGAGGGTTCCTTTTTTTTTTTTGCCTTCCGCATGGAACAACTCGGGGACACTCGGACCACAAACCAACGAGGAACCACAACTTTGATGTGCCTGGATTTTGGCTTCGATTCAGGTTCTTGCTTTATTCGGCTCGTTGGTTGCAATCGTAGTGTTTGCAACGCAATGGTGGCACCGTAGACCATCGCATTCACATTTTGCTACCCGCACCTTGGGGAGTTGCGCAATGATGGCAACGAGTGGAACAGGTTTGCCGTCGTTCTACGGGGGTGCGGGTTGAGGTGCACAATGCTCGGTACGTGGGGTCATTGTATTCAACGAGGTATCCTCATTGGTTGGAACGTTGAAAAATCAGTTTGGCTCTTGAAAAAGAAATGACCCCTTGGGTCAAATTTCTCCGACAGGAACACGTGGTGAATTGTTCTTGTTCCATATTGTATCATGTTCGATCGGGGCTTGACCACCGACACCCATTTGGCCGATGTTGAAGAAGGGTTGAGAGTATTTTTTGAGGCCTCGTCCGCGGTGGCTCTTGCGCGTTTGACCCATGGAAGCCTGGGCCCTCGCGTATAGCCTTTGACCACGGCACACGCCTTGCCTTGCGTGCACTTCGTTCCCCCTTCTCTAGTGGAGCCATGCTCTCTTCCGCTGTCCACCGGCATCACGATGAAGTATTTATCATGTGAGCCCACAAAGCCTTCCACATTACCCCTGGTTCTATTCGTGCACGGTTCACTTCATGGGGCTTGGTGTTGGGCCAAGCACTGGATGCCATATCTTGCAAACCATGGCATTGGTAGTGTGGCTATCAATCTGAGGGGCACATCTGGTGCTCCTCCTCCTCCGGGATACAATGATGGAAAAAAGTTGGTGCCCCTTGAAGATCATCTACAGGTGTCTTGCAGGAGACGCAGTGTCATGTCACCATTTACAACATGTGTGCGATTGCTCTTGTGCTTGGGTTGTGTCATTTGGGAACTGGTAGGGATCACGAACGGCGGCAACGCCACCTCCGTTTACAATCCCGCGGGGCTGCTGCAAACATCAATCTTCGTTTTGCAACGTACCGAGATGCCCTGAGTGTTCGGACCAAAGTCGCCAAACGGGGCCTAGATTGCTCTAGGGCAGGGAGGGAGCGGGGGAGGGCAAAATCGCGCTAGGAGGGCCTACCGCCACTGCGACTCTCAAAGGGCGGAAAGTGCTGACGGACAGCTTCACAAAGCTTCACAATTCTTGAGGGGGTTGTTCGGCACGTGGGGTGACCTCCCAGCCCTCCCGCAACTCGTACCGCTGGCGACACGTATTCCCATGATCTTGTTATAGGATTTATCCGCTGCCCTTATTCATTTCGCAAACCAAGGCCGCCCGGTGGTCTTGGTGGGACACTCGTTCGGAGCGCTGATGGCGATGAAGCTTATGGAACGCCCGGAAATCCGAGCCCTCTGCTCCTCAACTGGTGGTGCGACAATGCCGGCATTAGCGGGCCTGAGCTTATTGTGCTCTGTTCCCCCTGTTGGCAATGGGCCTATGGTGGGCCGGATGCTGAAAGAGACCCCAGTCTTGGCATTCAAGGTGCCTGTCCCTCCACCATACCACGGGAAGTTTGATTGAGAGGACGTGGGAGAATCCTCAAATGGCGTCTCCAGAGTACTTTTCAGTGGATCCAAGGATGTTGTTGTTTTGGCGCCTGGATTCGCGAGTCTAACCGTGTAGCCCTTGATTTACCCCCCCAGACCCACCTGTCCCGCGCCCAACTAGTTGTGTCGCTCCATCAGGAGTGGAACCACGATTGCAGAGTATGAGAATTGAACATGTCGCTGAGTACCATGCGATGATGCATGTCTGCAGTGAGTCTCAAGGCCTCTTTTTCCTGTTGGTGCTGGTTGGTACGCCTCAGTATTGAGGCATTTAGGCCAGCAAGTTTTCGCGAAAGTGGATGCACATTTGGAGACATGTGTTTGGCGGTTGTGGGGCACAGTGCCCCGTCAGAATTCACGGCGCAGTACGGGACTCATACATGGGCTGCCACGTCGGTGATTCAACAAACGTGGTTCAAGCCATGCACTGCATTGGGTTTCAATAGTGTTTAAGTGTCTGGGTTATTTGGCAAGACCTGCGTTCCAACTACAACGTATGTGCCATTCAGGGATTTTCCGTTTCACCCTGCAGTATTTCCACTGTGTCTGTTGCTGTTGCTGTCAAATATTTGCAACCGATCCTTGTTTTACCATGTGACAGGTGACTTGGGGGCTTGCAGCCAAGAGGGTTAAGTTTAATGTGGATTTATGTCGTGAAGTGTTCTTCAACAAAGAAATGCCAGCTGCTACTGTCGAGGGTGTGCCGTGCCGTGCCGTGCCGTGCTGTGATGTGCAGTGCAGCGCAAGCTGCTACATACCCCACCATACCACCCCACCTCCCCACCCCACCCCACCTCCCCACACCACACCACACCACACCACACACTACACCGCACCACACCACACACCACACCACACCACACCACACCACACCGCACCACACCACCCCACCCCACTGCCCCCTACAGTGCTGCGGTGTACTGAAGGAGGCACACCGCACACTACACCCTGCAGTGGGGCAGTGTGCCGCAGGAGACCCACTGCTTCTTGCCCCCTGCAGTGTGGTGGTGGGCCAGCAGTAGCAAGCTGGCCTAGAGCGCAGTGGCGAAGGCTTGGGGCATGCAGGGGCAGCTGCAAAGGCAGCGAGGCCCATGCAATGCACGCCCCCCTCCCCGAGCAAACACGGCAGATGACCCCAAGGAGGCAACCGACACCGAGACCAGGGGCCTATAGTCCATCTGCCCAAGGCAGAGCTTAGGGACAGGGCTTACAGTTAGTTTTAGGGTTAAGTTTCCGGGCCCACCCGTTTGGCATTTTTCCGTGTGTAAGACATCATGGCCTTGCGCCTTCGGCACCACCCCACCCCACCCCACCACACCCTACACCATCTTGGCCATCTTGCGCATTCCGATAGTACCTTGTTTCAATCTCCACGAGAAGGGTCAAGGTCTTGAAAAAGCGGCTGATTGCGTTGCGCTGGTAGGTGGCTGCCAATGCATGGCCCACAACCTCCATCACCGGTGGGAAGGGCACCAGCACGCGGGATGCCTGGGCAAATTGCCCGCATCAGCCATCATACATCCCCATGAAGACCGAGTCACACTAACTTCAATGTATGCAATATGGTACCAGGTGCAAAGCTCGTTGTGGGACCCGCAGTCCTCGAACAGTGGTCGGCTGCTATCGCTACGTTGTCCTTGTGTGCGGCGCATATGGGATTGGCAGGATTGCACGACATGGGGATGGACTTCATCCGGCAAGTACTGCCGCAGTCACAAACAGTTTGGCAAGCCCACGCCTGAGCACGTGGCGGCCTCATCAAGGCCCGTTTGGGGCCTAGGGGCACGGGCATTTTGGGATATTTCGCTGCACTAGCAAGGGAAGGGGAAAAAAGGTTTGCGCAGGGGGTTCGAGCCCCCCGAAGGAGGGGGGGGGGTTGGAAAAGGGTCTCAAGCGTCAGGACCGTTCATAGCACAAAATTTTAGGACTTTTTCCCCACTGAACTGAAAAAGATTTCCGGAACTAACTCCCGCCTGTCCCTACGGGATATAAAAGGGGCACGGGCAGGGCCTAGAGGGTAGTTCCCTAGTGCGCTCAACTGTGATGGGCAATGTCCGACTAGTGTAACACCCTTTTTAGGCAAATCCAATTGGGGGAGGGGGAAAAAGAAAAGGCTGAGGACCGGGGGCACCCGGGGCTCCTCCTCAAGAGTGGCAATGCCCAACCCCCTTATAAAGTGGGCTAAGCGAAATACGCACTCAAACCCCCCCATCCCCCGGGGGCCATAGAGGTGGCCGCGACCTCTCCTGCGGACACTCCCACCTAGTCCAGAAAGGAGGAATAAACAAGTATGTTTTTTCAGCACCATTTCTGGGTTTTTTGCATTTTGCCAGAATGTCAGACATCATTCCTTTGCCCTTTACACCTTTTTCTGTGCCACGCACCCCCTATGAAGAGTTTTGGAATTCAGAACATGTTTTTGTGTACGAGATGTTTCCCTCCACCCCTTTGAAGGACAGAAACCAGTTAGTCCAGCAAAGGTGGGGTTTGAAGCAGAACGTTGCAAAAGGGATAGCATACAGCAGTGTAAAATTGCAACGTTATTGCCTTTAATGCGCGATGCATGATAAAGTGACAGCACTACCTGTGCACAAATATTTGTTAACCCTTCCCGGGGTGGTGGCAAGGTGCGTTTTCAAATCCATGTTGGTGTCACTCATAAGTGAGAGTCTTCTGCGCGGTAAATTCAATTGGCGTAACAGTAGTGTGTGCCATGCACACGACACCGTCAGATGTGCTTTCTCGCACGTGGCTGATCTGCATCGTGCATCTTGGGCCCTGCACCACTCGGTTTCGAAGGCCAAATTGGACCGCCACTCGCGGGACCGTAGAAAAGTGGTTGCGAAGGACCTGCAAATTGGACCACGGTGTCGGCACCCCCGCCGCCGTTTGGATGTCATTGCACGCGAGATGGGCAAAGACTTCGGGGCTAAGATTGAGGCCGCCGTTGAGGATTTGGGGACATTTCATACAGGTGCTGTCAACTCATACAGGGACAAGGAGGCACTGAAACGAGGCCCAAAGGCAACGTGGTCAAACATTGCCAAACGGGTAACGGAAAGGATTGGGGGAGGGTTCACAATTACAGGTGGCAGTGTGAGGCATTACTGTGCCGCAAAGTGGTGCCGGAGTGCTGAAGCTGCGCATGTGGAGGACGTTATGCAGAATGATGCAAATTCTGATGGCTCAGACATTGTGTGTTCGAAATGTTTGAGCGGGGAAACCGCCGAGGACAATGATATTCTGATTTGCGATGGCGCCCATAGCCAAACAACTGGTTACCATCAAAAGTGCTACGAAACCCCCCTCCTTAGCATTCCCGATTGCTCGTGGATCTGTCCTGAATGCTCGGTAGAGAGGTCTGATGTTGCTTCTCGCCTCCGAGACTCGGATTATGCACCGTCACCGTATGCTGCATCTTCTAGTGGTACTTCCATGTCCACTTCCACTTCTAGCTCAAGTACTGACTCTGACACCGACGCGACAAGTTCTGATTCTGCTTCTGATTGCAGCATTTCTGCATCCGATTCCTCTGATTCGTCAGATTCTTCACGTGACGCCGAGTTGTAGTGCCAACAGGAGGCCATGGTGGGGCGCTACATCCTTTTTTTTGTGTGCTATGGGATGTAGCCGGAATTGACCGGACTTAAGTACCACCACTGTTGGTGGGAGGTGGGGGACTACTGGAAATCACATTTCATCTTTGAACGGTCCGTTTTTAGTCGAACAAGCCATTTTCCGGCCGCCCGACGTTTGAGCCCTGAAGGGCGGGGGGGGGGGCTCTAGGAAAGGGGCCTTAAACGGCCCCCCGCCCGCGCAAACCTGTTTTCCTTCACCCAAACAGACGAGCGGCAGAGTCCCTAGGGCAACCCTGAACGGAGGTCGCTGTTGGTTGGGTGACTTGGGCCCCCCTCCTCACAGGTATGCAACACACTACACGTAGCACACACTCAGACACATAGCCCTCCTGTTTTGCTTTGCCTGTATGCAAGACATCCCAGCTACTGCCATTTGGTAACAGCGCCTTCGATGCACCACACCAAACCACAACACCACACCCCTCATGGGCACCAGAGCTCCAAGTGTGCTACCAGCCCCAGATGCATTGCCCAGCGACACCGGGCAGCATCGCCTCCTGGTGGCCCTTCTAGGTGTGCAAGTGCAGGTGAATGCACCCCTGCACGCCCGGCCGTGGGACGAGCACGAGCACGTGCCCCTGGACCATCTCCAGGGCACGGGGGTGCTGGCGCCCACCATCGTCTGGCTGTCCGGGCAGCCAACGACGGCTTGCTGGCAATGGGCGCGAACGTCGCACGCCCCCTAGATTCCGGTGACTACAGCGATGTTGCCGTGGCTGTGGATTGCCATCGCTCCGGCCGCGGTGGCCAAGTTCAAATATCCCGCGGTGTGCGTGGCACACAAGTGCCCAGTGCACCCGTGCAAGGGACCCCTGTACTACTCACTCCACACGGTGGGTAAGTTGCCGGCCGAGCTCCACCCGGCCCCGAAGAGGCACCTTCGGGAGCACCACGGAAACTGGCGCTTCTAGCACCGCACGGCCTGGCTGCCGACCCCTCCCCCCCCAGGTCCCGGCCCCTAAGACAGAGCCAGGGATCTGGTTCCATGACTTGCCGGTGCTGGCGACCCTCTGTGGAACTGTCGTCGCGGTGGATGCTGGGACGACGCGGGTACGGCTATGGCAGGGGTTGGCCAGTGTGGGCATGGGGCTTCCCAGGTCCACATTGCCTCCGGGGTAGGCACCTCCCAGGAAGGAGAGGCCATGATCCTCCTATCCTATGTCCGGCGCCTGGCCGTGTAGCCAAGGGTGTACTGGCTGATGCTGGACGCTGAGGCGGTGTTGGGGGCCCTCCGTACTTACTAGGAGGAAGGCCACTGTGGAGATGGCATACACCACTTGTATGCCACGGTCTTGGGAGGCCGCCACTTGGCCCCAACCTCGGTCATCAACGTGGTCACCACGCCGTCGCACTGAATCACGGACCTTATTATCTGGGTAGATGCAGCGATGCAAGATCCACCAGAGGTGGACCTCACGTGGCTCCTCCACTGCCCCTTCTCCTTCCTCCCCCTTGTAACCTACCGGGACCAGTGCCAGCTTTCCCCCACGGCGCTGAGTGACTAGTTGCAGGAGCAGGCCTCCATTCTGGCGTGGGTCGGATATGAGGCTCGTTGGGGGGCCAACTACACACCGGGGAGTGGCCTCCCCCTTGACTGGTTCGACGGTGACCAGCAGCGCCATATATCGGCGCACCGCATGGACAACATCCCAACGATGATTGTCCTGGCGCACCGGTTGTCTCACCGTAACACGGTGCTGGACACAACGTGCCTCCTATGCGGAGCGCAACAGGAAATGGTGCCCCACCTCCGGGTCTGCTCGGCCCAGTCCCATGAGTGGCGACCCGCTCGCCGTGGCTAGACCAGAAAGTGGGGAGTCGGTGTGCATTGGTGCGCAACCAGCTGTGGGAGCTGGCTGTTCTAGAGCAGTGGGCGACTGCGTTGCGTACCCCCTCCATGCAGTGAGCTCACATGGAATGCTCTAGGCTCCACACACTGGGGACTGAGTTCCTGCGCCACGTCATCGAGGAGCCCATCAGAGTTTGGTACGCCCATGCCAAGGCGCGTGCCACATTGCTGAAGGCCCGCCTGGGCCCAAACAGCACAATGGCGTGGGTGTTATAGGAGCTACGCCTGCATCAGCCAGTGGAATGAGAGGGCATCCCGTGGGAGCTCCTGGGCTGACAGCCATCACCTGGTGGATGGCCTCCAGGTCTCCCCTTTTCCCCCGCTTTCCGCCGATGACAACACACTTACGCAGCCAATGACAACACACTTACGCACAGCGCGCACGCTACACACACAGCCCTCCCTTTTACCTGTACCCGTGGGTCAACATCCCGGCCATTGCCTTCTGGTAACAGCGCCTTCGGCACACCACACCACACCGCGCCACACCACACCGCGCCACACCACACCGCGCCACACCACACCACACCACACCACACCACACCACACCACACCACACCACACCACACCACACCACACCACACCACACCACACCACACCACACCACACCACACCACACCACACCACACCACACCACACCACACCACACCACACCACACCACACCACACCACACCACACCACACCACACCACACCACACCACACCACACCACACCACACCACACCACACCACACCACACCACACCACACCCTGAGTACTCCCCAGCTCTACTCACGGGCTGGGTGCCGGGTGCGAAGCCCCTGACGACAGGGCCCGGGCACTGCCAATAGGCGGTGTACTAACAGTGTCGGGTGCGCGCACGTCCCAGTGCCAAGCACCATCCCCAGGGACCCCGCGGCCCCTAGTACCGGCCGCCTTGGCCCTGGGAACGGTCAGCGACCCTCCGTAGAGGACGGCTGACCAAGCCTCCCCCTCCTCTCTTCCCCTACGCGCCCGCCCACGCGCCAGCCCACGCAGGAGCCCGGACATGCGCCCCCCCCGCGCCTTTGCCCCACCCACAGGGCCCTCTGCCCCAACTCCGTCCCACACACCCCCATGCAGCTCTCGGTGCCCCCCATGCACTACCTCCCGCAGCCACTCCGTGCCGCCTCCCCTGCCCACTGCCCCTCCCCCCACCCCCCTCTCCTGCCCTTGCCCCTCTCGCAGGCTGGCAGCGCCTGTGCGGCGCGCCTCCAGGGCCCCGCATCGGCGGCCGGCCGCGTGAACAATCTGGACCCGGGCGCGCCGACGAGGAGCCTCCAATACGGGGTCTTCATGGCAAGCGTCCAGGTGTGCAGGTGGAAAGGGCCCTGAAGGGTGCATGTGAGGGGCCCCCGCCCTAGCAGAGGCGCGGTGCCTGGGAGGAGGGGATGGCCGGTGGCGCGGACATGCGCGGGGGGCCCCGACAACGACCCCCCGCCCTGTAACATGTGCGAGGGTACGAGGAGGGATATGAAGCTGGCCTGAGGACTGGAGTGGGGCAGTCCAGTGGGTCAGTCGATTGTGGGCCAGATGACAAAGCCCGGAGACGCCGCCCCTGTCCCCGTCCGGTTGGACACCCTGGTATCGGTATCCGACATCCTTTAGGTACGGTATAAGGCCCCCCGGCCACCACCCCGGCGCCAACACCAGGGAGGGCGTCCGGGAGGGGTAACAGCCCCCGATCCCCCAAAGGCAGCCCCAAAGGTGAGCGCACCACTGGAAGGGGCATGTCTGCGGGGTAAACAACAGCGCTGAGTAATTCCCTAACGTAATGAATAGCGCCTACTGCCGTAACTAATGCTTAACAGGGTAAATGGCCCCCCCCCGGGGCCAGTTTAGTGCGCAACCCCCAGAGCCGGACTCGACCGGCCGTACTGAGGCGAGCCCAGAAATGGGTATGGCAGGCCACAGTCCAGCTGGTAGCCACGCCTCAGTACACTCCGTGGGCTCATAAGGCCCACGGGGGCCCCAAACACCGTTACGTTCGGGAGTTAAGCCCCGGCGGTGTTTGGGGTTGTTCCTGGTTAAGAGGACTCACGTTGAGTCCCAGATACTGTTACCCCGGGGTTATGACCCCCGGTACTGCCTGCTTACTTGCCTGCTGCTGCTGGGAGACTCCGAACACCCCCTGGGCTGGGCTCCCCGTCCCCCCCAGGCCGGTGCGCCCGGTTCCCCGAAGAAGATGGCCCCCCCTTGGCCTGGCAGGAGAATCCGAACACCCCCTGGGCAGGACTCCCTGTCCCCCCCGGGCCGGTGCGCCCGGTTCCCTGAAGAAGATGGCCCCCCATTGGCCTGGCAGGAGACTCCGAACACCCCCTGGGCAGGACTCCCCGTCCCCCCCGGGCCGGTGCGCCCGGTTCTCTAAAGAAGATGGCCCCCCATTGGCCTGGCAGGAGACTCCGAACACCCCCTGGGCAGGACTCCCCGTCCCCCCCGGGCCAGTGCGCCCGGTTCCCTAAAGAAGATGGCCCCCCATTGCCCTGGCAGAAGACTCCGAACACCCCCTGGGCAGGGCTCCCCGTCCCCCCCGGGCCGGTGCGCCCGGTTCCCTGAAGAAGATGACCCCCCATAGGCCTGGCAGGAGACTCCGAACACCCCCTGGGCAGGACTCCCCGTCCCCCCCGGGCCGGTGCGCCCGGTTCCCTAAAGAAGATGGCCCCCCATTGGCCTGGCAGGAGACTCCGAACACCCCCTGGGCAGGACTCCCCGTCCCCCCCGGGCCGGTGCGCCCGGTTCCCTGAAGAAGATGACCCCCCATTGGCCTGGCAGGAGACTCCGAACAACCCCTGGGCAGGACTCCCCGTCCCCCCCGGGCCAGTGCGCCCGGTTCCCTAAAGAAGATGGCCCCCCATTGGCCTGGCAGGAGACTCCGAACACCCCCTGGGCAGGACTCCCCGCCGCCCTCTGTACTCAGCACGAGTTGAAGGTGAAGGAGATCAAGAACGGCCGTCTTGCCATGTTCTCGATGTTCGGCTACTACGTGCAGGCCATCGTGACTGGTGAGGGCCCTGTTGAGAACTGGGCATCCCACATTGCCGACCCATTCGCCGTGAACGGTTTGACCAGTGCCTACGTGACGCAGTTCGCCCCCAGCCCTGTTGCCATGTTCGCTGTGTCTGGCCGCAAGTTCCAGAAGTCCGTCACCCCTCTTGACCTCTGGTACGGCCCTGACCGGAACCTGTGGTTGGGCCCCTACACCCAGAACGTGCCTGCATACCTGACTGGTGAGCTGCCTGGTGATTACGGTTGGGACACTGCTGGACTGGGTGCTGACCCCACCACTTTGGAGAAGTACCGTGAGGCCGAGCTGATCCATGCCCGTTGGGCCATGTTGGGCACTTTGGGGTGCATCACCCCAGAGTTCCTTGCCAAGTACGGAGGAGGCATCTCCTTCGCCGGGGACTCCGCTGTCTGGTTCAAGGCTGGTGCCGCCGTCTTCAGTGAGGGTGGTATCAACTACTTGGGTGAGCCTCAGCTGGTCCACGCCCAATCCATCCTGGCCATCCTGGCCTGCCAGGTTCTGTTGATGGGAGCTGTTGAGGCTTACCGTGCAGCTGAGTCTGGCCCATTGGGTGAGGGATTGGATAAGCTGCACCCTGGTGAAGCCTTCGATCCTCTGGGATTGGCTGACGACCCTGACACGTTCGCTGAGTTGAAGGTGAAGGAGATCAAGAACGGCCGTCTTGCCATGTTCTCGATGTTCGGCTACTACGTGCAGGCCATCGTGACTGGTGAGGGCCCTGTTGAGAACTGGGCATCCCACATTGCCGACCCATTCGCCGTGAACGGTTTGACCGCTGTGTACGCTGCACAGTTCGCCCCCGGCCCTGTTGCCATGTTCGCTGCGTCTGGCCGTGTCTCTGACAATCTGGCGGCCTGGTATGGCCCTGAGCGAAACAAGTGGTTGGGACCATTCTCTGATGCCTCCACCCCTGACTACCTGACTGGTGAGTACCCTGGTGACTACGGCTGGGACACTGCTGGTCTTGCCGCCGACCCAACCATTTTCGCTGCCTACCGCGAGGCTGAGCTGATCCACGCTCGTTGGGCCATGTTGGGTACTTTGGGCTGCTTGACCCCTGAGCTGTTGGCCAAGTACGCCGGTGTGTCCTTTGGCGAGCCTGTGTGGTTCAAGGCTGGTGCTCAGATCTTCTCTGAGGGCGGTCTGGACTACCTTGGCAGCTCCAACTTAGTGCACGCCCAGTCCATCCTTGCCATCCTGGCCTGCCAGGATGTGCTGATGGGTGCCGTTGAGGCTTACCGTGTGAACGGAGGTCCTCTGGGTGAGGATTTGGATTTGCTGCACCCTGGTGAAGCTTTCGATCCTCTGGGATTGGCTGACGACCCTGACACGTTCGCTGAGTTGAAGGTGAAGGAGATCAAGAACGGCCGTCTTGCCATGTTCTCGATGTTCGGCTACTACGTGCAGGCCATCGTGACTGGTGAGGGCCCTGTTGAGAACTGGGCATCCCACATTGCCGACCCATTCGCCGTGAACGGTTTGACCAGTGCCTACGTGACGCAGTTCGCCCCCAGCCCTGTTGCCATGTTCGCTGTGTCTGGCCGCAAGTTCCAGAAGTCCGTCACCCCTCTTGACCTCTGGTACGGCCCTGACCAGAACCTGTGGTTGGGCCCCTACACCCAGAACGTGCCTGCATACCTGACTGGTGAGCTGCGTGGTGATTACGGTTGGGACACTGCTGGACTGGGTGCTGACCCCACCACTTTTGGAGAAGTACCGTGAGGCCGAGCTGATCCATGCCCGTTGGACCATGTTGGGCACTTTGGGGTGCATCACCCCAGAGTTCCTTGCCAAGTACGGAGGAGGCATCTCCTTCCCTGGGGACTCCGCTGTCTGGTTCAAGGCTGGTGCCGCCATCTTCAGTGAGGGTGGTATCAACTACTTGGGTGAGCCTCAGCTGGTCCACGCCCAATCCATCCTGGCCATCCTGGCCTGCCAGGTTCTGTTGATGGGAGCTGTTGAGGCTTACCGTGCAGCTGAGTCTGGCCCATTGGGTGAGGGATTGGATAAGCTGCACCCTGGTGAGGCCTTCGATCCTCTGGGATTGGCTGACGACCCTGACACGTTCGCTGAGTTGAAGGTGAAGGAGATCAAGAACGGCCGTCTTGCTATGTTCTCGATGTTCGGCTACTACGTGCAGGCCATCGTGACTGGTGAGGGCCCTGTTGAGAACTGGGCATCCCACATTGCCGACCCATTCGCCGTGAACGGTTTGACCGCTGTGTACGCTGCACAGTTCGCCCCCAGCCCTGTTGCCATGTTCGCTGCCTCTTCCCGCAGGAGTACGGCCAGTGCCCCCTCCTCTGCCTGGTACGGCCCTGACCGCAACAAGTGGTTGGGCCCGTTCTCCGAGGGTGCCACCCCTGCATACCTGACTGGTGAGTACCCTGGTGACTACGGCTGGGACACTGCTGGTCTTGCCGCCGACCCTACCACCTTCGCTGCCTACCGCGAGGCTGAGCTGATCCACGCTCGTTGGGCCATGTTGGGTACTTTGGGCTGCTTGACCCCTGAGCTGTTGGCCAAGTACGCCGGTGTGCCCTTCGGCGAGTCCGTTTGGTTCAAGGCTGGTGCTCAGATCTTCTCTGAGGGCGGTCTGGACTACCTTGGCAGCGACCATTTGGTGCACGCCCAGTCCATCCTTGCCATCCTGGCCTGCCAGGATGTGCTGATGGGTGCCGTTGAGGCTTACCGTGTGAACGGAGGTCCTCTGGGTGAGGATTTGGATCTGCTGCACCCTGGTGAAGCTTTCGATCCTCTGGGATTGGCTGACGACCCCGAGACCTTTGCTGAGTTGAAGGTGAAGGAGATCAAGAACGGCCGTCTTGCCATGTTCTCGATGTTCGGCTACTACGTGCAGGCCATCGTGACTGGTGAGGGCCCTGTTGAGAACTGGGCATCCCACATTGCCGACCCATTCGCCGTGAACGGTTTGACCAGTGCCTACGTGACGCAGTTCGCCCCCAGCCCTGTTGCCATGTTCGCTGCGTCTGGCCGTGTCTCTGACAATCTGGCGGCCTGGTATGGCCCTGAGCGAAACAAGTGGTTGGGACCATTCTCTGGTGCCTCCACCCCTGACTACCTGACTGGTGAGTACCCTGGTGACTACGGCTGGGACACTGCTGGTCTTGCCGCCGACCCTACCACCTTCGCTGCCTACCGCGAGGCTGAGCTGATCCACGCTCGTTGGGCCATGTTGGGTACTTTGGGCTGCTTGACCCCTGGTCGGTTGGCCAAGTACGCCGGTGTGTCCTTTGGCGAGCCTGTGTGGTTCAAGGCTGGTGCTCAGATCTTCTCTGAGGGCGGTCTGGACTACCTTGGCAGCTCCAACTTAGTGCACGCCCAGTCCATCCTTGCCATCCTGGCCTGCCAGGTTGTGCTGATGGGTGCCGTTGAGGCTTACCGTGTGAACGGAGGTCCTCTGGGTGAGGATTTGGATCTGCTGCACCCTGGTGAAGCTTTCGATCCTCTGGGATTGGCTGACGACCCTGACACGTTCGCTGAGTTGAAGGTGAAGGAGATCAAGAACGGCCGTCTTGCCATGTTCTCGATGTTCGGCTACTACGTGCAGGCCATCGTGACTGGTGAGGGCCCTGTTGAGAACTGGGCATCCCACATTGCCGACCCATTCGCCGTGAACGGTTTGACCAGTGCCTACGTGACGCAGTTCGCCCCCAGCCCTGTTGCCATGTTCGCTGTGTCTGGCCGCAAGTTCCAGAAGTCCGTCACCCCTCTTGACCTCTGGTACGGCCCTGACCGGAACCTGTGGTTGGGCCCCTACACCCAGAACGTGCCTGCATACCTGACTGGTGAGCTGCCTGGTGATTACGGTTGGGACACTGCTGGACTGGGTGCTGACCCCACCGCTTTGGAGAAGTACCGTGAGGCCGAGCTGATCCATGCCCGTTGGGCCATGTTGGGCACTTTGGGGTGCATCACCCCAGAGTTCCTTGCCAAGTACGGAGGAGGCATCTCCTTCGCCGGGGACTCCGCTGTCTGGTTCAAGGCTGGTGCCGCCATCTTCAGTGAGGGTGGTATCAACTACTTGGGTGAGCCTCAGCTGGTCCACGCCCAATCCATCCTGGCCATCCTGGCCTGCCAGGTTCTGTTGATGGGAGCCGTTGAGGCTTACCGTGCAGCTGAGTCTGGCCCATTGGGTGAGGGATTGGATAAGCTGCACCCTGGTGAAGCCTTCGATCCTCTGGGATCGGCTGACGACCCTGACACGTTCGCTGAGTTGAAGGTGAAGGAGATCAAGAACGGCCGTCTTGCTATGTTCTCGATGTTCGGCTACTACGTGCAGGCCATCGTGACTGGTGAGGGCCCTGTTGAGAACTGGGCATCCCACATTGCCGACCCATTCGCCGTGAACGGTTTGACCAGTGCCTACGTGACGCAGTTCGCCCCCAGCCCTGTTGCCATGTTCGCTGCCTCTTCCCGCAGGAGTGCGGCCACTGCGCCCAGGCAGTGAGGTCGTGCATTGCAGGAGTTGCACTGCCCACTGCCCCGGGGCAGTGAGACAGTGCATTGCAGGAGTTGCACTGCCCACTGCCCCCAGGCAGTGAGGCAGTGCATTGCAGAAGTTCCACTGCCCACTGCCCCAGGGCAGTGAGACAGTGCATTGCAGGAGTTGCACTGTCCGCTGCCCCCAGGCAGTGAGGCAGTGCATTGCAGGAGTTCCACTGCCCACTGCCCCAGGGCAGTGAGGCAGTGCATTGCAGGAGTTGCACTGCCCACTGCCCCCAGGCAGTGCGGCAGTGCATTGCGGGAGTTGCGCCGTCCACTGCCCCCAGGCAGTGAGGCGGTGCGTTGCAGGAGTTGCACTGCCCACTGCCCCAGGGCACTGAGGCAGTGCATTGCAGGAGTTGCACTGCCCACTGCCCCCGGGCAGTGAGGCAGCGGATTGCAGGAGTTGCACTGCCCACCGCCCCCAGGCAGTGAGGCAGTGCGAAGCGCTATTTCCATTGCCCACAGCCCCCAGGCGGAGCGTAACACTGCCCACTGCCCCCTGCCCACAACAACGGAGCAGCAGGGCACACACAGTGCAGTGTGGTGCCGAGCGCCAAGCAATGCGGCACCACAGAGAAGGCACTGGTGGTGCAGCGCGGCACGCAGGGTGCAGTGGGCAAATGAGACCCTGTGTGACTGCGCGCAGGCGTCGGCAAGGCAGTGTCGGCCAAGTGCGAGAGTGCACTGGTCCGGCTATGCCACAACACACTTACACACAGCGCGCACACAACACACACAGCCCAGCCTGTTTACCTGTACCCGTGGGTAGACATCCCGGCCTTTTGCCCTTTGGTAACAGCGCCTTCGGCACACCACACCACACCACACCACACCACACCACACCACACCACACCACACCACACCACACCACTCAATCGCCAATGACCATCCAGTTGTGCATCATCATGTTCAGAGTACATGCGTCACTTCTGTGAAGATGGGGATTACAGTCTGAATCTTTCCGAAGTCAATGCCAATCTCCCTGTCCTCACTGCGGACGCCTCAGGGCAGGCATCATGGGTGGGTGATCAAGGATTGTCGCCGGCCTCTGTGCTTGTTCTTGGGTCGGAGAAAGACATCATTGTGGATACGCCAGGCTTGCAGGAGACAGGACGATTTTGTGGGACCCAGCCTGTGATTCTGAAGAGAGCAGCGCATGATGTGATGCTTGACAGTGAAGCATGGCAGGATGGAGCCGAAAAACTGCAGCATTGGGTCGAGAGTTTGTCTTGAGCTGTTGCAACAGACTGAGTTGGTTGGTCTATCTCGGCCCTCAAACGGCCTTGGCATACCCTATCAGCCAAACGCCACAACCTGAGGGGAAGCACCTAACGTGGTGCGTGTGCGGTGCATCACTTAGACGGGAAATCAACCCCCCTTTCCTGTCACGTGGACGGCAACCATTCACCACACACCTCATTCTATCCTGGCATTGCTCACCTTTTTAATCCGACACACATTGTTTCACTGAAAGATAAGATCCGCCCCCCACCGGAACCGCCTCAGGGTGGCACGAAAGCATGTGCTGCTTGTTGCGCTGACAGTGTCATCACCGCCGCACACTTGACAGTCGGCACGTCACCATACGGGTACCTAAAACAGCATCAAGCGGCGGGGAAGTTTACTGGAGCGTTTTGTGACATCTGCGCCAACCCTGTGTGCCACAAGTGGGCCATAGCTGAAATTGTGCGAAAGAGCGCCAATCCTTTAGCAGGGTGCTGGTCAGACCACCTGAGAGGTTGGTATCCAAGTGGCCGCGCCGATGGAAATTGCACGTTTGGACATGAGTTGACGGATATTTCAAAGCGAAAGAAGCCCTTGCCACCAATGAAAAACTGCATGCTCAAGTGGTAGTCCTCCTTGTACTGACACAGTATTCAAACCTTCAGCACCATCATACAGACTAGAGTGTCACACAAATCGCCGAATCATCGCAATTTCCAAGAGCGGATGTCTGTCAGCTTTGGGGCAGCTTTGGGGCTAGTTCTACTGTTATTGGGTCAGCGCGTGCAATCCAGGCATGGTGGTTGTAGGAGCGTGTAGTGTGAGCGTTTGGTATCTGTGTGTGCGTATGGTGTGTGTATGTGTGTGTGCGTATGGTGTGTGTGTGCGTGCGTGTGTGGTGTGGAGAGGTTGCGTTCGTGTGCGTTTGTGTGGTGTGTGAGCGTGTGTGTGCATTTGAAGCTGGCTTTGTCATTTTGCCGTATATTGATTTTTCAATTGTTGAACTGGCATTGCTGTCCCTCAGCTTGCGACTATATGGTACCAGACTCAGACGCTGTGGAGCCGGTTGGCTTGCACCAGCTAGTTAATGATGGCGGGCGAATTATGTATATGATCTGATCAATTTTGTTCTTTGGAACCAGCTCACACCCTCCACCCATGAAATCCGGTCGAGGTCCAGCGATTTTCAGGGCTAGGGCAGCTGGATGGCTTTCCCGCTTTTAAGTGGTTCGCATTTGACTGGTGGGTCGTGTCCAATTGCAGTGGTCCAGCTGTTTCAGTGCTTTGTAATGGGTTGGCAATGCTCCTCCGGATACTTCAGATCGAACAGTGGCGCGCTGAGAAACGTGGATATGAAGCGTGCCTGCTGGAATGTTCCTTCTCATGAGCTCCGGGTTTGGGTGCATGTTGAGGATGCATGTTGCAACCACGGAAAGGGTGGGTGTTGCGCAGCAATGGCAAGTAGTGCCACAGTTGCATCAAAGGACCCTCCTTGCGGAGTCAACAGTGGTCATTCCTCTTGCAGTTCTCCAGATTGGACTACCGTCCAGCAATGGCCCAACCCCCGGTCTGGCAGTAGGGCAAGAGGAAGGGGAGCACAGGAAGGCAACACCCTACGCGTGCAAACACAGTCAAAAGGTCTGGCTGTGCAGGCCACCATGGATGCTTAACACTTGGTGATTTGGAACCCCCTGCCCTGTGTCACATCCGATGTGGCGGAGAAAAATAATGTTACACACAGAAAGAGTAGCTTGCCCTGCAGGTGCATAAATAATGACCCACAGGCCAAGAGTAATTTGCCCCGGACACGCAAAAATAGTGCCCCACAGGCGAATATTAATTTGCCCCAGACTGCAAAAATAATGTCCTACAGGCATATATCAATTTGCTGCTGACGCGCATAGATAGTGTCCCACAGGCCAACATTAATTTGCCCCAGACATGCAACAATAATATCCCACAAGCGACTATTGATTTCCCTCAGTGTGGGGGTTTAGCCACTTGCTTTTGCGGGCCCACATATCCTGCCATGTGCCGGGATGAAATTCCTGAGGAAACTGCTACTGTCACTTTACCACTTGTTCTGCAGGGGAAGGAGAAGAGGTGGGGTTTGAACCCCCGACTAACCACCCGGCAGTACATAGGGCTGACTGCTCGGCCACACGGCTAGCGGTGGATGGTGGTGGTTGGGGGTGCAAGGCTTGGAGGGGCAGAGAAGGCTTGGAGGGGCAGAGAAGGGAGAACCACCTCCTGTCTGCCCCTGTTTTTCTGGGCGGACAATAGTTCACAACAGCCCCCTGTATGTCTGCTGCAGTTGTGCGAAATTTTTATTTGTGTGTGTGTGTGCACCATGTTTTCATTCACCTCGTCGCCCGCGAAGACGTTTGCCAACCCTGGCGGAGGCTCCGGTTCCCCCGACCAGGACGTGTCCAACATATCCCCGCAACAGATGCGTGCGTTGCTGGCGCAACAGCAAGCGACGCTGGCGTCACTGTAGACTAAACCAGACAAACTCAGTCAACGACAAATCAGGTGTCTCCAATTTGACATACGCGAGAGTCACGGAGCTATCGGCTAAGCCGAAGTTGGCATCCTGGATGCGACAATGTGGGGATGCTTTGGGCGACTATGTTAGGGCAGTGGAGAGGCTAGTTGCACGGCTAGTTGGCAGGGCTGCTGGAGGTGGAGATCACGGGGATCGTTTGGCGTATCGGATGTGGTCCGTGTTGGTCGAGTCCCAGAGGGTGTACACGGAGAAGTTTACCGACCCGGCCGCGCTCTCCGCCTCGCAAGCGACCAACCCCCTCGACGGGCTGGCTTGGCAAGACGCCCGGCACCAAGGTGGGGATAACTTTACCTACAAAGGTATAAAATTTGCCACGAGGGGCGGTGTGTTGCATTGGAGGACAACCAAGGGCTGTTGGGTGCCTGAAACGGCTGTGGCATCGCAGCCTTGCAAGCGCTGCCCGGACATGGGCCTGAATGCGGAGGCGGCCCTGCACTGGCACTACCAGTGCCCCAACTAGTCCTGAATTCACGGGACAGGGACCTGGGGATGGGCGCCAGGTGCCCTTGGAGTCAAGCCCGGAGATGGGGTTGGACATGTCGTCAGCGTCCCGGGGACCATGTCTATGGGACGTTTTCGTGTGGCAGCACTGGCGTGGACGGCGGCATGTACCGGTGTTCGCCCGAACGACACGGCAATTGTCGCCATGCGTAGCTGGGCGTCCAAGACTACCCGCTGATATCAAGGTTCCCTGTTCGCGGTCGCGGACTTCGAGGACGAGCGTGCACTGCCTGTTGGACCGTCTATGCCGTCATGCCTATCGGAATACGTGTCCGCCAAGGTATCGACTAGGGTGGCCCGATCGACCCTCCACAACGTGGTGTCCGCGGTATGCGGGGCAGAGGACCTGGGCCTCCTGCCACCCACCGTCCTCCCCATCCATTGGAGGTTGGCCAAGGGAGGACAATCGTTGGGGCGCCAGCCCTATTTCGGTCCCCCCACGCTGGCTGTCTTGTGTCAGTCAGCGCGCATCCGTGAACAACGTATTGCGGTGGGGCTCAGGTGCCTCAGCTACACGCTCTGGTTGCGAGTATCCGAAGCGGCCACCATTGCGCCGAGAGACCTGCGAGGAACCAGCATGGCCTCCTTCATCGCTACGAAAGTGGGGGGCCCATCCGAAGAGAAGCGTCCTCAGGGCCGCTGGGCAGCTAGCTGGCTGGGCTGCTTATCTCTTGGCTATGGTGGACGAGTTGGCGGATCTGGCACAACCGTTCGCGGAACGGGGAGCGGCGGGATTGAAAGGGTCCGTTACGGACATGCTGCGGGACTTGCGGTGGAGCAAACTGCGGAGGCACGCGATCCGGCGGGGCGGCTGTACAGCATGCTACCACCGTGGGCCCCACCTGTGGTTCCTCATGTGGTGGGGCCGGTGGCGGTGCCTTCAAACGGCGTTGGAATACGCTACTAGGTGCAGCGATCCGGAGGTTGTGGGGCCCCTTCTTTTGCCTGTGGCAGATGCTTGGGACTTTGGTGGCACTGTGGTGGAGGTTCCTGTCAAGGACTTGTGGCCGGCGGCCATGTACGCCAAGGAGACGGTCGCCATCAAGGACCTGGTCAAGGAGTTGGGCACCCTGCCGGCAACCGACAAATGTGCACCAGAGCGGGCCACGGAAGGTGGTGGTGACGAGCCTTCCGACTCCGATTCCTCCACGTCGTCCTCACCTGAGTCTTCTTGGCTACGTCCGACGCTGCAGCCAAGAAGAGCGATGTTGGGAAGCGCACAGTGGGGACGCACTTGGGGAAACGCGCCGTGGGCACCTTCATCGTCGGGGTCAGATCCACTGCCGGGTGCCAACCACGCGGCGGCGGGGGTAAGCGGAAGCGGGGACCCGGTGGTGCCCTAGCCCCCAAGTCCACAGGCAGAGCTGCGAGTGGTAAGGCAACGCCGAAGCGATGGAGGTTGCCTGCTGTGGGTGGTGCCGTACGTGTCCACGGCCCTGTACCGGGTGGCCCGAAGGTGGTGTTGGGTGGTTTCTCAGTCGGGAGTCGTCACGCCGCCGGGGGCTGTCTTCGTAGGCGTTGCACCGAAGGGCGTGCGAGCTCCGCTGGTCGTCTCCAAAAGGTGCCTCGGCGGGGGGAGGGGTCCCAGCTGGGAGAGTCAGCAGGCGGAGGGGCCGGCGCCGGCAGCGTGACGTGTTAGTTCAAGCCACGGGGAGAGGACCGACACAACCCCATCACCCTATGAAGGCACTGCATTCCACGGGTCTCGGCGGGGGCAGGGGTTAGGCGACCAGCTGGTAGGGGGGCCGCGGAGAATGCCAAACAATCACAACGGTGGGTCTTCCGGTGACTCTCGGGACCCTCAGCCGGGTGGTATGCGGGGCCCCTTGCATGTTTGTGGTCAAGCCTCGCCAGATCCGCTGGTACCGCTTGATACCGCTTGATGGCCTGCGGCCGCCGTTATTTCGGGGGGGGGGGGGGGGGGGGGGGGGCTCTCTTCCTGCTTATCCTTCGCGAATTGTCCGGGAAACTGGCATGGTTGTCCATGGCCCTTAAAACGAGCGTCCGCCTTCTCATGATGAGGGCGCACCTTTTCCTCTTGAGGGCCTTTGTGACGGCCGAAGATTTTAGGCTCCCTAAGACCATGAGCATTTTTTTGCGTGCGCTCGGTGAACTCTAGCCGGACGGGTGGGCCAGTCTCATGCATGTTTCCACGTCCCCCAAACCCGTCCTGCAAGCACCTGAGCCCGCGGTGGCGGCTTGGGGACTAGGGGACATTGGGACCTACCACATCTCGGATGCATTATGGGATGAGGTTGTGGGGGAGGGGGTGGATGTTGAGCAGTTGGCCTCAGAGTTTGCGCCTGAGATCTCCCCACCACCGGCGGTCCTTCACATGCGAGATATAGACCCATTGGTGGAACCCATGTTGCGCTCCTTTAAGGATGGTGGTGTTGTTGAGAGGGTGGTGGAGGACCGGGGACGGCCCGCCACGTGCTGGCCCTTCATTATTCCAAAATCATTAGAGAAAGTGTCAGTCATTTTCCACTTGGTGGACTTCAACGACACCATGCCCCAATCGGCCCGTTTTTCTTTGTGCAATTGGGAGAACATGGCAGATCGCCTCAGTGCATGGCCTCAACGGGAGCCCATTTATTGCACGCACACAGATTTGAAAAACGCCTTATGGTCGTTCGTTTTAGCTCCGAAGGCGGCAGGGGCGTTTCAGTTTGGTTTTTGACCAAGGGGGAGGGGGCGCGGGTCATGTACCGTATGTGCCATATGCCGTTTAGCTGGAAATTTTCCCCGCTGCTGTGTCAGTTGGCCTTGCAAAAGGTAATAAAGGGGATAGTCCCACTGCATATGATCATTGTCCATTATTTGGATGATTTTCTTTTGCTGGGCGGGTGCCCTAGGGAACTCAAGGAGGTCACCCGTCGGGTGGTGGAGGTGTTACGTGCGGCTAGATATTTGGTGTAACCCAAGTCAATTTTGGATCCGACAACGCGCATATTGTTCTTGGGAAAGCACATTGATACCCAGGCGAGGCGCATTTGGTCCCACCCGTGTGCTTTTTTGCAAATGTATGCACAGTGGCTGCGTTTGGCGACGGCGGCCCACCCCCACCCTCGCCATTTAAATAAAGTATTGGGCTTTATTCAGTGGCATGTGCGGCCACGAAGGGGCATGGGCCCGTTTTTGTCCGGGGCGTACTGCTGGCAGAGGTGGGGGGCTGTGGGACAACCGGTGCCTCTTAAGGTGCTGCGTGGGTTAGCCACGGCGATTGTTTTTGCTATGGAGCCGTGGTCTCCGCCTGATGCGCTGCGATGGTCGCTGAAATGTGCTATGGGAAGGCTGGTGAACCTGCGCCGCCATGAATTCACCACAATGTTCATGGATGCGGCTTTGGATGTTTTCCGGTATCGCGCGGGATTGTTTTTGCCTGGTACGCATGAAGTGCGGTCTATTGTCATTCCTCCCAACAGGCACACTCAACAGAGTGCGGGGTTGTGGGGGTTGTGTTGGGCAATGCGGCTAGCATGGCGGTTCGGTTGGCGGTTTATGGTTTTGGTTACCGATTCTCAAGTGGCGGGAGCACAGGTGGTATCTCTACGCGCGCGTACTTGGCTGCATAGGCAAAACCGGCTCTTGAGAGGAACTGTTATTTGGATGAAGCAGTGTGGGATGGTGGTGGGTCTGCATTGGATTTCCACTGAATTTCAGCCAGCAGACGCGCCGAGTCGGCTTGATGCGGTAGCAACCTCGTCCCCTTTGCATGCTTTGGCGCAGGTCCGCTGGCACCATGTGCGTACACGTGTACCGGAGCCGGATTTGCTGGGGGTCGTTTGGCTGTGAAGGGACCAGGGGGAGGGGTACCGAGGGTGATTTTGATCCTGTGTTGTTGCTTGTGTGAACTCCCGTCTGCCCCTGTTTTTCTGGGCGGACAGTATTTCACAACCCCCCCCCCCCTGCATCTCTGCTGCAGTTCTGCGAAATTTTTGGTTCCCACCCCCCCACCCATCTGTCGGCACAACCACTATGCCCCGCGCCGTCACTCTGCCGTGCTTCCGTCCGCTGCCCCCGAGGGCGCCTGTGGATGCCCGCTGGCACTAGGCGGTGGAGCAGTTGCGGGAGCGGGAGCAGCTTGTGCACTACATTCGCTTTTGGCTGCGGGAACTCACCGCCTGCTTGCTTGGCCGGGCACGGTCTGTGGCGCAACTCCGCGATTCGGCGTGTGCGCTCTTCGTCATCCTCACGCTGCACCCGGGGTTGCTTTGGCTATTGGACCTTCTCATGGGGGCCTTTGCCGTTCTGGTAGCGACGGGTCTGTGGCCATTGGCGTGCATCGGCCGGACTCGCCATGGTCTGGGCGTCAGCTTGGCCGTGGTTCATGCGGCCCTACAGGGCCGGTTTGTATCTGCGCAGTGTGCGGCTCGGCGTGCTCTGCGTCTGCACATGCGTTTTGTGGGAGATGCCTGGGTGGTGGAGCGTCACGTCGCCCCCATTTGGGACCAGACCCCTGTCCCCCTGCGCCGTGCGTCTTATGGGATGCTGCAGCTCTGGTGGGATAGACCGGCTGATCGCTTGTTGGTGGTGTCGGGGTGGCTGGACGTACGGTTTTTGGGGTAGGCCGGACACTTCGTCGGAGTTACCTAGGATGGTGAGGTGCAGTGCCCCCGTTTTGGGCCTGTGATGGTTGGGGATGTGGAAGGAGCGGCGCAAGAGATCCTGCGCAGGATGCTGCTTGTGGAGGAATTTTGGTACTTTCTTTTGCTGGTGCCCGGCGCCGAAGGCGAGTGGCGAGGCGCACATCCTCTGCCCCCGGGCGCTCCTAGTTGGGCGCCGGAGGTGGGCAGGCGCCGTCTTTTCCTGGCGGCTAGCAGGGCAGCCGCTGATTGGGTGGCCCATTGTACCCCGGTGCGTGCTTTTGTGGATGGCTCGTGTGCCTGTCCGCCCCCGCATCCGTGATGCTAATGAGGAGCTCACCTGCCAGTTTCATTTTTTTTTTGAGCGGTGTGAGTCGCACTGGACATCACAACCACAACGGTAGATCTCCTACCGACCAGTGCGCTCACGTTATATTGATATTTTTTGCTGGGGAGGGGGGCTGCGGCCGGGTTGTGGCCGCTATCCTTGGGCTATCCTTTGTGTTGCGTGCCCCGATCCGAGTGGCGCGTTGGCGTTTGCCCTTTGCCTGAGGTCGGCGGTGGGTTTCTTCCCTACCCACATAAACTGCCCCTCATAAATGACTCCGGCCAACAAGCAGGCCCCACAACACATGCCACTAGACCCCTTTTTTTTACTGATATCACGTTGAATATTCATTTGGTACAATTTCTTGTGTGCTGTAAAAATATGCCATGTGTGCATGGCATGTATTAGGGTACCAAGTTTCTGAATACTGTCCAGGGCTCAAAACAGACTCTTGCACCGGTGGGGGCTGTGCGGAGACCCAGGCAAGTGTGCAAACTCAAATTTTGAGGAACATCCGGACTTCATCTCAAGCTTCTGTGTAATTTGCATGCTCCCCGACCTTGGTGTGAGTGGAGGGAGCGAGCATCATACACCATTGCACAACATGACACAAGAGTCGCTTCTTTACCCCCTACTCCAACAGCCCAACATTTGTATTCCTACCCAAACAGAAAAATTTGGCCACCCATTCCTAATGCTCAATGCCCTATGACTATTTTCGGGCAACATTCATTGTGACCATCATTTTGTGCCACTCGGGCTTAACTCGCACCACATGCCCCGTGTGCACCATGTGAGAGGCATCCTCATTTTCACAGCGCCGCTTTGCACTACAATAGAGGGTGCCTCACTCACACCGCGTGCCGCACCATGCACAGGGGACACCGCGCGCTGTAGTAGACGTGTCATTTGCCAATGTACTACACCTGTTTTTTAGGCAGCGACGCTGCGGCCCAAGGGGCTAGCATGCAACAAGGGTCCAATTCACTCCATGGACCTCATCCCTAGGGGATTGATGGTTGCAGCCGCCCACACTCCGTGCCAGGGACGCCATACATGTGCATGCCGGCAATGAAGTGTTTGAAAGTGGTTGAGGGGAGAATGAAGATGCTCCCAATAAAGCAATATGGTAGCACATAGGGGCCCATTATCCAAATGCACACCATCATGTGTAGAAGTACATAATTTGATGTGTTGGTCGTGCACTAGAGAGACAACATGATATTCGTATTGCTTTGTATTGTATTGTATGTGTTGTGGAATACAAAGGAGGCAAAACACAGTAATAGCAATATTTTCCAATGCACAATGTCCCTGCGGCCCATTAGTTATCGGAGGCCCCCTAGCAAAGGCTTGGTCTCACGGTGTGCACATCTATGAGTTGGAAATCATGCAAGAGTATTGTCTTGGTTTCAAGACCTTACATTCAATGAGACTCGTCGGAATGAGATTGGATATGTGTTTGGTAGACCGACCAGACTTTGATAGGAATTGCAATGAACAGGGTTTTGGTGCCTTTTGCCGGCGGAATTTTCCTAGATACCTATGTGGATGTCATAAACCCTTAGCGAATGGTGTTGGGATATGCGCGAGGTCTAGCATTGTGGGAGCAGTGTGGCCACCGGTGGCAGCGCTTGTGATTGTTGTTGTTGTTAGGGCGCCGGTTGTGGCGGTGGCTTGCCCAGGGCTACAAGATGCGCTTGGTGTTGTGGTGCTGGTTGCAGAGGAGGCTTGCCCACCACCTCATCCCGGTGGACATCTTCATGGCAAAGCAAAGCTTACAAGTCGGAGGGTAAGTCTGATGGTTTCTGTTTGCAAGCATGGCATGGTGCGCAAGGGACGTGGCACATGGTGTTGTGTTGTACAATGTGGATGTCAAAGTACAAGAAAACCCACTGCACTGCACTGCAGCTAGTGTGCCTGCATCCATTGAGGATTGGCGCCAACCACTAGTAGCTCATTCGTGGGCATGCTAGTTCTTGCCCTCCCCCTTGGGGAGGGATGCTCATTGACCGCTTGCTTGAGGAAGTGATTAAGTGCTTCAATTAGGTCCCCACACAACATGGCAAGGCCGTATGGTCACGACAACAATAGTATGGTCTACGCCCCCCTCCATGCTCCGGGTTGGTGCACAGTGCGACCAGTACGCCTCTGCGACATTTTTGCAAGTGGGTCGGTCATTGACCTTGTACGTTTCATAACGGTCATGGAGCATCCCTATGGCCAAGGGAGAGTGTATTCAGCTGGGTAGCTCGGATAGCCCACACTACATCACGATTAGGTACATTGCAGGGGGTGTTGGGGGCAGCAGGGTCGGACACGACGTACCTTTCTGAGTGTCTATTTTTTTCGCGAAAGGCGCCTATGGACATATTTCACTGACGAGCTTTTCTTTGTGCTGTCGCGTGCTGACTTGCTCCCTTTGCCGCTCAGCTACCCGCGCAGCAATCCCAAGGGGGTAGAAAGGAAGCAAACTCTTCCATTGCATCGCACGGTGCCTCGGCTAGTCACTAGTGCTAGTCCCTAGTGCTGTGTGAGGTCCATGGCGATCTGAAACACGGCATGCATGAGGTGAGGACATGACCCATTGTTTCGGTAGGCGACCGACTAGGTCTCCCTGTGCAAGGCTCCTACATCCAGACTATAGTGGTGGTGATTTCGTAAAATTCGAGCTTTGAGAAGACATTTTACTTAAATGGACGATTCAACAAATACCTATAAGATGCAAAAAGCTAGAGGGACAATGATGATTATTGTAAGGTGTGTCGTGTACCATTCCTGAACGCGGTGGCACAAAGATATCAGAGGCAACAAGAATATGAACCATAGTGAACGATGAAACTTTCATTGCATTGCGAGAAACTGCAAGTCTTTCTGCATGCATGCCATCGCCAAGCTCCCATGGACCATGTGAACCATGGAACTAGCTACGTGGGGAGAAAGAAACACACAAGCTGGAAGGCCTAGGCACAAAGACGAGAAACACACAGAGGAATTCACGGGGGGCGCCTAGGTACATCCTTGGCCCCACCCCACCGGCCCCCGGGGGCCAAAATGTTTAACAAATCCCAACCATAGTACAAGCTAATATGAAATTGGCTGGCGCCACAGGCGCCCGAAAATCACCTCGAAAAGAGGTTGTTAGATCAAGCGCAGGCACGGGCGTCGTATACCCCCCCTTTTTGGGGTCATTCGCGTAGCATACCCCAAGGCATGATATTGGATGTCCAACCCCTTGTAAAATCATTATTTTGCCCAATAAGACCATCCCCCAACGGATTTTTTGCTTCTGAGGCCTCTATCCCCTAAAACTGGATATCACTTTTTTGAGGTGTGGGGGGGGGTGTGGGGGGGGGTCAAAAGTTTTCGCTTAGAAGGCTCCAAGCAGTGGGGAAGCTTATTTCTATCACATTACCGCCGGTTGAATGGTAACGCAACCGACGCAAATTTTTTCGGTTGGCGGTTCGAATCCTGGTCGGCCGACTGTTGGCGGCGGCGGCGCCATATTCACCCGACTGGGGTTCGAACCGCCGACCGAAAAGACTTCGGTCAGCTGCATTACCATTCAGCCACTGCTTGGTGTGAGGCGAAAGGTCTCCCCACTGCTTGGGGGCGCGTCTGCCACTGACAAAAAACCCAAACTGTGTGTTTCTGTCTGATTGACTGCTGGCCTGGCTAAGGGACTGATTGGCTGACTGTCAACCTCTCTTCGAGGTGCACTGCCGAAGGCAATAGAATTTTGGTGCCCCATCTCAAGGAGCTGGTAAACTGGGAACCCCATGTGTTTTTTTGTTTTTTTTGGCATTTTGTTTGGGCCCCCAAGAAGGCAAGATTTGTGCAGCCACTTGTGATTATTGGGGACCCAGAGAAGGCAGGGGTTATGTAGCCACTTCCGAATTACAACACATATATACTTTACTTACTTTCCTGTGATTGTCCCACTGTTGCCACAAGACGCAGTTTTCCAGAGAACCATTGCTATCCTTGGATGTTTTGGCCTCCC
>OZ038388.1:59297007-59692624 GCA_964036045.1 Eutreptiella sp. 'Long Island Sound 2002' | reverse complement strand
GGCAGTAGTAGTAGCAGTAGCAACAACAATAGTTGTAGTAGCAGGAATACCTCTTGCCCAGTGGTTCACAGTCCCGCCCTTTTGAGAGTGCATCGGATGCGGGACCCCTTCGTAGCAAACAACCCGCCAAAGGCAATGTTCCGGAACATTGTGGCAATAAAGCAATGGAAGATTGCGACAAAGGCTTGTCCTACGCCAACCCGCCCCGATTCCTCTGATTCGGAGTGAGATGTGTTTGTATGCATGATACTTGAATGTTGTATGTATTGGTTCTAATCCTTTAGTGGCATGTGCGGTAGGACTAGTTGGCCGCACACAATGGTGCGGGGAGAGAGTTGTGGCCCGCCATAGCCATAAGGGACTCCCGAGTTGCGTTAGCCAACTAGTAGAGGCTTGAAAGGCCGCCACACGTAGAAGTAGGTGCGAAACGCGAAGCAGTGCGAAATGACCGCCTCACGGGGCTGGGCACCCCGTGAGATGACCTCACAGGCTTGGGCACCCTGTGGGGCACCCTCTTTGGTGCGGGCCGTGCCAAAGAGGTCTCTGAACTCCCCCCCCCCCCGCAGGGGGTGTGGGCGGCTACAACCACAGTGACACTGGTGAGGAGGGAGAGTGGAGACCTCCATTGTTGTATGGTATCCCCTTAGGCCACCGCATCCCTACCACTTTGTTCATAGCAAGGTTTATGAGAAATGACACGAGCGGAGATCATTATGAGATCATCGGCAAGGTTGCTTTTGGTGTGAGTAGACCAGGAGGTGGCTGCACGGGATGCATGGGTGTGAATATTGCCTGGACACCACGCTGGTTCAAAGAAAGGGGCGATTTTTGGTCTCAGCGCCCTGCCCTCCCCCTTCAAGGGGCCAAAATGTTTAAGGGGTGTCGCACTGCACCTGGGCGCCCCCCATGGAGTAATTGCATGTAACAAAGCGCAATGTAGAGATGATCACAAATGAAAATGTCTCAAATGTGCAGGTATTCAGTGTTTTTGTTGTAGATACATTAAAGTCAGTAGATGCCCCAATGTAAAGTGCTCTATTTTCTTTCTAGTTACACTTGAGCTTCTATAGCAACCTTGTGCATCTAACATTCCAAGAGAAGGTTCACTACCGGTGGTACCGCGGAAACCTACTTCAGTGACGCTGCGCCTTGCAGAGTAGGCTTGAAGGTTGGTGTGGCGGGGGGAACGCGCCTTCTACTGCTCCGTATTATGCCCTCAGTCTCTTGCCACACTGCAACAGGCTGAGCTCTATGGCACCTCCTGTGTGGCAAAGTCATCGGTATACATGGGTGTTGCCACAGTGACAGTTGGTACTGATAGTGAGGTATGGGGCTGTGAACAGAGATGAGAGCACATGTCTGTAGTCTTGTTTGTGTTTCTTATTGACAGGGGACCCTTTACATTTCTTTTATGTGGTGTACAAGGGGTGTGTGATGCTGCAGAACACTGCTGAAGTCTGAGGGTGTTGAAAGTGATTTGTCTCTTCCCGAGCGACAAGTATATCCATCGTTCCTTTCCTATGGTACAATGAGGTTTATCTTTTGCCCCCGCCACCCCCCAGAATGGAGATGGTTGTGCTATGCAGTGACCAACCAGTCTTAGCGTCGCCCCATTGCCATGCAGCTGTGCTTTACAGTTGTCCTTCAATCAATTTTGACCTCCTCTCACCGACACCACAGGAGCCATGGGCAGCTGTGCCAAACTGACGGTGGTGCAGATAACAGATGTCTATGTCTTGGAAAACTTCCCACACTTGAAGAATCTGTTGCTTGAGAAGAAGAACGAGAACCCCTACACCATCTCAATGCTCACGGGGGATTTTTTAGCGCCCTACCTGCTTTCCAGCATCGACAAGGGCTACGGCATGATGAAGATGCTAAATGAAGTGCCCATTGACTACGTCACCTGGGGCAACCATGAAGCTGATATCCCGCACAAAACCGTTTGCCGGCACGTGAAGGAGTACAGGGGGAGTTGGCTGAATTCGAACATGCAGACGCATGCAGCGATGGGGCATCAGAAGCCTTACGAAGTCATTGAGGTGCGCAGCCCCGATGGCTCCCACACACGTAAGGTTGGGCTGGTTGCGGTGCTCAGTGATGAGGCAGACCTGTACAAGCACTTCGCGGCCCCCGGCGCCTTCGGCGGAGCGAAGATAGAGTGCCCATGGGAAACGCTGAAGAAGTACAAGCAACTCCTTGAAGAAGAGCATGGGTGCGACGTGGTGGTTCCCTTGCAGCATCTCTACGTGCCTCAGGACCACCGCACATGCCATGAGTTTAACTTCCCCGTCATTCTGTCGGGGCACGATCACCACCAGGTCGATGAAGTGGTGAACGGGACCCGACTCCTCAAACCTGGGCTGGATGCCAAGTACGCCACGGTGTTGGAGCTGTCCTGGGACGACCCGGCGCACGCTGGGCCTCCGCATGTGTCTGCGGAGTTTGTGCGGGTTGCGGACTGGCCCGCCGACGAGGCCCTGAGCTTGCAGGTGCTGAAGGCCTACAGTGTGCTGGACCCGCTCCGCAACACAGAGCTACACGCCGTCGATGACCGATTCCGTCCGTTGTCTTCCTTCGGAGCGCGCGGCCGCGTGTGCACGATGGGCCGCCTCATCTGCACCCTCATCCGGGAGGCGCTGAACACCGACAAGGACACCAACACGAACGTGGATGCCGTGCTGCTGATGGGCGGCAACATCCGCGCGGGCAAGGACTACCCGCCCGACGCTTTCTTTTCGTTGGAGGCGCTGCGGGCCGAGATCAAGGCCGAGGAGGTCGTCGGCATCGTGGACATGCCCGGGTGGCTGCTGGCGGAGGGGGTCAAGGCCACCCACGTAGGCGACCCGATCCCGGGATGGTTCCAGTACGGGGACGGGGTTGAGGAGGATGACGCCTGCAACGTGGTGCAAGTGGCCGGGGCCCCCATCGAGCCCGACCGGGTGTACCGCGTGGCGACGAAAATCAGCGACCTGACGAACGGGCAGAGCCCGCCGCTTGCAGCGTATTACTCGACCCGCACGGAGCTGCTCCCATCGCACGAGATCTTGATCAACATCCACGCGCTGCTCATGGGGTTCTTTGCGAGAAATCTGTGGAGGCGCATCTGGGAGACGGCCCGGGCTAGCCACGACGGCGTGGCCCCTGAGGGCAGTCCGAAGAAGGACAGCCAAGACGTACTGGACGCGATGGACACCAACAACGACGGTGTCATTTCGGTGGAGGAGATTCAAGCGTATCTGGCGACCGTGGGCATCCACACGGACAAGGGCGAGACGGCGTTGGCGGAGCTGGTGCGCGAGTTCGCGGACGTCACCGGCGACGGGGCCGTCACCATCGAGGACCTGGAGCGGTTTGCCAACGACGAAGGGCTGCTGCACGAGGAAGAGGACGCGATCGAGGTCCGCGTGAAGACCCCGACGACCGACGCGTCCGGCCACTCGGGTCCCACCAGGACCTTTGAGAGTCCCCCCAAAAGGGCGAGTTGACTGAGGCTGAAAAGGCGGGTGTGAGGCAGCGGTTGTGATTGTTTTGGGGAGGCGGTCAAAGCTCCGCCACCCTCCAGCGTTGCTTAGAGTACCTGTTTTACGCATTTTTGGGCAGTTTTTCAGGGTGAGGGGGCATGACAAGAGATGAGGGAAACACGTCAGAGCTGCAGTACAAAGCAACAGATGAATGCTCACACACAAATGACAAGAAAGGGCAGACCAGGGTACTCCACACCACTCGTACAGCTCATACACCTTTGCACAGTATTTCTAGTCCCCTGAAGGTGATGATGTTGACGACAAAGAAGTGTGGCTTTGAATGTAAGTATGAATACGCGCACATACTATGCGCACCGCGCACGTACCGTGTATTGCACCGCGTGCACGTTTCCCCCTACGCTGTGCAGTTGAGCAGTGCACCCAGGGCTGTCACTTAGGGGAAAAAAAGGGTTCGTAACGCCAACAGAAACCAACCTTCACGCAGACGCTCTCTGCTTCATGGTCAAGACATGGACAATACACAAGGCCACAGAAGCAGTATTGAACAATGGTTGGCGGTTGGCGGCGGTTGGTGGTTGGTAGCGGTTGGCGGCTGGCGATTGGCGGTTGGGGGCGGTTGGCGGTGGTTGGCGGTTGGCAGTTGGTGGTGGGTTGCGGTTGGCGGTTGGCGGTTGGCGATGGGTGGTGTTTGGCGGTGGGTGGTGGGTGGCGGTTGGCGGTTGGCGATGGGTGGTGTTTGGCGGTGGGTGGTGGGTGGCGGTTGGCGGTTGGCGAAGCCAGCTCCCAAGGCATGCCTGTACCCTCCGGCAACCTCATGAGGTCGTCTGCGACCAGGTTTGCCACCAGTTTCCGGCCCGAAAACCGGCACTCGCTAAGAGTCACCTCAGTGTGATGCACCCAGGGCTGTCCTTAAGAACTCTTTTTTTTCTGTTAAGGACAGCCCACGCACGCGGTGCAATACGCGGTGCACGCGGTGCAATACGCGGTGCACGCGGTGCGCATGCTTCCCCCGTAGTCGCAACCTTCACTCAATAGGGCCCGCCCACATCTGATGTCCGAGTCAGGTGGCCCTCTCCAATCGCGCCTCTCTGCCCCAACACTAGGGGCAAGTCTGTCTGCAATCCCCTGCGTCCCCCAGGTGTTTGTTCTGGCCACCCAGATAATGAGGGCCTTTTACCTCAATGCCCCACTCTGCATGCCTTTCACCAAACTCCTGGTTGTTTCGCAGAGCTATCGACAGAAAACGATCTTCCATAGAGTCCCAAGCACGCGGACGGGATTGCGCTGCCTGGTGACCTTCGGGCGCCCCCTGTGGCAAAGTATGCTTCACGAAACGAGCTCCAGCACGCTGGCGCGATCACAGCGGTGACTGCCGCTGCAGCCAGCCGGGACCGGTCCGCGGGTGCGGCAGTCAGGTTGCTTGACGCCTCGGAGGTTCGTCGTGGCAGCTCTCGTGGGGTCGGGCGGGGCCTACCACCTGGGGAAACACCACCATGCCTTGCGCCGACACCACCGACCGCAGCCTTCAACAATGGCTCTTGACATCCCCGTCCGCGATCCCCGTTAAATTTCCAATTGGACCGGGGGGCAAAGGGCGCTTCAATGAGAGATGCCCGTTTCGCGCTGGCGGATGTGTTCCGCCACGGGCACAAGACCGGGTGGACACCAAAGGCCGTCTGATGGCAAAGATTGACGCCAGCAGCGGGGAACACTCTCCGTGCCGTTTGTCAGGAGTGTCCGATTTTGCAGCAGGTGCCAGCGCTATGAGCTTTTCGGAAGTGATTCTCCTGCGTGTCCCCTCGCCCATGTTCTTTTTGGCTTCTGCTGGCGTCGAGCTGAGGATACTCATTTTGGTGACCTGGCATTTGGAGCTCTGCCCCTCCTGTCGCGCCCGGGTAGGCGACTTTGTGCATCTCGTCATTGGGACGTGTGGTTGCAAATCTCGGTTTGGACACCAACCGAACCCGACGATGCTCAGCACGCGAACCCTGCGCAGTTCCATTCGAGCCATGCGCTGGTGTGCAGCATTTCAGCATCTGTGCACCGGTGAGAGAGGAAGCACGGTGTGACGCGTGATGGAGCGCACCCTCCTCCTCTTCTTCGTGATGGTGTGCACCACTATCCTCTTAATGAGCATCTGTTGCCCTCTATCCCACAACCCAACGTCGCTTGACCCCACTGCCCCACAACCCGCCAGCATTCTTGTGTCTCTTCTTGACCTGTGCATGCTGTACAATGCCCCCCCCCCCCCCCGCCCACACCGCGGGGAATGCGTAATCGCCTGCTGAAGGACGGGTGCCACCGGCAAAAGCGGGCAGCGCTAATTCTTGCACCATTTGCATGCAGCCATTGTCCAGAAGAACGTCAAGCCCACAAATGTGCAGAAGGTGATTTGTAGTGAACGGTCGAGAAGACAATTGCTCCCCCGGGGATCGGAGGCTCATTTCCCGACCCCCCCGCCCCTTCGCTGCACCAGAGGGTTCTGGAACGGGTTACCGACACACGGTGTTTGGCTCCGAGCTCATTACCGAGGGGTACGTTGCCTCTTAGTGCTATGAGCCCTCTCACACCTTTCAACCTCCACTGGCACAAGACAACCACGTCTGTTACGGTGATTGGAGTACAACACGACACAACACGCACTGGAGTCACACCATGCACTCCCACAGCATGCACGCGGGACACACTACGTACTTCTAAGCAAACGCAACCCACCCGGGACATTCCCTCTCTGGACGATTGCTCTCCATGGAGGTTGTTTTATGCCAAGACACTCCATGGAGGTTGTTTTATCCCAAGACACTCCATGGAGGTTGTTTTATGCCAAGACACTCCATGGAGGTTGTTTTATGCCAAGACACTCCATGGAGGTTGTTTTATGCCAAGATGGAGGTTGTTTTATGCCAAGACACTCCATGGAGGTTGTTTTATGCCAAGACACTCCATGGAGGTTGTTTTATGCCAAGACACTCCATGGAGGTTGTTTTATGCCAAGACACTCCATGGAGGTTGTTTTATGCCAAGATGGAGGTTGTTTTATGCCAAGACACTCCATGGAGGTTGCTATATCCCAAGATCCTCCATGGAGGTTGCTATATCAAAGAACCTGCAATGAGGGTGTCATATCCCGAGACCCTTCGTAGAGGTTGGTATGCCCCAAGAACCTCCGTGCAGGTTGTCATACCCTACCCCCTACCCCCCCTTTGCGAGAACAACCCCTTTTCAGAACAACAGTAGCTGTTGTTTCCGCAAAACTTTTGAACTTTACCGTTGTTCTCGCAAGGGCTGGGGCGTAAGAACGTCGCATGGAGGTTGTTATATTATGAAGAAGTTCATGGATGTCGTTACATTCCAAGATAATCTGCAGCCAGTATCTGGCCATTTATTTATCCCGTTTGTATGATGTGCGGGTGTCAAGTGGCAACGGGCCTTGCTGTAGCCCAAGGCAAAGGCTACGACAAGGGCAAGCCGGCCCAGTGGCATGAACATAAAGGGTATCACTGAAAAAAGTTAACCACGTGTCCGTCCGGGTCAGCGTGTGCGCAAGCGCTCCCCCCAGGTTAGTGGCTGTTGGTCTCATCTAATGGCTGCGACCATCGAAACACATGCTGCAAATGGCGGCACTTCGCGCTGTGCCACATATCCCACATTTGGGGTTCCTGAGGTCTTTGGTTCAGGTTCTGGTGGGGAGTGTTTTATTTGGTGGAGAATTGCGAAGCTGTACATGAACTGAAGTATCAAAAGTACCAGAACGGTGTACATAGCGTCCATGACCTTCAGCTGTGATTGGCGTGTCGGTGGGTGACGGCCATTATTGTGCTTGTGAGTGACTATCGGAATGTGGCACGGAGTACCACACTCAGGCCCTCCTACCCCCCCCCCCCCCTTGTCTAAGCTACGCCCTTGTCTAAGCTACAGTAGGCGTAGGGACCGTATTAATTTGGTACCTAATTTTAATTCGGTACCAAATTTAGTGCAACCACATAAGACATGGGTTTGACGAATTTGCCAGGTACATAGGGTCATGTACACATTTGTTGTGAGTGTTTGCCCACTTGAACCCACATAACTCTGATTTTGGGGGTATTTGTGGATTATATTCCCCCTTCTTGCACTAGCTCACCATGCAATCTTCTCTGTCGGTAGTTGTATATGTCGCGCGCAAGCTACGCCCGTGTCTAAGCTACAGTAGGCGTAGGGACCGTATTAATTTGGTACTTTGGCGTAGCTTAGACAAGGGGGGGGGGGGGGTACATACCCGTAGCTAATGCGGTTCAGGACGCGGTGAGCAGTTTGGGGTGGCGTACTTTGAGGTAAAGGCCGCATACGCACCATGACAACGAATCCTGCTTCTGTGCCAGCAAATCCTCTTAGTTGCAGGGAAAGATGCCGGGTTTAGCTCTGTTGCAGGTTGCATATCTTATGCTCAGACACCGGCGATTCCTCATGACAAATGCCTCACAGAGCTGCTGCACACACGAGTCACCCTTGTCCAATGAACAGTACCACCAATACCAAGCACCAATACCACCTGCACGCTGCTTGCGCCCCGTCCACGATTACTTTCACGACAGCCACCGCACCTTGTTTTCACTTTTTCGTGCGTCGGTGGAAGGCGAGAGCTGGAATCTTTACACAAACAAGTGGTCTGGATGTGGGGGACCTGACGCGCCGCGCGCTGTGTTGTGCTGTGTTGCGTTGTATCTTTCGCCCGTTTCGGCGGGCCACCCACATCTATGGGGAGGAAGCATTTGTTGCACAGGCGGCAGAGTAAGTGATTATAGTGTGCTCTTCTTCATTGTGCTGTGTTTATTGAAGGAGGGGTGTTAATACAACCTTTGTGGCCAGGAGGTTTGGGGCCATTGCGGGAGTGGGTAAAAATCAAGACATCCCGGGTGTACTCGCCGCAAAAGTAGCTTGCGATGCGCGCGGCCCAAGTACTCCCCCTACCCCCCCCCCCCCCCGCCCGAGATAGCTGACACACGAGTTGGGCTGCTTCAAACCCCGTCAGAGAGCAAGGCCAACGGTGGGGAGTCCGTTCCCTTTACACAAGGGTGGTAGTCGGTTTTTTTTATGTGTCTGGGCCCCTCCACATGCGTGCCCCCTACTGTTTTTGCTCTCTACCACTTGGGCTCATGCAGCAACCTCAGATAGCATGGTCACAATGACTGCCTGTGGTCCTCTCGATACCGCCCACATAGTCACTACATCTTTACCGATCTGCCTTGGCATGACAGCTATTGCTGTACTCGATGGTGTGTCCTTCAGCAGGTGTGAACCGTACTGGTACCAGATCAACACACTTGCAATGTGGGGACTCTATGTTGCCGACCCTTGGTTACACTTGATTCCAGGGTTGTTCCTGAATACTTTCATGCGCTCCTGCCTGTCGGCTGGGTTGCACACATTGAACGTCAAGCAACTAAAAGAACTTTTCTCCTTTGTGAACAGCAGCACGTACTGCATAGCACAAAGAGCCCCACAATGTCTTGCTTCAGGCACCAGTGCTCATTTCAGCGGACTTGCGGTCCGTCCGAGAGCGGCGGAGGTGCTGGCATGCTGAAGAGGCGTGGTCATGCTGGGGGTATCCGTCTCTCTTGTATAGTTACCAGTCAATGTCATTCAATTAGTTACCTGTAATTTAGGCCTTGCTTTTGCATCTGGCAGTGGCCCAGATGAACAGGCAAGCAGTCAAGAGCCTGGGAATGCCCAGGCCCAGCACTGTGAAGTCTAGAAGAATGGACAACAAGCCATACACAAGGAGGTCAGAAAGTGAAGCCCCAACGTGTAGTGGTGCAACAACATCGAGCATCACAACCAACAATGGGATGCCACACGAGGTTTGTCTCTCTAATCTGCACACATTTGAGAATTTGTGGTCATGGATGATGCCTCAACTAAATCAAAGATATCCAACAATGCTCATAGGAAGGATTTTGGACACAACTACAGATCAACCAACATACAAAGTACGAGTGTGAGTGCAGCCGCCAGGGACCATGAGGACAGTGTCCTCCTATTCGTAAACGTTGCATTTCACATGTCATTTGCCAAGTGAAGTTCCGATTTCACAGCGGTTGCATTAGTATATGGTACGGTGCCACTCTCATGAACACCTGTGAATCCGAATGATCATCCACACCCCCCCGGAATGGTGGTTCTTTCCGCATACCTGGCGGGTGCTCCTCTGTCCCAAAGCGGTTCAACGAGTTGAGAAATCTCCTTCTGTCGTCCCCTGCAAAAACCATTCGCCTCTTGCCGCGTTCCCATGGAATGGTGTTCTGGGCTTCTTCGCCGGACCATGAGTTGGCACAGGAAGCCCTGGAGAGGTGCATGTGTGGGACATGTGTGGGACTAGCACTTGTGTATCCACAGCACGGGTCTGTGCCCGGGACAAATGTAAACCTCCTCCAAGCAATAGAAGCGAGGGTCCACTGCCACCTTGCGCTGCCACCGCCTCTGGACTTTGCATGTGCGCGCATGTGTGTGCGCACATTTGTGTGTGAGGAATTATGCATAAGGAGTGAGCTTACACATGGGGAAGGGGCCTACCTGCACAACGTGCGCGTAAAAGAGCGCCGCAAAGGGCATTGTGGTGGGACCCATGTGCAGGCTGGGATGCAGGCGTGCATGCAGCGCTCGACAGGCATATTTAAGCCTCAAGTATTAGGCCGCAATGTGAACGAGACTAACAAAAAGAGGATTCTAATTTCAATGCTAGTAAGCCCGAGGGAAGCTTAGAGAGTGTTGTGGACATCTGAAGGAAGTCTGATTGCGCCATTTCAAAACCGCCATTAGACTGTGGGAAGTCTATTCACACAATCACAAAAGGTAACAGCACAAGCAACACCCAAACAACAGCAACCTCTCGTCAGGGGCCAATACGACACCCAAATGAATGCAATACCGAACACAACAAACAGGAGCGGAGCAGCCAGGCGCTTGGAAATGTGAGAGCGGTGTCCGCAGGACACTGTTTTCTCTCTGTATGTCCCGAAGTCATCCATCTTCTCGTTGTTGCTGCACCCACAGACCGAAAGGCGCCTACGGTACCCTCCCCCCCCCGTGCCCAAGAACCACCTTGCGCAAGAACCAACCCCTGGTTCCGCGGTCAAATTCTCACATCACTTTTTTTACCAGGGTAGTGGGTTTTTCATGTTTCTGGTGGATGTAGGACAGCTATTCAGGTGTGCAGGACATCATTTCATGTGTGTTACTATGGGTCCCCCCATCAGGGGGGACCCTATCAGTCACTCACAGGCTCATGTTTGCTTTTGCACCACCTCTTCCATTCCTTGTTCTGTACCACAGACGTTCCCATGTACACTGCCGGTGAGTCTGTCTTCTATCGGCGATCTGATGGCTCTCTTGTTCCAGCCACTGTGTTGGGTCCTGGTGCCCAGTCTGAGACAGTGCAGATTGAGTACAAACGCAATGAGCGTCTGGTGAGGCACCCAGCTGCTTTAATTGCCAACCTCTCGCGTCCCATTCCCACGATCCCCGATTCTCCGGAATGGGACAGTGCACCAAGTCGGTCCCCATCCCCACCCCCAAGGACACGACCAATGGAACGATCTGCCAAACGACGCCCACGGCATTCTGCGCCCCCCAGTGTGCGACCTGTCCAGATTCAACCAGAGATTACCAATTTCTTTTCTGCGGCGCCTGTCCAGAAGCAAACGGAGATCACCAACTTTTTTGGGCCTAATGCTTCACTCCCCACCAGTAGCAGTTCTGCACAGGACACTGCACCCACAATCGTTGTCCGCGCGGAGCCGGCAGTTCGCAAGCGCAAGCGGTCACGAGCTGAAAGCGACAGGGCGCCAAAGCGTGTGCATTACGATGTACGTCGCAAATTGCGTTGTTTGGCGTACTCTGACAAGCACGGGCCACGCGAGGCAGCACGCATCTACAAAGTGGGGAGCCACGGTTCGGTGTGTAAGTGGGACGACAAGCGCAAGGCGTTGGAAAAATTGGCGAAAAAAAAGGGCACGGCAAAGAGTCTTCACCCCGGCAAGCAATCACGGTTTCATGAACTGGAGGGGGAGCTCCGAGCGTGGGTCGGACGTTGGGGATGTCTTTGACTCTGATGACAGTTCTGACTCTGACGGGGCAGGTGATGGTGCTTCTGCGAATGACCAGTGTGTGGATATCATCTGGGCAAAGGCAGCCAGGGGTGTCTGGGGCTTGGCACATGTGTTCAACAACAAGCTGTTTTTCACAAGGGACATCATGGATGATGATGCAGTCCCCATGCATTTTAATGTCCCAGACCCCAAGCCTAAGCCTAAGCCGAAGCCAGCTCCAAAGGCGAGTGTAGCACCGAAGCCTGGCCCCAAGGGGCAGCACAGACAGGAATTCAGGATGGTGTATCACAGGAAGAAGGGTTTCACGTCTCAGCCAGTTGAACAGTAGATCATCCCATGCACGTTGGAAGGCACACTACAGCCCAGTCAGCTGCGATTCACTCCTTTGGTGTTCATTTGTCAACGTGGTTAACTGTGGGAAAGGAGAGGGCACGCATGTCCCGGCGCAACGCGCCGGAAAATTTTTTTTCCGCGGTACGGGGTTGCCCACGGCTGTGCGCAAGAACCAACCCCTGGTTCCGCGGTCAAATTTAGGGGGAAAAGTGTGCGCAAGAACCAACCCCTGGTTCCGCGGTCAAACATTGCTGGTTCTTGGGCACGGGGGGGGGGGGGTACCACTGATGAGGCTTTTCTGGTGTTGCTGACTTGCGCATCTTTCTCTGAGGTCTGTTCGCAACATGTTTCCGTACGGTTGTCGCCCAAGCAATGGCTGTTGGGAGCGTGGTTTGAGGCGTGCTCGACACTTGTCTGTTATTTGCGCAGAGGAAATCATGTTGTTAACCCTTCCGAAAGATGTTGTACTGGAAATCTCCGATTTTGTGCAGTCCGTACAGCTCAGCCGTGTGTGCCGGACAACGTACTTCGTCTTGCAACGTCGCCATGTACACCTGGACAGCAAGCGCCTTGGATCGGCACTCTCCACGTCGGACGTCTTACACACATCGTTGGACATGATATCCCTTGGAAGTCTCATTCTAAACCTTGCTTGCAGCAAGTTTGGGCCGTCTGAGGCGGAAGGGCTTGGTGCTCTTGGGTCAGCGACTTCGTTGCACACTTTGCATCTTAATCTGAGGCACAATCGAGTGGGAGATGTCGGCGTAGAGCACGTTGTCGTAGTCGCGCGTGCGCGTCATCTGCAGAGCTTATGGCTAGATCTATCTTTCAATGATGTGACGGATGCCGGTGCACATGTTCTCTCCACGTTGAAAGGGGCCTTGTCTTTGCGTAGCTTAACTCTACTCCTTGTTGAGAATAGAGTTGGGGATCAAGGGGCACAAGCACTCGCAACGATGCGACAAGCGCCATTGTTGAGGAAATTGGTGCTGAACCTGGCATGCAACAGCTTGAAAAATGATGGCGCGCATGCAATGGCGCTATTTAAAGAGTCCCCTTCACTGCGGATTTTGAATCTCAACTTATCTTCCAATAAAGTATGGATTGTTGTGTACGTGCGTGCTCCGTGCTCCGAGCGATTTAGTTGATTTGCATGACCCCGTCGCATACTCGTCCGCTCGTGGGTTTAGTAAGAGGTAGCAACTCGGCTGCGGGAGCTGTGTGAGCCAAGTGATCGGCATGTCAAGATACTTGGTGCATGGTTGGGGCAAGCTTGGTTTCCTCATCTCCAGTTCCACCCAAGCAAGCGTAGCAGCAGTAGCAGTAGTGTCTACCGTGCTGCATTGGGCATACATTTTGGACAAGATCTTACACATCGCTGGATGACATCTGTTTTTGCGGTCACAAATCCACACGTGAAATGCCTGACCGGCCTTCGAACCTGCAGACAAAAAGCGCAAGCTTAAGGTGAAGAAAAAGCATGCCAGTGCCCCAGTCCAAGAAAATCGGGAATTACCACCCCCCCCCCCCCCCGAACTCAGGCTACCACAACCATCTCTCACATTGTCTGCTGCGTCCCGGTGACTGCGTCCCGGTGACTGATTTACGGGGTCTCTGGATATTTTTCTAAGAGGGCAAACCGCCGATCTTTTCGCCTTTTTGTGTCTTGTTTTGAGGCATGTTCACGAAAACTTACAGACTTGACCTTCCGTACTTTTTGCTTCCCCAACAAAGTAAACCAACCCCACACCAGAACCCAAAGAAGCACAGCCCAACACAGCCTCATGTCAAACTGAACCTTTGCCACTTGTGGTCAGCAAGCCTTTTTTCTTGGAGCGCTGAGGCAAAGTTTGACCATGACAACGACGATGAAACTCGTCAGATGGGGTGTTGGAGGCGATCCAACCACCAGAGGGGTGGGGGCAGGGGGACCAGGGGCGGTGCCCTGCCACAGCCCTACACTGCCGTCCGGCGGGAGGTTTCCCTTGGCGCCAAAGGGGGCCCGGTCGCCCATGTGCCCCTTGTGCCGCCTCTGCCGTGGTGGAACATGGGGACAGGGGGTGGGGGTTTCTCCGAACGTGTGCCGGGGGACGGGCCACCTCCCGGACCCCGCCACGCCTTTGCCCATGCCCCGAAACGATGCCGTAGGCCTCGTCTCGTGGTTTTCTTGCAATTACCTCGTCATTTTTGGGGGAAGCGGACAAAAGAAAAAGGACCCCGAGAGGCGCTTTTGCACGCAGTGCGAACTGTTTGTCAGAAGTCCCAGGACCCGATTTCACGCCTCACTCTACTCAGAGTATAAACCGGTGTCATGTGCTGTGGGCAGATGGAGATGCCTCCGGAGAAGATAATGACACCGATGAATGGCGTTTTGGGGCATTGTTCTGTGCACTCGGAGGGTCATGGCTCTCATGGGTACACAGCATGGCGTCCAGCAGCAAATGTGGACGCAGTGCCCACGCAGTGCGCACGCAGTGCACAGTTGTCCCTTTGCAATTGGTCCGCTGTCGGGATTGTATCTACGTTGGAGCGGGGACCAGGGTCAAGGGATCACTGTTTTGGGGCTCCAAGGCCAAAGTACTGACCTGACTTGCAGGCCATCCACATCCCCACATCTCCAGTTGGGCGACCAAGCCGTGGAAGCTTTATGCGGGTTGAAGGACACGCCCGCGCTGCACACGCTGGCCATCGACCTTTCCTTCAATTACGTCAAAGAGCTCGGCGCGCACGCCTTGAGCGCACTCAAGGACGCCCCGCAGCTGCGCGTACTCCGGCTTGAGCTAAAGGGCAACGCGGTGGGTCACGAGGGGGTTCGTGCGCTGATGGGGTTGAAGCACGCGCCTCTAATACACACGTTGGATCTCGGCCTTAGCGACAACAGGCTGGGCGCTGCGAGCATGGAGGCATTGGCAGCCCTCAGAGATGCCCCACTGCTCCACACCCTCCGTGTCGATATGACGGAGAACGACCTCGGGCACGCCGCCATGGCCGGCCTCGGGGAGCTATCTCGCGCACCTGCACTCCTTGCGCTCGCTCTGAGGCTCGGCGACACCAATCTTGGCAGCCGAGGGGCGTGTGCACTGGCGGCGCTCGGTGACGCGCCGTGGCTGCAATGCCTCGACCTCTGTTTGAAGTACAACCGCCTGGCCGACGAGGATGTGCGTGTCCTCCTCGCCCTCCGCAACATGCCCAAGCTGCGCAAACTGTCCCTCAACCTTTCCGGGAATGGACTGGGCTATGGCGCTGCCACAGCCGTCGGGTTGTTACGGGAGGCTGTGGCGCTGGATACGCTGGAGCTGAACCTGGCCAACAACCAGGTCACGCCCCACACCTCACTTTCTGTCTTGTACAAGGGGGGAATATCCGCACCGCGCGCGCACCGCGTCCGCACCGCGTCAGGTATTTGAACAACTTCCCTAGGAGATGGTCTACTGGGAGAGGAGTTGTAAATGGTACCTGGTGGGCTCTGAGGCTTTACCATTCCCCCTGATTGGCTCTGGATGAAAGGGTCTACGGAACAACCCCAGTACCCGCACCGCGCATGCACCGCGCGCGCACCGCGTCTGATACTCCCCCAAGGTCCCCCGTCCCTTGCCTCGCGGAGGTGAAGTGCTGGTTGGTGTCTGCGCAGGCTGGCAGGGCTGTCCTCAAGAAGCCAGAGTTTGTTTTGCTAAGGACAGCCCTTAAGGATAGCCCCCAGGGACCACCAACGGCCAACGGCCGACTGCCGCCCATGGCGAACCGCCACCAACCGCCAACCGCCAACCGCCAACCGCCAACCGCCAACCCCACCAACCACCAACCGCCAACTACCAACCGCCGCCAACCGCCAACCGCCAACCGCTGCCAACCACCAACTGCCAACCGCCAACCGCCAACCTTTGAAGTGGAGGTCCCATGACCAGGAAGCACAGAGCGTCCCCGTGAACGTTCGTTTCTGTTGGCGTTCCGAAGGTCTTTTCAAGCTGCCCTCCCCCCCCCCCCCCAGTGGTGTCAGGTCATGTAGAGTCCCCAGCCATCTACATGACCCGCAAGTCCATTCACCAAAGCAGTAGGGGGCACACGTGGCTACAAATTCGGTCAAAGGGGTGCACATTGCACATGGCAAAGGCGGCCGCACCCACAGTCCAAGGTCTGCCCTCGTCCCAGCCGTACCATACTTGCCATTGGAGTACTTGCCCTGTGGCAAATGATTACCATTTTGCGTCCTTGCCACACACTGCTAAGTAGCCCCCATCCACCGCTTCTGATATATCTGCCCCGAGTGCGACGTACAAGTGCTGGGTGTGGAGTGCGGTATAGGCTCTGGTAGCGTGCGGTGTGGCCATGAGGAAACCCCAAACGCTCTGTTTCGTCCAGGACATACAGGCTCACAGTTGCAGCATATGGGGCCCATCTGCCGTTGAACCAATATGCACACCCGCATGCTTCTTACGTCACATGCACACCGCCTCGATATGTTGGGCACGAAATTCCACGTCGCTCGAGGATTGGAAATATTTGGGGCAGCACAGGGGATGGGATGTGGTGCAAAGTTACATGGGAAGGGGGCTAGAACGTGGATATGGTGTTGCGACATGAGCAGGAGGTGTGAAATTGGCCGTGGGATTAGTGTAGAGCATGTGGGGTGCAGAGGCAGGTGTATGATGGCGTGAGTTTTGCTAAACCCTTAAACCATTGAAGGGGCATGCTTGCTTTGACGATTAGTGATGTGCATATTTATCACCCAGCACCACCAGTCGGGGCGTTTGGTGTCTAGGAGATTGGGGGCACGACTGCAGGCATAATCCATCATTCCACACATTCCATTTCCGTGTCGAATGAGCGATGCTGCTTGTGGCCACTCTGCAAATTACTTCGCTTTCGAGCCTGTGTGCAGAGGGGATGTGCATATGTTGAGGCCACTCCCAGAGACAAGGGCTTATGCGGGAGTTCAGATAACTTGTTTGGAATGTGTCTTCGATCAGCACAAAATTGCCACACTGAAAAGCGATGTAATGCAATGCGACAGCTGGCATTCAGCACCGGCCTTGGCCTCGCGCAGGCGCTGCCCGCAGTATCGGGCATCGCTCCACGCATCCTGTTTGCTTGTTGCAAACGTGGTTGCGGAGGAATCAGGGTGGGTGATGCCGGAGTGCTACAGCCTCAGCCTCATCGCGTGACCGAGTGCACCCCCAGTGCCAAATGTGTGCCATATTGATGGCGGTGCTGAGCAACACAAAATGTGTTGGGCTGTGTAAAACCCTGTCAATGGGCTGCCACAGTGTCAATCAATGAATGCTCACGGTTAGTCATCCCGGTACCCGTTGGTCTGGGTCTAAGCGCCTTCAGCAGCAAGCAAACAAAGCGGATAGTCTCACTTGGGACGGCCCCCTTGGGGACAACACTCAGTGGGACATCGCCCCCCTGCCGCGTACCACGTCTCAAAACAGGTCGGCGACGTGGGGGCTGCAGCACTGGCGTCTGTTGTGGCCGCCCGGCAGCTCCGCAGGTTGCGCCTGGACGTCCTCCACAACCGCATTGGACGCAGCGGGGCCGCCGCGCTTGCGACGCTGCACGACAGTCCGCTACAGCGGCTCGTGCTCGAACCGGCCTCATTGTCATGTGCCCAGTCTGTCCGGCACCTGGACTTCGACACCGAGTGGCACTAAGACTCTCAGTCACATCCGTGGGTCTGACCTCTGGTGGGAGCTTAACATATCCCAAGTTACGAGCCCTGAGGCCACAGTGTTCATGACAGGGACGGTTCTTGCCCCCCACCCCCCCCGTGCCTTTCTGGATTGTGTGCGCCCTCCTCCTATGCCTGGCCCCACACCCACTCACTCACACGCGCACACATACACGCGCGCGCTCTCTTTCTCACCCACACGCACCCACACACACACGCTCTCTCCCTCTCCCTCTCTCTCTGTCTCTCTCTCACGCACGCACACACGCGCGCACGCGCTCTGTCGGACTCATACTCACACACATGTCTATGCTTCAACCCTGCGCCGTACGCTTTGGGATTTTATGCTCAACCTGCTTGCTCATCCTCTGGAATGGCCCAAAGATCGGTACCGATCGCCAAACGATGGGCTGCCATGCGCAAGCGATAGGTACGTATGCCCAAGTGATAGGTGCCTATGCCTAAAACAATGTTCAGGTCAACAGTGTCGACGCCCTTGACATCTTGAGGGCGTACATGGGTCCTGCATCCGTGACCCTGACGGACAAAACTTTGTGAGAGGCTGTGCGGCTCGAAATCTATTGCCAAAGCTCTCACGAAAGGAATCATTGGCCAGCGGTGCAGCCTTGGCTTTCGAAACTACTCCTCCGTGGCTCGCGAGTAATTAAATCCCGCGTGGATTTCGACGAACAGTTGCCCCTGGCAAGCATCCCGGCCCCTCAAAGATGCAAAAAGTATCTCCCTCTGCCAAGTTCCAGTGTCTCATGCCACCCGCCGCATCCCCTTCTGTTGTGTGATGACAGGGATCTTCAGAGTTTCTCCCCCACGGACAGTGCATGGGGAGCACCGTGTGGTCTGCGTCTTGCTGCATCTCTCTATGCCCAACCCTTTCTGCTCCCGAATCTCCGCGTCTTGAGCCCAAGGCTGTCGTTGCGCATCGCGGAATCTTCCTTCCGGTTGTTGATAGAATACCACGGGGCGACGCCTCTGACCCTTTGCTCGAAACCGAATGCCTCTCATCTCCACACATGCCACAATGCGGTAGTCTGTGTGGGTGAAGGTCTTGCCCCATGTCCCCTGTTGCATGATTCTTATTGTATGCTTCCCCTTGCTTTTTGCCTCGTTCTGTATGTGTCGATGTGACGATATTTAGTCTGTGATATGGGCTCTTAGACATTCTTGTCGAGCCGTAGGAGAATGAAGCAGCCGTGAGACTGCCCTTCTTCGGGGCGCTCACGTCCCATCCCGACGCATTTTATAAACCCAAGACAAGCGCCGAGTGCTTTGTCAGGGATTTTGTAAGGCATTGTTCTCCTTGATTTGTGGACAAGTATGCCAGTGCCAGTTGATTGTGATTCGATGGCGCGGCTGCCGATCGGCGACACCACCGCTCTCAGTGAGTGTCAACTGCGCATTGTATGCCCCAGCCTGCCCCCCTCTGGTCCAAGATAATGGACATGTATGGACCATATGGATTTGGAACGTGGTCTGGTCACTCGCTAGGCGAGGCAGGACACCGGTATCTCGGGGGCGGACCGTGCGCTGTGCACGCGGTGTGCGCACGCTGTGCATGCGGTGTGCGTACGCTGTGCATGCGGTGTGCGTACGCTGCACAAATCCAGCTGTTTGGGGTCCCTCAGCCAAAGGTAGACACAGAGTGACGGATGCATAGGCCGCCAAAAGCGCATATCTGCGCATCAATCCCCTCTTTCCTCAATGGGGATGTGTTGATGCGATGGATGTATGATATTTGGGCCAAGTCCCAGGAAGGTCGACAAATTCGCTGCAAGGAAGTTCAAAACTGCTGCTCAAGCAGCTGGGCAAGCCCGTGTCAAGATTCCCGCTAATTCCTCAGCGTCCACGGTTGCTTGCATTATGTGGGCTGGATCACCGTATTAGAAAGGTGTTGAAGGGGCTGCAGGAAGATGTGTTGTGTTTATTTTCCAACTTTTGGCTCATGTATGTGGTGTTTTTCAATGGTTGGTGGTTTCGGCGCTGTAGTGCTGTCATCCTGATAATGGGTTGCTGTGCGGAGATGCCCATTGTGCTGAATGCGCAGTGTGTCCGGTGTGATGTTGCTGACCTGTTTGCCCTCCATGTGGCTGCTCTTCCCTCTGCCTAGCGTTGATGCCCCACGCTTTTGCCGCGCCGGGTCTAAGGTAAGTGCGCACGGACCGCAGCGTCTTGGACATGGAGGAAGGGGGGTGGCATTCTGTACGGCCATGCACGTGGCTACACGTTGCGCACTATGCAAAAGGCGCCTCACAAGCGTTAGCCTGCAAACCATACTCCGTTACTGTGACACAAATGCTGGTGACGCCAACGAAGTACTGTTGGAGGAGACCGACTTTCATTCGGGCAATTCTGTGTTGGCTCTGGACAACTGCGTATGGGCACGGTTCACCATATGTTTCATGGCACATCCCATATGGCGGGGCCCACGCCTCATGCTGGCGCGTCATGTGCTCGCACTCCACTTCTGTGTGGGGGGAGGACAATGGTTGTGTGAATGTGTTTTTTTTGGCTGCGACAGGCCCAGTATTTGCTGCCAACCATTCGTGCCTACCCCCCACCCCCCGTCCAAGCTACCCCCCCTTGTAAAAGCTACGCCCTTGTCCAAGCTACAGCGGGCGTAGGGACCGTATTGATTTGGTACCTAATTTGATTCGGTACAAATGTAGTGCGGCCACATAAGACATGGGTTTGGTGACAAGTTTGCCAGTTACATTGGGTCATGGACACATTTGTTGTGAGTGTTTGCTCACTTGACCCACATAGCTCTGATTTTGGGGATATTTGTACATCATATTCCCCTTTCTTGCACCAGCTCACCATGCAATCTTCTCTTTTTGAACCTGGGTGTCTACGGCATTGTCCAAGCTACAGTATGTGTAGGGACCGTATTAATTTGGGACTTTTGCGTAGCTTTTACAAGGGGGGGCGGTACGGTCTTGGACTGTACTGAACTGAGAGTTTTCTCGGAGTGATTCTCGAGGCTGATGACCATCGTCGATCTATGGCCAAGCTATGGCCTTGTCCAGGCTGCTGCGGGCCTCTGGACCTAATTCAATTTGGTACCAATTTTCTGCAACACATAAGACAAAGCTTTGGGGTGAACACGTCACGTTTGTGGGCTGAGGGACATTTGAGTTGTTGTTGTTCGCCCAACTTTTGAGGGGCCCTAGGCATCATCCAGACCCTCTGCCTGCGCCAGCACAACAGTTCCCATTTCCATGTGCTGCCCGTGCAAGCTACGGCCTTGTCTAGGCTACATCAGGCGCAGGGACTGTCTTAATTTGGTGGTTTTCCACAGATTGGACAAGGGGAGGGGGTACAAGGCTGGACGCATCTGTTGACCAGACCTGTAGGCGACAGCGCCTGGGGCCATTTTTGGGCCCTTGACAAGCCATTTTTTACTTATGGCTGCGCCTGAAGTGCTCTCTTCCTTTGGATCCCAGAGACTCCCACCGCCACGTGACCACACGGGCGGGTGTGTGTGGGGGGATGCCGTTTTCGGTGGAGAGGAGGTATGGGTTCTTGTCAGAAAAGGGCTGCAGTGTGTCGGTTCCTCCGCCACGCGGTTTGCGCATGTTCTTGGCAAAGCTCATTCGCCCCTCAGCGGCGGTAGCAAACTCTGGGCCGATCGTGGCCTGCACTCCTTCAGAGGCAATGAGGTGTGCCTTAGAGTGGGCCCAATCGGCTTAGATTCCCTCTCCTTGGATCTCGAGCCTCTGTCTACGTCAATCAAATGGCCAGTCCCTCTTTTGCCTGAAAGGCAGGTCGCATCACAGTGCGGAGGTGTATTCACATCGATCTATCTCTGAATATAAGTCAACGATCTATAAATTGCTTGCCCGCTGCACTTGTATCCTTGATGCATGCACGGTGTGGCCGGCGCTTGTCGCCCGATTGGGACCCCACTCACCACATGAGGCCCCCTTTATAAGCTCGCCACTCTCCTCTTTATTTGCACCCTTTTCACCTCGCTCATTGTCATGCATCTCGTCCTCACCAAATCGCTAACCAAACCAGAACTCACCACGCCCTTTTCTTGGGTTGCAGCAAACTGCAATGGTGAGAGCTGTCACTTTTTCCTCACTGCCATTGTTTGTCGGGCGAAGCGCCTGATTCGCGTTTATTTACATGACCTCATGGAGAACATAATGGTGATGTGGCGCATCTTTTGCACATAGTACCCCCCCCCCCCTGTAAAAGCTACGCCCTTGTCCAAGCTACAGCGGGCGTAGGGACCGTATTGATTTGGTACCTAATTTGATTCGGTACAAATGTAGTGCGGCCACATAAGACATGGGTTTGGTGACAAGTTTGCCAGTTACATTGGGTCATGGACACATTTGTTGTGAGTGTTTGCTCACTTGACCCACATAGCTCTGATTTTGGGGATATTTGTACATCATATTCCCCTTTCTTGCACCAGCTCACCATGCAATCTTCTCTTTTTGAACCTGGGTGTCTACGGCATTGTCCAAGCTACAGTATGTGTAGGGACCGTATTAATTTGGGACTTTTGCGTAGCTTTTACAAGGGGGGGGGTTAACAAAGTCCAGTAGCCCCCCCCTGCACACTGATCCGCCACTTGCCCCTACGCCAGCTCATCTTGGTCTGCACCCCCTTCCCCCAAGAAGGGTATCATCGCAGATGGATGTCGAAAGATGACAATGGGACAGGGGTTACTTTGCCGTGCGTACGACAAGGGAGGGGGGGGTGTCCATGATGAGTTGGCTGAATACTCGCCGCACAGTCTCGTATTGCTCTCACTACACACGTTTCAAGTGCCCCACACGCTGCACTTGTCCCACAGCAGTGTGTTGTGTGTGTATGCGAGAACGGGTGGATGGGCGGTGGCCCTGTCGGCCGCTCATGCGCCTCTTCAGTTGTAGGCGACCACAGAATTGCTTCCCAAGGGAGGGGGCAGGGGCAGGCCCGGCGAAGGAGGGAAGTGGAACGTTGAGGAAAACTGGCCTCCGTGCCAGCCTGTTTGAGGACCAGCAGTGGGTCAAAATCTTTGCGGCTCGGACAGAAAAATTTTGCAAATGAAGTCCCCATCATATGTACCTCAAAATGGCCAGCACTGTGGGGATTGTTTTGACGTTCTGATATGTTGGGGTGCATCTATCCCCTTTGCTGGGCCCTGTGCCGGCTGGGCAAGGGCTTCAGCACGCTTTGTTGGGCGTGTGCTTGTGTGTGTTGAGTCTCGTTGTGGTATTGAAAGCTGCATCATTTGACCCCATTTGCCTGGACAATGGCTAGGGCCATGCATAGTGCACACCTCATCGACACCGACTGCATGTGATTGGTGAGGATTGACTGTTTGCTTTGCTGTATCACAACATACGCCAGCAATCAGCCAGCCAGGTGGCTGCAATCTCAACTGGTGCACACAGGTCTCGCTTTCGCTGATGATCCATTGTATACATTAGTCACTTTCGCTTCGCCTATGCGCACTGGCACAGCAGTGCCCGTCTGTGCAGTGCACTACTTGTTCTGTATCATCGCTTCCGTCTGTCGTCTATGAAATAGATTCAGTTTGTTGATCTGTAGTTGATGTGTTTCTTTGACACGCACACGCATGAAAACAATGGCTTAAACTACGCAACCTATGCTTGGCTTTGCATGTGGTATGTAGCCCAGCTGGTATTCTGGCGCTCATCTGAAACTGTGAGGGCCACAACGGTCACTGTCAGATCGCTCATTACTGTGGTGTCTGCATGCATGACTAGGTTTGGCACAGTATTCACGGTCGAAGGACCACAACGGACCGAAACGATATTTTGCAGAGTGAATGGTGAACAAATTTCGATCGATGTGTTGTATGGTGGTGCTGCTAACCTCGACACGAAGGAGCTATTTCTGAAAGCAGTTTCGCCAGACTACTAAATCCCTAAAGTCCTACAGTAGCGTAGCTCGAAATGCCGCATTTTCAAACTTAACACTCAAAAGCAGTGTCCATGGACCTTTTCGGTGACTTGTGAACTTACACTACTATAAAAACCAGCTCGGATGGGTGGGGTCTTTTTGAAATCGAACACCAAAAAGTAGTTTCCATGGGACCCCAACAGATTTTGCAACTTTTGCCACCATCAGGGAGCAGCGTGTAAGACACAAATCGCCGGTGGGTGTGGGCATGTGGATGTGTGGGTGTGGGTGTGTGGAGTAGTGCAAGGACCCTAGATATGGGGTTCATGTCCCGAAATACCCACCAGCCGCCATTTGAACATCAACTGCCATTGTCGTTTGACTACACCGCAGTCCATTGGAGACAAGAAATGACCCCAGCTGTAATGGACTACAGGAAATGACAATTGATGTGTCACACTCGCACATCTTGCACTCGGGCAAGGGCCAGGGGGGGGGGGTTACGTGTTGTTGCAGATATTTCGCCTTGTTCAACGGGATACCAGAGGACTGCACTTGTGATCACTGATCACTCGGATTTTTAAGTTATATCATTCTTCTTTTGAAACATGTTCCCATTATTTCCTGGCGTTTGGTGCACAGCTGCTAACGGACGGGTTCCAGTTCATAGTGGTCACAAAACGAGACCCTGCTGGACATACTGGGAATCGTTTGGTTCTTGGGTTCCCGTTTCTGTCCAGGTTTCGACTGCCATTGGTACTTGGAATGCCCTTTCGGGTGCCAATGGAGTGTATTACCATCCACGTGCCTCAGGCAGTCAGAAAGACGCAATACCAGCCTGCCCCCATTGTGTGGAGCCCAGGCTTCACCGCATCCATGGCACAGGACAAACATTGCATTGCTCGCCCCCAATAGCCCAGCCCCTGTGACTGGGGAGCAATGGTGTCCAAAAGGTTAACATCCCGCAGGGCTGCGGTGTCCTGACTGGGATGGTCCGGTCTGTTGGTGCCACATTGTTGTATCGCAATCTTTCAATTTGCTGTGCATTGCTCTGGCACTACTTCCCAAAGTTGCCAACGCAGTCAACAGCCAGTCAGCCACGCTTGTGCATTGGGTGCCCCTCCCTGCCTGGTTGTGATGGAATGGTTTCCATAGAACCCAGCGGCTCCGGAAGGAAGGGATGGATGTAATAGTGACCGAATTATTTTGGTGGGGGTGGGGGGCTCTGAGGGGCCGGAGATGACGAAATGACGATTACGAGACTCCCGCCGAAGCCACCAATTTTTTTGCTGATGGGGAGAGGATGCATTTGGAATGAAGGCAGACGTAGGAACGAGGCCTTGCCACTCACGTTGGCGCAATGTAATCCAACATGTTGATCTATTAATTGCTGCGGGCGCTGCAGACACTGCTGCTGCAGACCGATGTGTATGCAATAAACCGAAGGTTAATTCACAGTGACCGGTAGTCCTCTCGTAGACTCACTGATCTTTGGCCGTGGCTCGCCGACCCCGAATGTACCGTTTGCATCGGACCTGTGCTTGCCTGGGATGTGGGTGCGCATGACAACCATTCAACTGTGCATTCAATTCAATTGTGTCAAGGATCATCCCCCCCCCCCCCCCGCCTGTCACCCTGTCGGCGAGCGGTGTAGCCCTCGGGGTCTCGTCTCGGCTGAGGTGACCAAGGTGCAGTGGGCGCTCCGCTCCCTCGAGTACTCCTGGGGCAAGGAAGTGCTCGGCACGCCCTGACCCTTCCATCCACCAGGACACCCCCAGCAGGTCTAGCACTCTGCGCAGCAGCGCCCTTGCCCCTCTGGGTCAGTCAAGGAGCCGCACAGACCACACATCACGGCTATGCGGCGTGCACCGCTCGGGGGGTCAGCTGCGGGCCGGAGGAAGCCCCAGGTCACCCAACCCACAGACTCCCCCAGCGGCCGTAGTGTAGGGCCCCCCTGCCCCACCAGCCTTTATGGAACACCCCCTGCCCACAGCACTGGACACTGGGTGTACTGCACGGCACCCCAGGAACCTTCATGGAACGCACACCCGCCACGCCCCCCGCAAATCATACTGTTCAGAGTAGGTGCCCTTGCATTTGCTGTCAGGCCCTACTTCGCTCAGGTCTCATGCTCTGATCCGCTGATGCCCGCACGCAATCGGCGCGCAGCCCCCGACTGCCAGAAGCGCCCCCTCCCCCCACCCCAGCGCCCGAGGGCCCAAGGGCGCCGCACAGTCCTGCCATGGCTTGGGGCCCTGGGGCTGGCCGCGACCCTCGCGTTGGCGTGGGCGTGGGGCTGGCGGTCGGCCGAGGCCCCGCCCCCGACGGCGGACTGCAACACCCGGGAGCTGACCATCCGGCGGACCCCATTGAAGACCATCCTGGCGTCCGTGCGGCACCTGCCCCCCCGGCAGCTCGCGGCCCTGCCCCACTTTGCCCACGCCGTCCGCTGTGCAGACCTGGACGAGGTGGCCAAACAGGCCGGCACGGCCGCCGCCCTGCGGGAGGCGCTGCGGTGCTGGCAGGACCTGATCCGCCAGGTCGCCCTCCCCACGGCCCCGCCCTCCGACGCGAAGCTCCGCCTGTCGGACGGGTTCGCCCTCCCCGTCGCCGACTTCTGGCGGATGAAGCGGCCGGAGCTCCTGCGGGACTGCTCGGCGCTGAGCCGCGCGGAGGCGCGCTTCTACGAGGCCCACCGCCACCGGCTGCTGGCCGACCCCGTGGCCACGGAGGCGGCGGTGCAGCAGCAGCTTGAGGGCTGGCTGCGGGACCCCTGGCTCCGGTGCCCGCAGCACGCGCTGCTGGCCTTCGACCAGCGCGCCGGCGTGTTCGCGCAGTCCATGTGGAAGGGCCTGCTGGAGCTCCTGATCGCGCTGCGGCTGCTGGGGCGCGAGGCCGAGGCGGAGGCGGTCTTCTCGAGTGCGGTCGCGCTGCCGCCGGAGGGCAACATGCAGGCCTGGCACAGCTCGCTGACCGTCCACGCGCAGCTGCCGCACGTCCGGGCGTCGCCGTTCTGGGACAAGAGCGAGTTCCCGTGGCTGCTGCGGCTCGAGCAGCGCTGGGAGGACATCCGCGGGGAGCTGCTGCAGGTGCAGGCGGTGGCGGGCTTCACCACCGACATGTTGAACACGCAGCTGTCGGAGCGGAAGCAGGACGACTGGCAGACGATGATGCTGTACAACTCGTTCTCGAACCAGGCAACGGGGCGGAAGTGGTGGAACGACGTGACGTGCCAGACGCTCACCCCCGTCACGTGCTCGTTGCTCCGGGACCGGCCGGAGCTGGACCCCGACAACCTCCGGCTGCCACCGACGGTTGCGCAGGCCGCACAGGAGCTCAACCGGAGTCGCGTGCAGGGGCCCGACGCCGTGGGCGGCAAGGGCTTCACACTGTTTCTGCCGGAGCTCTTCGTCAAGTTCTATTTCCTGAAGCCCGGGGCCCGGCTGCGGCCTCACGTTGGGACCCATGGCCGTCTTGCGGCCCACCTGGGCCTTGTGGTGCCAGAGGGCTGCTGCTCTTTGACTGTGGGAGGGCAGAAGAGGGAGTGGCGTGAGGGGGAGGTGATGGTGTTTGATGACACATTTGTGCACGAGGCGGTCAATGAAGGGGACAAGCCTCGGGTGGTGTTGGCTGTCTTCTTCTTGCACCCTGATCTGCTGCCGAAGTAATGGATGTGGGGACTGTGCTCGCTTGCGTTGACCACCGCTAGTACTCCGTGGTACCTTCGCAGTACTGCCTGGTACCTCCGTGGCACAGACTAGTGCTGCCCCAGCACAGACATGACAACCAGATACCAGGCGGTACTTCCCCAAACCGAGCGGTGCAACCCACCGGAATCCAGTCTCTGCCAACCCAATTACCCGCCTTCCCAGTCCGATTGTATGGTAAATTGAGTGGAGCAGCCCAGAGAAGGGAACACATGTGGTTTGTGTGCCCTCTTTGGACATTGTTGGATTGGGAGCCTCCATGGCCAGGGCAAGCGAAGTAAGTGTGCCGGTTGGTATTTCCGGGCGTACGCACTGGTTTGACTATTGGGAAATAAACGGTTTACATTGCTTGTCCCAAGCCGCTGGGAAACGTATTTTTGGTTTGTGAGAGTGGGTCAGTTATCCCTCTGCCCACAACGGCTGCTTCTGCCCCTTGGTCCCCCCGATGCGCCGGCAATGCGTGAAGTTTGAAGGGTGCTCGCCACCACCAATCAGGGTCAAGATAAGATCATGCATGCGGAGCAGGCTGGACTATCCTTGCCCAAAGGCGTAGCCTTGACTGTAGAGCACAAAGATGAAAGGTTAACCGAAGCCAACGAACAAAGGTTCCTTGGAATCAGCTGTGGAGATCTAAAAGCCGCAACCATGCAGTGTCAGGGTTGCAGACGGCTTTTTTGTCGTCATATATTGCCCAGGTGCAAAGAGTCCCTCCAAGCACTGTCCGACTCTGTTAATACCAAAGAAAAAGATGATAAACTGGCACTGCCCTGAGGATGTTTGGGATCCCTGATAATGCTACATTGACCCAGCTGGATCCCCCACCCCCCTGCCCACGACGAGAAGCCTATATCGTCAGGTCACGCTACACCTACACCTACACCCTGCCTACGACCTTGTGCCCCCGCTCCTGGCATTCAACACCTGAGTCTGGAAGTGGCAGCATTCCTCCCAGTGGTAGTGCAATACCCCGTCAGGTGAAGCGGCTAAAGTGGGCATTCTGGTTGAAGTCAACCGGATCATGGCCCTCCTAGCCAGAGTGGTGGAGCGGTTGTGTATCAGCTTGCTGAGACTGAAGGGCCGTGAGTACTGACTCATTTCTGAGGCCTTGGTTTGATTTGTTGAATTGCTTAACTATTGTGCCCATTCGGGGTGAGTGCAGGCCATTGCTTAGTGAGGTTCCCACGCCACCTCCGGAAGGCGGGGGCAGTGTGGGGCCCAAAAGAATTTTTAGCACCTAAACACAGCCTCAAATGTGTCGCCCGTTCATGCATTTCATCCCCCCGAGGAAGATCATCTGCCATCGCTCCCCACACCTGCTGCGCAACAAACAGTTGTAGAGATGTAATATGGGCCATGCTGTTTTCTGCCTTTGCACATTGCCTGTCTTTCCGGATAGGTGTCCCTTTCTGTACTACTTTGCCCTCATTGGTTGCAGCAGCCGATTCTAACTGCAAGGGAGGATCAACAAGACACCATAAAGGCACTAGCACAACACCCAAGGCGGTTTGCATTTGATTCAGTTGTTACTATCACAGCCCGCGGCCGCCACCAGGGTCGGTTGGTCGGGTATGAAAATCTGACCCCGGCTGAACTTTCAGGGCACCTTGGACAGGTGGGTCGGTCAGTGGGGTGGGTATGCAACAAAACGTCCAAATATGAATGCTGATTTGCAAATGTTCGCAAACTTATGACATTTTGAAAACTTCGCTGCAAACCAAGCCAGGCAAAATTCAGCACAATATTCTACATGCCCCACCCTGTGCCCACGAGAGTATGACTTTCACCATCTTTGAAACTACACGAACACCACATGTGCATGCTGTGTTTCTTGTCATTTCAACAGCATGTTTCCCTTTTCGGATTACCAACAGCATTGCTGAAAACTAATAGCAGTCTTCAATGGGAAAAATTTTTACAGAAACGTTCCATAGATAGAAACCTCACGGTAATTGATCAAGCACTCCCCAAGAGTATCGGAAAAAAATCTCAAAGTGTTGCGGCTTTTTGCATTGGTACGTGTCTTCGCTTCTGCGATTTGTCTTGTGATAGGGACAAAGGGTTGGATTTTCGGAAATCCAATATGAAAAATGGGCAATGTTGAACGCGAATGTGTTGGCTTTTTTTTTTTAAACCATTCAAACCATGTTGTTGTCTCCATTGTCCCAAAACCGTGCTATTTATTTTTTGAACCGGTACAAAAAAACATGCCGATTTCACCAAAATCAAATGCTTTTGTTGTATAAAAAGGCGGCTGCATCACAATGGACCACCACTAGACCAATTTCAGCCCACACAATAAGTTAAGTTACACTCCAATTTTCGTGATATGTTGTTTATGTCACAGTCGTTCCCAACTACACACACTTCCAAAATTGTCGACTTACGCAAATGGTCCTAAACGGAAAAGGTACATGACACTCATGCCTCTGACGGATCTGACAATACTTTTCGAAGTGGTTTCGTTGCACAGCGATGGTGGATGACGGTCATAGTGGGTACACCATCGCATTCGGTTCCTTCCCACAGACATATTGCAGAGTTTGTGATGTGTGATCTTTTGCATCTTGTCAAGCACCCAACAAAAGCAACAGAAAATACAAGCGCCAATGTTGGGTGCTCAGTTCAGTACAATACAAAGTTTCTTACAGGCATTTGGACAGAAGCAACATAAAGATGCTGAGATCAACAATATTTGTTGCAGTACTACCGCAACTTGTCTCGGTGCGTCTGTGTGACTATGATGGATAGCTGCGTATGTCCCATGTCTCCGTGTCTTCCACTAGGCCGTTTGCTTTAATGCTGTAGCACTTGCATGTGCATAGACCCACCACTGATTTACAAACACAAACACATGGTGTCCGATCTTGAAAACAGAGAAGACCTCCGTGCTTGCTCCGGCGCCCTGTCGCTTATTTTTTTTTTGTGCGTGGAGGTACTCCCTCTTGAGTTCACATAGGCGCCCTGTCGCTTATAACTTATTTGTGAAGAAGCCATCACCGCCGGACGAAAGGTTCCATCCAAAATACAGCTCTACCTTTGATTCTAGTGCTCCCATCCCAAACGTCAGTTCATGTGACGGTTCATCCATGTGCTATAGCCCGGGGTGGTGTCAAACTGCTCATCTTACACGGAGTCTTGCCGGCTCCGCAACCACCACTAGAGCACCTCCACGTCGGCTCTGTGCAAGCCAAGGCTCATAGTAGTGGTCGTTCTTTCCCACAACTTGTTCCAAGGTGCCGCTTCCCCCTTTTCCGGGTATTTACACTTTTTTTTTGGCGTAACTTTAACATAGGAGGCCAGAAGTAATTGACATAATAAGATCGGCGACATTGATAGTGTTCTGAAAAAACAAAAGTTGGTTGGATGATGTGGTGAGTGGACTGGTGGACAAAACACCGAGTGTAAACATTTTGGGCCATGTGTAAAGCAACGTTGTATGTTCATACTTTCCCCATGTATAGTACTATGGCATGGGACCCGAACCCAGAACTTTGTATGAACCCGATCACGTTAAAAAAAAAAGCATGGTGCCACAAGTTAGGTTGTATGTTGCAAGGTTGAGCTTGGTTTGGATGTAGCAAGCGAATGATGGATACATTTTTGGAGAGCACAAAGTGACCGTGCCCGGAGTGGTGACCGATGGTTGGTGTGGGTTGAAGAACGGAAACCTTCCAAACGCAAAAACCAACGCCTTGCATTACCTGCCATGCTCATACAGTTCCTAAAGCCCTGAAATTTTACCCCGGGAGGAAAATTACCGTAGTCTCAACACTGCGGTGTCGCACTAGGCATGAAGAAAGGTGTTCAAAGAACGATGAAAAGTTGGAAGAATGCAAGCACTCTATGTGGGCATAGTGGTGACACATTCCCGATCAAATATATTCATTGACAATAACACAGCGGTGTAGTTTGAAAGGGACAGCCCTCAAAGGGTTGTCGAAAGGCTGAGATAGAAATGCAGCTGTTGGTTGAGCCGCAAAAGCCTTCATTTACACTGGTGGCGCGAAGAGCAAACTGTGAGTCCCTAAGGGAACTTGGCATGATCAATTGTGTTGGCTGCGCTCACTTGCCATGGGCTATGCGAGTATACTTGCTTTCAAAAGCAGTCTGAAAGCCCACCTGCACTGTGACGCCCCGTGTAGTGTTCTATAACTGCACCTCAAGGTCGCGAAAGTACGCACGCTTAGATTTAATCAAGTCTACGCACTGACTGTGCTCACTAAGGACAAAATTGACTTTGTAGCATACCCGGCAACGAGCGACATGGAAAAGATTTGTGCAGTGGCGGTAACAGAGCCACCAAAGACCCAAGCGGCGGAAAAGGGTATGTTCTTCCCCTCTTTTCGAAATCCAAATGCGCTTCGAAAAGCACATGCAGGGTGGAATTGTGGCGAACAACATCAGAACGCAGCACGAGTAAAGAAACAGCCACACCATCCAAACTTCACCTGGGGTGTTACTCAAACGCACGTAAGCTGCTTTTCTTTAACAACTGCGAGGCATGGTGCATCGGGAGCCCGTATCGCGGTATCAAAGGTTGTATCAGGCGTTGCTTCAGCCGTGTGAAGCATGAAAAAGATGGACAAGATCCACAGTAGACACGCACCGGCCGTTTTCCATCACCGTTAGCCCCGGGTCTCAAGGTCTTGAATTCTCCACCCTATGCAGTGTTGAGTTGATCATGCATGCTTCTGTAGGCGGGTGGTTTTCAAAAGCATTTCCCGGATTAAAAACGTAATAATTGGCTGTGTGCCCTCGCCGTGCGAAAACGCCACCTTGAATACCCAATTAATGGCTCTTGCATATCCAAAAGCAATCGATATCAGCTGCATTTGGTATTCCATGATCAAGTAATAAAATCTGGCAGTTGTCAAACTCTTCATACCACCACATCAAAAAGATGGCCTCACCATCATCCAACAAAACTCGTGGTTTATAAATTTTGTCCATATTGTTCAAATATATAGCTTGATCACTTTTGGTTTCGTCGACGACAAATTTAGAAACCCCAAATTCTTCAATATTACCAGTGGCGTAATAGTCAATTTCATTATCACGGTTGAATATCATTGCAACACCGTCATCGTTGGAAATGTAGTCCTAAGAACTATTCTCTGATGATCCGCTGTCACTGCCTACATGGGTGCTCTAGGGGCAGAGCATTGTTGCTACCCGCAGCATGCCTCTTTGCTGGGTCAGGGAGAGGAAGCGGTTAGAGCCAAGAACCCTTGTCCTCGTGATGTGACACCAATCCATCCATCCATCCCCCCTCAACGGGGTTGGGGGGGGGTACACAGTCATTTGCCCCAAAAATCTATGTCGCCGAAGGAAAATGTAGCTTGAATGTAATCAGAATGTAGTAGCAATGGAATGGTCATGTAGTGGCAATTAAGTAAGAAAAAGTGCTTTTCCAATGCTTTAGGGTATACTTTAGTTGTATTAGAGGTGCTCTAAGCACTCATGCATTTTTATCTTAGTATTGGCCCAACCAAAATGGGTGATAACACACTTTGACCTATGGAACCAAACACTAAATCAGGATGTTGTGTGGACCCCTTTATCCCCAAGCTATAGGCACTAAAACATCTTTTCCACGGTTGCTGAGGCACTGAGGCACTGATATACTGAAGGCAGAGCCTATGATTTTATCTATGTTTTCTCATGAATTCTTAGCTATCCTAGTGATATGCACCCTAGGGGGCTGGGGCACCTCTTTTTGAGAGGTCCAGGGTTCAGTACCCAGTCAGCCTAGCTAAGTAGGAATATCCCGTGTGACATGGCAGTGACCTCAGCGCCACAAGCCATGCCACCTCAGCACCTATGGGACCCAAAAACAAAGAGTGCACATCCCAAGATGGCACTGTGGATGAGAGTGAGCCCTTGGGGCAGTTTTCCAATCAGTTTTTCTCAAACATGTAAAATATTTCATCCTGAGTTGCAATGTATGCTAATTGCTGTGGTCTATTGTTGATAGTTGTCTTTCTCTAACTCTTTGTGACGGCAGCCCTTCATGCTTTGATCCTGATTCTCTTCTACTTGCTTATCTCTGGCTTGGGTTACCCTGGATTGGTTGTATTTCAACAATAAAACATTTTCCTCATCAAAAACAAGCAGCAGGAACCCTACACCAGCAGCAAGCAGCAGGAGAGGCACAACAAAAACACAGTGTTGAAATCACTATAAAACTTTCTGGTAGCAAGAGGCAGACAGTCTCTGCGTACCGGCAGCAACCCCGTGCCGTACATCCAGTTCGCCGAGATCTGTCATATATAAGCAAGAAGGGCGAATATGGACACAAAGAAGGAGGACACCGACGTGAGGACGGCGCCTGAGGCACCAGCAATGCCAGCATCTGGTGAACCTGGACCTGGACCCAGCGCTGTACCTTCGGTGCCCTTACATGGGCCAGTGGACGTGGTTGATGAGTCGCTGGAGTGACCTCAGTCGGCCTTCCGGGCCCCCTCAGTCGAGGAGGTGGACACCAACCCTGTGAAGAGAAAGAGAGAGAGAGACAAGGATGCAGGAGAAAGCATGGCAGACGAAGGAGTAGACCATGGGCACAACCTGACGAGTGAGTCGACCTTCGAGGGCGCACCAAGCGCCTCTGGCCTCCACGCATCACCCTCTCCTATATCAGCTTTGTTCGACGATGAGCAGCATGCAGCCCTTTGGTTTTCCAATGTACCGGCCCTATTAGCAGCGCCTGCATATATGTCTTTTGTTTTTTTCCCTCTCCCAAAAAAGAACTTTGTGCTGTTTAGAGTTTGGTGATTTAAATTTATTGCCGTGTTTGTGAATACGGCAGGATCATATCTCTGGAAGTGCAGATGCCTGAGCTCTGTGTTCATTATGCACTTTGTGCGATGTTGAACTGATTGAGAGAACCAGATGCTCAGATGCTCAGAGTGGTGCGGCTTGTTGCGATTGTCCTTTGTTTTCATTACCGTTGGTGGTTCCTTGGATTTGAATGCACGAACGTTTTGTAGGATCATTGACGACCGCCGGGGTCGGGGACGGACCCACTGAAACGTGTTTGCAGTTGTTTTGGAGCAACATATCGGGGGTTGCAGGGCCGCCAGCACAAAAAAAAATCAGTTTTCGCCGCAAAATGGCCAGCAATTGCCAACTTTTTGCCGAAAGACTGCACGAGCGGTTTGTGAGATCATTGACGACCGCCGGCGTCGGAAAGGACCCACTGAAACGTGTTTGCAGTTGTATCGGAGCAACATATCGGGGGTTGCAGGGCCGTCAGCACAAAAAAAAAACAGTCTTCGCCCAAAGATGGCCAAAAATTGCCAATTTTTTGCCGAAAATAGTGTTTTTTTAGCCGGGGTCGTGAGTTTTAGGGCCCTATACCCTATTCTTAGGGTGCCCAATCCAGTGAAATGTGTTTGGAATTGTATTGGAGCAACCTATTGGGTGTTGCAGGGCCGTCAGCACAGAAAAAAAACAGTTTTAGTCCAAAAATGGCCAAAAATTGCCAATTTTTGCCCAAAAACAGTGTATTTTTGGAGAACAATCGGGTAGGAGGAACCCCCCTCTCCTATTTTGAGCGTGCAGAATAAAAGAAAAAAGGTTTCCTTTGGTCTTTTTGGGCACAAAACCTCTTTTCATGGTATTTTTGTGCCTATACTATAGGATACAGGTACGCTGGTGTGCAGCACTGTTCTGTAGCACCACCCCACAACAGACAAAAGTACTCCAAAATAGGCCGAGTTCCAGGGTTTTTGATGGTTTAGGAGAAAGCTCGGGTGGGAAGAACCCCCCCATCCGTATTTTGGGGCAAGAGAATCCCAACAAAAGGGCAATTTCTGTCGAAAATCCTCTATAGGCAGGTACACTGGTGTGCAGCACTGTTCTGCAGGACCAGCCCAGAGCAGGCAAAAATACCCCAAAATAGGCCAAATTTCAGGGTTTTTGATATTTTTGGACAAAAGCCGGGTAGGAGGAACCCCCCCCCCCTATTTTGGGGCCGTAGAAACCAAAAAAGTAGGTCATTTTCTCGCGAAAATCTGCCTTTTGCTGACTTTTTGAATTTTGGGAAAAAACAGCTGCTAAAATCATAGGTGACAACCACCACACTCCCAACTCCAGACCCAGCCGCGACAACATCCACACCCATAACCACCCCGCCTATGGCTGAGGGCACAGGCTTTACTGGTATGCCTACCTACCCTGCCTATGGTGTGAACCCACCTACCACTGCGTTTCCAGAGGCAACTACTACCAGTGAGCCGGTGGCCTCCAGTTCTGCGCCGCGATGGTATGCGGCTGACTATCACCATCCTCTACCCGCTACGGGAGCCTATTGCAATGGGTTTTTCCTGACAGGTACACAGAGTTTACTTTTTGACAGATTTTCTTGGATCATCTTTTGGATTTTGGACGGGATGTTCTGTGACAGGCGGCGCCAGGATAGAAGCGCGCGCCAGATCCCGCGCCAGATAGTCGCTGACGACAGAAGAAAGATAAAGAGAGAAGTAAACAATAGATGTCTGTTGAGTGTACAAATAATTTTTCGGCATGCATAAATGTAGATTTATTATATTTTAAGATTTTGTGTTGCATGCCAGCATGTTTCTCCTGCAGGCATGCAAATGGAACACTGTCGTGTTCTATGACTTACGAAGATGCAGAATGAACTATCATGAATAAAGGTCATAGACCTGCCCTTTTGTGCTCGCAGGAACACTCAGGGAAACGTTGACGAGGAGATTGGAAAATTTTTGCAGCGAGATTTTGAAGAGCAAAAATCACGTGATAGGATAAAGAGACAAGAACGAGTCCACTTACATTCCATTTGCTTCCGAGAGTGGGCGACGAAGGCGGCCCACTGACGCGAGCGTGAAAGGGATACACGGTGAACCAGGCATAGCCGAGACCGAAAGGTACGAAGGAGAAGACGGTGATGAGCATCCAGCGACAACGTGAATCGGTGGCGGAGGCAACAATACACCAACTACGGCAACTACGCGCGCCGGACAGTTTGTTGAACGCTGCCACGGAGTGTACATGGGTTACGGATGATGAGAACGGAGTACGGCGTCAGTTTGATCTCGTGACGGGACGCTGGAGCTGGAAGATCAATGGTGTTTGGAGGTATGAGCAACCACAACAGGCGGCCGCAGTGCCCTTTACGGAACAAGAACTGCGAGTCTTATTGATCATGCGTGAAGTTCACCTGAGAGCGCCGCACTGGGATGCACGGACAACGACAAAAGAGCAGATCGTGCAAGTTTTGCAGCTCAAAACGGCGTGGAAATGGGATCCAAAGGAGGCGCCGGACGCCACGGTATACAGGGTTTGCGCAGAGCACGGACCAGAACAAGAGGACGAAACGATGCCATCGACACACGGGCCGGTCGGCAAGGAAGTCATTGAAGCCAAACCTGTTGGATATCAAGGACCTGGGCATCCAGTATGCGAATATTATGGATTTGATCCGGAAACGCCGGTAGGAGAACCGGAAGGCGGGGAAGAGCTGCGAACAACGCACCGTGGGAAGAGGAGACCAAGAAAGCCAAAGAAGGAGCTCGTGTCACGGCGTGACACAGGTCAGGAGTTCTGAAATGGTACTGTAATTCAGCTTAGTGCACCTCTCCACCCCAGCGCCCACCATTGTTTTTTTACTATTGATTTTTGAGTGATTCTTTTTACCATTTGAGTGTATAGGCTCCCGACGTGCTCCGGTGAGTGGTCAGGAAAATATTCCGGCGCCACTGGGGAACCTGATGTTGTGGTTTGTTTCTTGGGAACTCGACTGTGCCTCTTTGTTTCTCGAAAATCTCAAAATACGACAAACCTCTTCTGCGCAGGATCTTTAGACGGGGCACCAATAATAACACAATCTCGAAGACATAAACCCTGTTCAAAGATCGAAGTATCTTACAACCCTCATTCACAGCTGGCATTCAATGCTTCTTTATTTTTCACAGACTGCAGTGCAATTGCGACTGCGACTTGCGACTTGCGCGCTGCTGCGCTGCTGCTGTTCGAAGCCATAACACTACCCCCCCGTTGAGACCTGGAAGAGAGAGACCTGGGCGGGCGTCACAATGTCGAATATGCAGAGCAGGCCCAAGAGAAAATTTTTTTTCGGACCTCGACATGTGTTGGCTACAGAAGCATAATCGTGGTCGAAACTCACACACTGAGGTGCAGTCATGGTACACCTGTCGTCAGCGCCTCATTGATACGCCGTGTTCGACTCTGCCACGGCTGTGGCTCTTGGCGGAAGCTGCAGAAGACAACCTCGCCAGGCACACTGCACGGGCGCTGTACCCGCAGCAAGGCTGTGGGCACGTCGAACCATAACATACCATAATGAAGCGGTACCCAGAACCCCATGGCTAGGGTAGGGCATACAACCGGCCTCCGGTCCACTAACCCCATGTACGGAAGGGAAGACCGGTCTCCGGTCCACTAACCCCATGTACGGAAGGCGCCCGTTGACGCCCGGTGCGAGCCCGGCGGGAGCGTGTTCCGTGCCGTAAAGCCCCGCATCGGCAACCGATGCACCGCCAGCGGAGATTTGTATATCAGAACATCAGGAATCAACAGGGTTTTATTTTCATATTGTTTCCGTCAAGTTTCACGCTTCCGTTCTGATATTCACCATTTTGACTGCTGGCGGTTGGATCGCGACTTTACCGTAACCGCCAGTTTAACTGTTTATAATGGAAATTTTAACGCAATCCGTCACGAAGGCTCCAAAGCCTTTCGGAACTGCATGGATGCTTCCGCAATTTTCACATCTTACACTCGCAACCTTAATCCGAATTTTTCAGGATGTCGAAATCGGATTTTCGACTTCGACATCCCCGCACTTCATTTGACCTCTTTCGAGTGGACCTACGAGCTTCCCTATGCACGAATCAACTTTCCTTTTATCTTGCCCTCCATTTGACTCAGAGATATGAACAAAACAAAGTTGATTCGTGAGGCCACTTGTGAGGGTCATATCTCGTGCCGCTTGCGAGCATTGACGATAAGGAAACGTGGGATGTATTCACAATACTCCCGACGTAATTTAGGAAGCATTATATGCCTTGCGTTTCCACACGTGCGCGCTAGTGTAATGGTTCATGGTCAAGAGGGTAGAGTTTGCGTTATAACTCTTTGGCCATGATATTGCGTGCGTTAAGATAACTTTCGAGTGTAGCGCGCAAGTGTTGGTGTAGCATAGGAACTCTCCTTGAGTTCCTATGAGCGATTGACACAAAGTTATGCCCTTGGAGGGGCATGACATATCGTGGTGGGAGCTACCTTTTTGGGCAATATGTGGTATGTGCCATGTGTTGTGTTGCGTGCCCATTTGGCGGGTCCATTACTCCAAGCCAAGCCCGCCAATGGACCTCATATTGTGCAAGCCCCTTCTCCATACTCCCTACGGTCAATTACAAGCCTAACCTTCGTGAAGGAAAGCTTGTGTGGTGATCCCGAAGCGATGCGTTGGGAGCAAGGTGTGTGTTTTGCAATTTTCCATATTTTCATGTGCCCACTTGGGAAGTAGCGCTCGTAACCTTTCAAGGCGCCCCAAGTGGAGCACATAAGTGGGATCTAAGGTCATTGGTGTCAGGTCATTGTGTTTAGAAGGATTAAGTGATTGCACGATCCAAGCCGAAGATATTATAATATAATTGTGCACCTTTCAAGGCACTTTTGTGTGTGCTTGTGCCAATTTTGCCGTTTTTGGCCCGTCATGATGTCAAGTGGCGACCTTGTATCTCAACGTTGCGCTCAATTGACATCATGACCCAAGTATGTTATGAGGGTACATACTTCGGTGCCCAACATATCTTGGACCCGGCGATTAACTCCTCTTAGGCTTGGCATACCGTGGCCGCCATGTTGGCGATTTGGGACTATCCCAAATCATGGGCTCACTTGGCGACCCTGCCATTCCCAATACTGGAGGAGTTGGGCGACGCCCAGAAGATATGTTGGACACATAGGACTTGATACCAATCCTATGGCACACTCCGGTCCGAGTCGGGCATGTGCCTCATTTGCCCCAACCATGAGTGTGCGCATTTTTGGCCATTTTGAGCAATTTTCCACTTTTGCTGCCCGCCGTGCACCATGTTCTAACCTTCGTGCACGCCGGACGCTTGGACCAATGGACCATATATGACATGGGTGATATGGACATTGGTCCCCATGGTTCACACACCACGTGGGCGAAGCGGAGCAACCTTCGTTAAGGCGCTAGCCCAAAGTGAGTGTGGGCAATTTTGCCATTTTGGCATTTGTGGACCCAATTGGGATCGTCACCACGCCAAGTGGCATGGAGATCTTTGAGAGCCAAGGGCATGGGAGTCTTTGTTGGACTCCCGGTGGATCGCGTATGGAATGGCGGATCCGATCTCCAAGCGGGCGTGGAGATATACTATTGGGAGCACGCCGAATTTTGGCTCATTTCAAGCAGCCAAAATGGCCCAATTTTGGGACCCCAATTTCCCCCTTCCGTGTGGTCAATTGGCGGCCCCATTTCTCTAAGCCCATAGGGAGCCCGGACTCAAATGCAAGTTGTACACTCAGATATAAGTCCTAGGTCCTGCCTCCTACCCTGTGAGCCATTGGCCTTACCTTGGCCGAGCGAGCCACGCGTGGGAATGACGCCAATTTTGGGGATTTTGGCATCATGACCCCACTTGACTCATCCGTGTTGCCCTGATGCCGGGACCTCAGAGGGAACCAGGTTGGGTGAGGGCTCCAGGGAGTTCGTACTCGAAGGGCATAGGGTCAGTTGCCTCGTCCCTACCTCTGGCGGGTCCGGACGAGGGGTCAATTTTGGAGTTTTTCAAGCTAATATCAGTTTGGGCTGAAACAGCCCATTTTCAGCTACCAACTCCTGGGTGATAACGGCGGGGCCATATCTCTGGCTCAGAGAGGAGTTGGGACCTGCTGTTAAGGGAGCATAGGGAGCGACTGTCGGTTGGCCTTGGAGTTCCTTGGTTCCCAGGAACTCGCCTGTGGCTGGGCGGGACACCTCCCCTATTGGCAGGGTTTCAGGGTCCGGACTGAGCAGGGCATGGGTTGTGTTTAAGCCCCCGCCCCCACCAGCCACTGAGAGGGTCGGACCTGGGATTGGGATACGAGTTGGGACTGAGTGTCTATGGTCCTCTGATGCCCTTACCCCAGTCCAGTCTTAACCTCATGTGTACATATCTGTAGCGTAGCTCGCAACGCACGGCACCAATCGAATCCGAAATGCTCTCCAACGAGTGATTAAACAATCAAGACATTTGGTGCCTAAAATCAGAGTGAGCATTTTATAATAAAACATTATTACTCACAATGAAATACTCGCATTGCACTCAACTGAGCATCGCATTTATAATCTACAGTGTGCACGCGCGCGCCTCAGAATGCTTGCAGTGCTCTGGTCTGCTGCACGCCCCTCCCAAGTCAGTCCAAGGGGACCTGGGGCTGGCTGACACAGACAAACAGTGGCAGCCAGTGCACTGCACACCAAAACTGATGTACAAAAAAAAGAGACACTCAGAGAAACACAACAATTTCTTAAACACCCCGGTGCCCAACGATGGCAAGCCACCTGGTGTCAGGGGCTTCCTGTGTCCCCTGTGTCTCATGATTGTTTAATTGTAGCGTAGCTCGCAACGCACGGCACCAATCAAATCCGAAATGCTCTCCAACGAGTGATTAAACAATCAAGACATTTGGTGCCTAAAATCAGAGTGAGCATTTTAGAATAAAATATTATTACTCACAATGAAATACTCGCATTGCACTCAACTGAGCATCGCATTTATAATCTACAGTGTGCACGCGCGTGCCTCAGAATGCCTGCAGTGCACTGGTCTGCTGCACGCCCCTCCCAAGTCAGTCCAAGGGGACCTGGGGCTGGCTGACACAGACAAACAGTGGCAGCCAGTGCACTGCACACCAAAACTGATGTACAAAAAAAATAGACACTCAGAGAAACACAACAATTTCTTAAACACCCCGGTGCCCAACGATGGCAAGCCACCTGGTGTCAGGGGCTTCCTGTGTCCCCTGTGTCTCATGGATCTAATCACAGCCCAATGCCAAAAAAAAATAAAAAATCCTGCACCAAAATTTACAAAACCCCTGCTCTGAAATTTGTCCTTATAAAAAAAACAAAACACATTCCAGAAAACACCCAAACAGGCATTGCAGCAAAAGCAACACAAAATCTGTTGTGGACTGACCCACAGGGTGCAGTAACCCTTAAGCTAATGTACAGGGTCTTCAGGGCACTTAATGTGCCGTGCACTGAGCCTTAGTTAACTGCACTGAGCCTTAGTTAACTTCTGAGCGTTGTGGTCTGGGGGCTGGTGCAGGGCGGCTGGGCATGGACTCCGTGTGCTCTGAGGGGGGAATTGGCCTGCCGTGGTGGCTTGATGGCCCCCCACACTGATCTGTAGACCTGCAGCAGGGAAAGAGACAAAGAAAAACTGCGGTAATAATATAATGTACGCATGCATGTGCCAGAAGCACTGCACACTCACTGTTGGGACGTAGGCCTGTCAGTCACAGCAGGACCCAGCAGCACACACTGCACCCCAATCCGGGCTCCACTACCTGCACTAGGCCACTCATGTACCTGACATGTACACAACTCCTTCTAAGGGAAACACGGTTGGGGGGGCAAACACCCACATACTGCCCAACCCGGCTGCTAGGCGCCAACCCTGGCCCTACTTCACAGCCCTGGCTGCTAGGCACCACCTCCTGGTCCTGGCCCAGCTCGTCGTGGCCTAGCCTGTGCAGGCAGCAAAATCACTGCCTACATGCCTGCACCCTGACCCTGTGCAGCTCCAGCACCCCACACCCAACAGCTACCTGCCGCAGTCACTGTACAGCCACAGGCTGTAAACGGCGAAAACTAAAACAAGGGTGCATATCAATGCAAACCCTGGAGCACAAAAACAGTGCTTTCGGACCGACAGTGGCCCTGCACACAAAAGTCGTTTTGACATGCAGCTCATTCTGAGCTAGATTCCGTCTCAGTCACAGAAATAACCATAACAGTCTCCTACGACAAGTTAACAAATAGATGAAAGGAGACGCGCCAGCTGCGCCACGAGCAGCGCAGGACGCGAAAAAGCACATATAGTGGCTAAATCAGGCCACAAATGAGTTAGATGCAAAAAATGACTTGCACATGAACGTCGCAAACAGCAGCAAAACCACCGCCAAAACTCCTGAGTGGCAGCATAGATACCAAAACAAACTGGGCACACCGCAACGTCGCCTACACCAGCGACAGTCACACACAGCTCAACTCCGCAACACTGTTACCAGGCGAGTGCAAAAACCGCACATGGCACAACCCAGGCAAGTGCTAAACCGCGCAAGGGCAACAGGTGCAAGACACTGTACGCAAAACAGCCAGTACAGGCAGGTGAGGCAAATCCACCAGCAACAACAAAGGAGAAAACAAAGAAGAAAAAAAATACACACAGTGACATAACCTTATTCAGTCTCCTTGTTAGTCACCCCGAGGGCGTCGTCGCTTCTCAAGTCCAGCAGCACTGCGGCGACCTCTGCGACACTTTTTGGTACCATCGGGGCACACTGGCACTTGGTGGGTCGCAGATTTCCTGGAAGTGCACTCCACGGCTGCAGGCGAGGCTGCCTCATCATCCGTAACCTCCTTGGGCAGCTGCTGAACCTCCTGGACCACCAAGGCTCCTACCCTCTCAAGCACAAGCAGCGCAATAGCCGCACCAGCTGCAATGTCCAAAGGAGTGTCAGAATGGTTGAACAATACCACAGCGACGCCGCGTCGGTCTGTGCTGGCCGCGCTCACAGACACGTGATGCACCCATGCAAGTCCTGGCAGCGCAAAGACACCCAGCCTGAACCCTGGCGGCGCAGATATAGCACAGTCAGTCCTGACCAGCGCTTTGCCGTGCGCCGGCACCACCAGGTCATACGCGCTGTGCAACGTGTAGTCCGACGCCTGTAGAGAACTTGTACCTGGCAGGACAGCTTGCATGCTGAGTCGCTGCACCTGCAGCGCCGGCGTCGTGAAACTCATGTCTCGCGAAGTCGCCTACGTCGTGTCTCGTGTTTGGATGCACTCTCGAACATTGGAATTGTCAGATTGTTTAATTGTAGCGTAGCTCGCAACGCACGGCACCAATCAAATCCGAAATGCTCTCCAACGAGTGATTAAACAATCAAGACATTTGGTGCCTAAAATCAGAGTGAGCATTTTAGAATAAAATATTATTACTCACAATGAAATACTCGCATTGCACTCAACTGAGCATCGCATTTATAATCTACAGTGTGCACGCGCGTGCCTCAGAATGCCTGCAGTGCACTGGTCTGCTGCAATATCCTGATGTGTTGTTGTACATACTTTTGTTCCTTCTTTGCAGAGTGGCAAGGATTCTGAAACGCTTTGTCACACGACATGAGCGCATTGATGCCCTTGTGAGCGTAGTGCTTTGCCTGCCTGCTCACTTGCGCGTGTCCCGCAGCGTCCCGTGGCCGGCCCCCCACGGGAACGCGTCAAAAGCGTTTCACCGCCGCGGGGTTACCCAATCCTCGCGTGCCACTCGGGGCTACCAACCCCGAGCAGCGCGGCGCAGGTCGCAGCTCGCAGCGCAGCGCAGCGGCTCGCAGCGCAGCGCAGCGGCTCGCAGCGCCACCCAGCGACAGCGCCGAGTTCGTCACGGAGCCAGCAGCGCCGTCCAGAGCATCGCCCTGACCGCGCCGCGACCGTGAAGGAAGTGGACAGACCAGACCCGTCGGCCGACCAGCAAGGCCGCGTCAACCACTTCCACAACCACCGGCTGACCAGCACCAGCCGCACGCCCAGTCCAGTGCTGCAGCACCCGCCTCAACAACCACCACCAGTTCGTTGAGTTGTACGAGTGCATACCAAGGACCTCAAGACCAACTACGCCCCGCTGCCATGGTAAACTGGCAGGAAGCGGGTAGGTTGTGGCCGCGGCCCCACCCCCATGCGGCACGCCTGCTGCGTGGGTTGGTTTGGGACCAGCACTACCGCCACAGCCACCCCCAGTGTGAAGGCGGCATGCCCGGGAGCTTGGAGCTCCGCGAGGACATGGGGGAGGACCGCTCGCGGGCAGTGGAGGAGTGGCTGCGGGCGGAAGGCTACGAGTGGCGCTTCCGCCGCAAGCGCTGGAGGACGTGGACCCGGCCGGACAGGCCCGGCGAAGGGCTGCGCCCCGACGGGATTGAGGAGGACGAGGACCCCAACGCCTACCCGTCGGGCGCCTCGATCAACGTCTCCCTGTGGGACGTGATTGAGAAGAACTTCCCGGAACCGGGGAGCGAGCGCAGGCTGCAGGGCAGCAGCAGCGCATCTCCGGCGACGGAGAAGCGGTCCGCCGGGGACAGGAAGCGGGACCGGAGGTGGCGGGAGTACCAGGAGTCCCTGGCCGCCGAAGCCGCCCAAGGCGCCAAGGGCGGAACCCCAGCCCCCAGTCCCCAACGGGCCAATGGTGGTCATCACCCCGGCTCCACCACCCTTGGCGACTACATCAAAGTCGCCAGGCAGACCAAGGCCAAGCCCCGTCCGCTGCTCCTGAAGCCCCAGCAGGCCTCAGCAGGCCCCAGCAGCGACGTGGAGTCGGCCCACCGCGGGAGGATGCCCGCCGACCAGGCCAGCTCGGGCAGCAGCGCCGCTCCCGCCCAAAGGGACGTGGCGCGCGCCTGTGAGCGCGTCTGCACGGTGCCCTGCAACCTTCGGGTTGCCCGGCAACGGGCCACGCAGCAGAACGCTGCCGTGGAGGGCGCCGTTGGCATCGCCCATGAGGAGGCCACCGAGTGGGGCAGAGGCATGGACTACCACGCCTCGAAAGTGGCAGCCATCGCGGCCGGTCTCACGGCTGCGGCCGCCCATGAGGCAGTGGCTGCCCGGATCAGGGCAACCGACGAGGAAGCCCGCCGGACGCAGGAGGCCATTGCCTGCAAGGAGGCCGAGGTGAAGGCGCTGGAAGAGGCGCTTGCCCAAGAGAGGGCAAAGAAGGAGGCGGAGGAAAGGGCCCACGCCGAAGCGACGGCTAAGGCCCAGGAGGACGCCGCCAAGAAGGAAGCCATCGAGGCCGCGCGACGGAAGGTCGCTGAGGAGAAGGCCAAGACGGAGGCGGAGCTGGCAGCGTTGGAAGCGCAGAAGGCGCGGCTGCAGCAGGCCCGGGAAGCCGAGGCGGCTCGTGCTCGGGAAGAAGCCGAAGCGCGAGCTGCCGCAACCACCGCCGCCGCAATGGAGGAGGCAGAGGCCAAACTCCGCCGCGAGACTCCCCCGGGAGGATCACGAGTGGAGACCCTTCGAAAGCTTTTCGAAGGGGACGCCTCCTCCAGGATGACGCTGGATGAGGCGGACACGGGCAGCAGTGGGAGCAGTGGCACCACCGCCCATCGACGGAGGAAGGACAAGGGGAAGACCCCCGAGAGGCCGCGGAGGCCAGCGGGTGGACACCCCCATGACAGTGACCCCTTCTTCACCGCCAGTGACGGGGATGAACGAGGCCGCCGACATCGCCAAGTGGTGGCTTGGACGGGCGGAGGAGGCGGAGACGTCCCCATGGAACCGGTAGGTGAGGATGAGGATCTCCCTCCTCCCTACCGGAGCTCGGAGTCTTCCGTGACCGAGACGCCCAGGTGGGGCGACATGGACGAGGATGACGACATGGACTTCGGCATCACGAGGAAGCGCCCATCCTCGGACCCACCGAGGCAACCCGGCGGAGACCCACCGGGACCCCCTGGCGGAGGACCATCAGGACCCCCTGGAGGACGCCCACCAAGTGGACCCCCTGGAGGCGGACCACCGGGCGGGGGAGGACCCCCTGGACCGGGCGGACCCGGCGGAGGCCCTCCTGGAGGACCCCCTGGGGACCCCGACGACCCACCAGGGAACGGCGACCCGGACACCACCTGGCGGTGGATTGTCTACCTCCGCAGGAGAGTCCAGTTGCTCGAGCTGGAGGTAGACACGGGCAAGGGCGAGATGGCTCGCATCTCCACGGTTGCCGCGCGCGCGCAGAAGGAGCTGGACATCGCCAGGGCCGAGACCAAGTCGCTGACCAACGTCGTCAGCGGCCTGCAGGAGAGGCTGAACGCGCTGGAAGCCCGTGGGAGCGTCGGCAGCGACCACCCACCCCTGGAGTCTGGCTCGTCGGACGACGGCTGGGGACCCGGACCAGGTCCAGGCAGACCCCACGCCCCCGGCGGAGCCCCCAGGAGTCGCCCCAGCGCCAGTGCCCCCTCTCTCACCGCCCCCTCTCACCACAGCGCGGGCTGCCGCAACGAGCGCGTGCCGCCCGGCAGTGGCAGTGAGGAATGGCGTGATGAGTGGCTCAGCGCGGAGTACCGCAACCGCCGTGCTCCACCGCGGACGCCTGTACGCCCCCGACGCCCGGCACCAGCCCCGGTGCCAATCCCAATGGCTGGAGGACGTTATGGGGGATTCAGGGACGAGGTCCCCAGAGGAGACGTGGAGTGGGATGTCGGCGAAGGTGAGGACCTGGACCTGGACCTGGAGGAGTTCGACATCAGCCCGCCGCGTGGTGTACGACGGGAGGCCGCTGAACGCAGCCGCCGGCGCCGTGATGAGGATGCGTACATGGATGCAGTACGGCGTGAACATTTTGGTTCAGCGTACGTGGAGGAACCGCGGCGTAGCCACAGGGGTTCCATGGAGGAGATGGACGTCGCGGCCGTGGGAGTCCGTGGGCGAGGCCGATGGGAACCTCGGTCGACCTCGCGGCCGGCGTTCATGGTCTCTAAGGCCGCGGATGCCGCCGTGTGGGAAGACTTGAAGGACATCAAGCCCCCCATGTACGACGGCAACCCCCTCAACCTCGACCGCTTCTTGGAGAAGCTGGACGATTGGGGGCTGACCGTCACTGAAGACCTGCCTCCCGCTGACGCGGAGAAGTATGTCTTCAAACGGTTCAGGTACCGCCTGCCGGAAGTGCTCGGAGAGCTATACTTCATGGCGACCAAGGAGGGGAAAATCAAGACCCTCAAGGAAGCCAAGAAGTGGCTCAACGAGCAGGAGCGGGTGGACGCTCCGCAGGTGGCGGCCAAGCGCTGGAAGTCCATCAAGCTTGAGCATGATGGACGGGAGATCCGCCTACGAGAGTGGCGAGACTTCCGAGGGAAATACACCCTCTTCCGCCGCAACGTGGAGGATTGGAACGAGAGTGACGAGCAGGCTCGCCTGCTCTCCATGCTGCCGGAAGCATGGATCAAGAGGGTCACCAAGGAGGAATCCAAGCGGGCCAAGTCCAACCACACGGTCAAAATGATGCTCCCCAAAGAGTATCATACGAACGTGGTGGCTTGGGCGAAGAAGAACGTGGCCCGGGATGTCAAACGGCACTCCCTGCGGAACGCTCTTCTCATCACCGTCTCGGGCGATCGCGAGAAGACCGCGATGTGGCGCCTTGACGATTGTGAGTTGAGCGGCCAGACCATCCGTCTGCAGCCCATCCCGGCGCGGATGAGCTGCGACGAGATCCTGGAGTGGGTTGGCGAGGAAGTACTCAAGGAGTACCGAAACCTCCACCACACCCGCGGGTTGAGGCCTGGCGACCGCGACGTCAACTACGTTGGCGAGGGACCTGGCGGGGAAGATGCCATGGACCCAGCGGGAGCCGGCGGCGATGAGACTCTCGTCGACGATGACGACGACGATGAGCCCGCCGAAGTGGCCGTTTGTGCCTTCGTGGCCAGGAACCTGAGCGCGGGGAGCAAGCCGGGAAACTGGAAGCCCCTGAAGCAGGGTTGGAGGAAGCAGGAGAAGAGGGACCCTCGCCGCATTGGCGACCCTCCGCTGTCCTTTGGGGAGTTCATACGAGCTCACCCGCAGGGCTGTTTCGTGTGTTATGGGAGGAAGAAAGGCTTCAACCATGACCACCGAACATGCCCCGTCCACAAGGCCGACACGGAGGCTTACAAGAAGGCGCACGGGTCGAAGAAGCGTGCGCCCGCGGGTATCCGGGAAGCCAAAATGGAGGTCGACGGGGACGAGCTGGCCAAGCTGATGTCGTCGGTGGGGACCGAGTTGGCCAAGGAGATCCAGGAGATCAAGAGGAACTGGGTCCCCAGGTCGGACAACAAGAACAAGGAGAACAACCAGAATGACCAGAACAAGGACAAGGACAAGAACAAGGGTAAGAAAGGGGGAAGGAAGAAGGGCATCAACGAGGTTGATGCGGAGGAGAACACCCCTTCCTCCACAACCGACGCCCCCTAGCGGAGCCCCTGCAGCCAAGGGCCCCAGCTAGGGCGGTCGCAGGATGGTGACGTGGGAAGCGCCGAACCATCCCAGTCGGGAGTCGATAAGCACAAGGGGACTGCCGCGGGCGGAAGGCCCGGTCCGGCACCCAGTCGCGGAGGCGAGGTGAGGGCAAGTGAAGGCACGAACCCTTGCACCCGTCCGTCCTTCGCGACCAAGAATGTGTTTGATGTACTACAGGATCTATCCGAGAGTATCGGAGGATCACCCGGACCGCAGCTGGATGCTTCAGAGGGGCAGCCTGAGCCCATTGTCCACGACCTGCACCAGTCGCTTGTTGAGCTTCTGGAACGGCCGGAGATCCTGAGTTTGCACGCCGTGCGCCGTGTCGGTCGCGAGCGGCAGTTGCATCTTAAGGTCCGCGCCTTATGCGGGGAAGTGGAAAAGGTTTTCGACGTGTTGGTCGACACGGGAGCTCAAGTCAGCTTGATCAAGGCTGGCCTGCTTCCGCCAGAGTGTCTTACCGACAGTCGGAAACCTGTCAGGCTGAAGGTGGCGAACGGCCAGTACATGGTGGGAGGCACGAAGGAAGCGGCCATTGGGCTGCAGTTTGTGAACCATCGTGAGCTGAGCCGCCCAGACCTCGGCAAGGAAATCCTCCTGCACGGTCGCTTCTACGAGGCCGAGATGGACTGGGACATGATCGTCGGGTACGACTTCATGATGGAGACGGACTCCGGCGTCCTCCCGGCCCAGGCCTCCATGACCCTGTACCAGGACGACCAGCTCTCGTGGCTTTCGTCACCTGAGCACCATGTGGATTGCCAATGGATCCACCCGGAACGCAATCAGCTCGAAGTGGCCGCGCTGGACACTGAGCCCACTGGGCCAGCAAACCAGGAGTACGGCGTAAGGCCGGAAGTGGCGAACCGAGTGGTCGCGGACCTGGAAGCGTCGGATCTGGCCCTGGATGCGTTCTCTTCAGGAACCTCCGCCCATCTGCGGGTGTGTGAGAAGTACTGGAGCGCACAGGACTCCGCGTGGAAGAAGCACTGGGGTCCGCATCAGGGATTGATGTGGATCCATTGCCCCTGTTGGGACATTCCAAGAGCGATAGCGAAGATTCGCAAGGACCGCTCCAAGGCAGTGCTGGTTGTTCCTATGGGATGCACCGAGGAGGAAAGTACCCGACATTGGGTAGCCTCATTGACCAACATGACCTTGAACAAGGTCGTCCTAGCGGCTGGAGAGAGTGTCTATCAGGACGCTAAGGGACAGCCCATGCCACCCCAGAGATGGCCAACAGAATTCCACTATGTGGAAGGGGGCCTTGATCAGGCCGACACCAGGGACTTCGTGTGTGTCAACCGCATCATAGCGGAGCCTTGCAGGCAATGCTTTGCGGTTCCCCCTGTTGACATCGAAGAATCGGAATCGGAAGAGCCCCTCACTGAAGAGGAGTGGGATCTGGTTCAGGGGTATATGGATCAGCCCTTTCACGACTGGGGAAACGAGCGTGAGGGCAAAGGCCAGGACAAAGCCTGGTGGGAAGTGGACTCGATCGTCTCTGGTTCCTACGATGGAGATACCTTCGTAAGGAGGGTACTGGACCACCTGTCCAGCCAGGACGAGCCAATCGGGGGTAACCCACCCACCTACGGCGATCTATTCCGAGGCAAGACCAGAGATGGCCCTTTGGGCCACCTGGAAAGACCACCTGAGCCGAAAGCGAGCGGAGTAGCTACCCCTCAAGTAAGCTCCGTGGTTCAAGTGCCCGGAAAAGCCAAGGCAGAGTCCGACGATTGCCCCAAGATTCAGGCATTGAGGGCCAGGCTGAAGCAGAAGTATGGTGATACCTTCTTCAGCGGTAAGCCTGTGTTTCCCCCACCGGTGCGTGGACCGTATGGCCAGGCCAAGATACGACTGAAGCAGGACCCCCGTGTGTATCGGCACCGGGAGTTTGCCCTGAGGGGCGAGAGGAAAGAGGCCATGGAGAAGATCCTCCGTGACTTCATCCAGAGAGGCTGGCTTGAGCCGTGCCACTCCGAGTGGGCCTCTCCCTGCTTCGTCGTCCCCAAGAAGGTTGCCGGTGAGTGGCGGCTCGTGGTCGACTACCGCGGCCTGAACGCCCAAACGCAGCACGACAGCTATACGCTGCCCCTCATTGAGGACATGCTGCAAAAGCAACACCGGCGGAGGATCTTCACGGTGATTGACCTGAAACATGGTTATCATCAGATGCCTCTCGCCGAGGAGTCCCGTGCCTGCACAGCCATGAGCACCCCACTTGGACCTCTCCAGTGGAAGGTGATGCCCATGGGCGTTACCAACGGCAATGCGGCTTTTCAGCGGATGCTGGAGAACCTGCTTGAGCCGGTGCGCGACTGTGCGGACCCCTTCGTGGACGACGTGATCATCGCGTCCGGGGACCCCAGCATGAGCTACGAGGAGCTCCTGGAGGCACATGAAAGGGACGTCACTCGAGTGCTGGACCTTCTGGTTCGGCACAAGCTCACGGGCAGCAGTGACAAGGCCACCATTGCGGTAAGCGAGGTGGTCTTCGCTGGCCACGTAGTCGGGAACGGGCAGCGAAAGCCCATACCTGGCAAGGTGGCTGCGATTGAGCACTGGGAAAAGCCCAAGACGGTCTCTGAGCTACGGGCGTATCTGGGGTTCTGCAATTACTACTCGGGGTATATCAAGATGTATGCCGAGTATGCAGCCCCCATGACGACCATGCTCAAGGGCAACCGAGAGGAGACCAAGAAGGGGTCCAAGAAGGCTCTGGTCTGGACAGCTGAGTCCGACCGTGCCTTTGAGGGGATGAAGCAGGCGCTGCTATCCGCAGTGGGTCTGCACCTCGTGGATCCCGACCGAGGGTTCGTCCTGCGCACCGACGCTTCCGACTACGCCATTGGCGCTGTGTTGGAGCAAGTGCTTGACGACGGGAGGCACGTGCCTGTGGCCTTCTGGAGCCGAGTCCTGGCGGAAGGCCAGAGACGGACGTGGACGCCCCGTGAAAAGGAGGCGTATGCCATCGTCATGGCTCTCAGGAAATGGGCTGGGTACGTAGCCCTCCATCCTGTCACCGTCTGCACCGACCTTCAGAGTCTGCAGTCGTGGCACAAGGAGCACGTGGACACCCCCTCAGGTCCCGCCTCCCGACGGGCAAGATGGCATGAGACCTTGGCCAAGTTCGACCTCACGGTTGTGTATATTCCTGGAAAGGATAACACCGTGGCGGACTGTCTCAGTAGGTGGGCCTATCCCGCCAGCAAGGGCATGCAGGATATCTCTGCCCATGGCGATGAGGCTGAGACCGCCGAAGCCAAGAGGATCATCGAAATGGAGCGCCTGATGGAGGAGGAGGGTGCAAAATGCTTCGTCGTCATGGCCGCGGATGCCCCCCTCAGCACGAGGGTGCGCAGAGCGGTCAGAGTACTCGCCCCTGAGGGAGCTGAGTCCGACAAGCACCTCTTCCCGGAGTCTTGCCTCCAGGACGACTGGACCGACGACTACGCCAAGTCTGAGGCCTTTGCGGCCGAGTATAGGGCTGTGACCGACCCTGACGACGGGCAGAAGTGGCCAAAGGGGCTGACTGAGGAAGATGGCAAGCTCTACCGGAATGGTAAGCTGCTAGTACCAGAGTCCCGGGTGCTCGAGCTGTGTGAAGCTTGGCACCACCACATGCTGCACCCAGGGGTCAAGAAGCAAGCTCTTGACATGCAGCGTCGGTTCGAGATCGACCATATCGTTCTCTACACCGCCATCAAGAAGGTCAGGAAGGGTTGCTCGGTCTGTCAGGCCTGCAATCCCGATAACCGGAACGTCAAGGGGGAAGCCCAATGGACCCCGGTTCCTGACCAGCCCATGGAGAGCGTGGCCATGGACGTCTTCTCCATGCCCGAAGTGCACATTGGCAAGGAGACCTTTGACTGTGTGGTTCTCTGTGTGGACCGCCACAGCGGCTACGTTGTAGCCGTTCCGGCACGCAAAAAGGGGTTGCTTGCCAGAGGAGTGGCAGTCATGATGATTCGTCATTGGCTGACCGTCTTTGACATCCCCCGCACCATTTGCAGTGACCGAGGGCCCCAGTTTACTGGTGGCTGGTTCAAGGCCATGTGTTCCCTCATGGGAATACGTCATGCCAAGAGCGTCGCCTATCTCAGCCGGTCTAACGGCCGTGCTGAAGTGGCTGGACGGCAGCTGTTCGAGAAGCTGCGCAAGATCCACATCACCAATCCACGTCGGAACTGGTTCGAGGAGATGTGGCCTGCTCTGAAGGCCCATCATGACACCCCCACTCCGGGCGGTTTGTCCCCTCACCAGATTCTGTTCGGCAGGGACCCCCTGGGTAGGGGACTTCCCTTGTCTGGTGATGGCATGGCCATGGATGCCAAGGAGTTCTTCGCGCGGCAAGAGCAAACGGCGCGGGACATCCGCCAGCAGCTCGAGAAGGAGCATGCTGAGCGTCAGAAGTCCGCCCCGAGCTCGACAGCGCAGAAGTTCAGGGTGGGAGACCCGGTGTGGGTGATCAGACCCCGCCCTATGGGCACCCACCGCACCAAGACCTGGTTCACACCCGGCGAGGTGGTCCGCAGGATGGGTGAGGACACCTACCGCATCAAGGTGGGTCACGGACAGTTCCGGGAAAACCACGAGAGTCAACTCCGTGTGCGGGAACCCGACCTCCGTGGCCCACATGTGTCCCTGAGCTATGCCGCACATGAGGCTGACTCGGATGATGACTATGCTGAGCAGGACGACTATACTGTCGAAAAGATCCTGGCTCAGCGTCCGAAAGCCTCGGCACCCGGAGGTCTGGAGTTCAAGGTTCGTTGGCGAGGCTATGGGCCGTCCCACGACACCTGAAAACCCGTCTCCTCGTTCGTGCCGCGGGTCAATACTCCCTTCATGGAGTACATCCGCAAGCACAAGACCAAGATCCATGTCTCGGACTTGGCAGCACTCACCCGGGCGATTGCAGCCAGGGGTGCCTGATCAGCGCCCTGAGCTCTCCCCTGATGTGCTTTGAGGCGCTTGTGAGGCCGACGGATCGTCCCTTACTTGCTTGCTCTCTTCCATCTTTCGATGACCTGCCATCGGAGTGGCCATATACCCCCCCCTGCTGTATCCAGAGGAGGATGGCCCCTCTCTTCTTCTATTCGTCACTCACCCCCCTGCTGAATCCTTGGGAAACCAGGTAGGGCGACTGACCTTCATGTTTTCGAGCTCTTGGGGCCTTGAAGCCCATACGACGTTGCGCAACGGATGCCGCTGTCAGCGGCATTGCGATTTTTGAGTGTGTGGTCTGGTCTCATGACACTTGTGGGACCCAGACCAGTCTGCGTGTGTCGCGACTATATATGGCCTGAACTCAGGCGTTTTCCTGTCCACCCTCCTGCATTGCCTTATCCTGACCGTGGCGTGGTTTGGCGCTCTGTCCAGAGCGTGTTTACACGCCTATTTACCCAGATTATTGCTTGTTTTTCTGCCCTCCAGGATATGTGCATCTGTATGTTAAGTGTCATCAGCCCATCGCTGAGGGATGGACTGTTTTTCACCACGAATCGGGATACAGAGGCGCCCTGCATCGCCGTTAACATGTTTTTACATATGGTCCAGCCTGGACCAGTACCTCAGTACATATTCTACTGTTTGAGTGCCCGTGATACCGTGTTGCCCTATTCGCTGTGATGTGGAGATCCTGATGGCGCCAGGCGGGAAGCCCAGTTGCCTGACTACACTCCCAGCGGTCCGCCACTGTCAGTCCCAGTGTGAGCTTACCGATTCGCAGACGCACTTGCATTCGGATGGCGGCCTCCGGTGCTCCTGACCTCGGTCAGTCTGCCTGGGAAACTGGTGGTTTGAGGAGTCGACGCCTCCGCCCACACTGCATGAGGACTCCCTCATGTATGGCCTTCGTGGTAATAGGGCGAGGGAGAAGACGGCCTTGATGCCCGATCCCTTAAGGAGGAGTTCCCTTAAGATCTGGGGTTCTTAAGGAGTTCGACTATGGCACTCTGGACTCGGGTCGTATGGATATGGACATGGTGCGCCCGAGGAAGGACCCGTGGGGACTCTCCCCAGTCGGCGGGCCTTGGGAAGCTTGGGGTAGCCTGATGGATCTTTGTGGTCGCTCTCGACCTGTGGGACCACCTCGGTCGTCGTGTGTCGCCTATGTTGGCCGTGTATGCCACTGCCACTGTGGTGGTGACCGTAGCAGCCGGTACCCGGTGCGCCTGGTATGGGTTAACGGGTCCTTTGGATGCCGAACAATCGCCGCCAGGACCCGGGACTTGACACTTGATACTTGATACTATACATGTGGTACGAGCTTATACAACATCATACCTATCTTACTGTGACTTACTGAAGTGAGGATGTGACACCCCCCCCCCTTTCAGGAAGTGGTCCTGGGTACCCGCTGCCATGCGTGGATGTTATCGAGCCCCCCCCAGGGTTTGCTCTAAGGAGGGGGGTGAAGCGGTACCCAGAACCCCATGGCTAGGGTAGGGCATACAACCGGCCTCCGGTCCACTAACCCCATGTACGGAAGGGAAGACCGGTCTCCGGTCCACTAACCCCATGTACGGAAGGCGCCCGTTGACGCCCGGTGCGAGCCCGGCGGGAGCGTGTACCGTGCCGTAAAGCCCCGCATCGGCAACCGATGCACCGCCAGCGGAGATTTGTATATCAGAACATCAGGAATCAACAGGGTTTTATTTTCATATTGTTTCCGTCAAGTTTCACGCTTCCGTTCTGATATTCACCATTTTGACTGCTGGCGGTTGGATCGCGACTTTACCGTAACCGCCAGTTTAACTGTTTATAATGGAAATTTTAACGCAATCCGTCACGAAGGCTCCACAGCCTTCAGGAACTGCATGGATGCTTCCGCAATTTTCACATCTTACACTCGCAACCTTAATCCGAATTTTTCAGGATGTCGAAATCGGATTTTCGCCTTCGACATCCCCGCACTTGATTTGACCTCTTTCGAGTGGACCTACGAGCTTCCCTATGCACGAATCAACTTTCCTTTTATCTTGCCCTCCATTTGACTCAGAGATATGGGCAAAACAAAGTTGATTCGTGAGGCCACTTGTGAGGGTCATATCTCGTGCCGCTTGCGAGCATTGACGATAAGGAAACGTGGGATGTATTCACAATACTCCCGACGTAATTTAGGAAGCATTATATGCCTTGCGTTTCCACACGTGCGCGCTAGTGTAATGGTTCATGGTCAAGAGGGTAGAGTTTGCGTTATAACTCTTTGGCCATGATATTGCGTGCGTTAAGATAACTTTCGAGTGTAGCGCGCAAGTGTTGGTGTAGCATAGGAACTCTCCTTGAGTTCCTATGAGCGATTGACACAAAGTTATGCCCTTGGAGGGGCATGACATGTCGTGGTGGGAGCTACCTTTTTGGGCAATATGTGGTATGTGCCATGTGTTGTGTTGCGTGCCCATTTGGCGGGTCCATTACTCCAAGCCAAGCCCGCCAATGGACCTCATATTGTGCAAGCCCCTTCTCCATACTCCCTACGGTCAATTACAAGCCTAACCTTCGTGAAGGAAAGCTTGTGTGGTGATCCCGAAGCGATGCGTTGGGAGCAAGGTGTGTGTTTTGCAATTTTCCATATTTTCATGTGCCCACTTGGGAAGTAGCGCTCGTAACCTTTCAAGGCGCCCCAAGTGGAGCACATAAGTGGGATCGAAGGTCATTGGTGTCAGGTCATTGTGTTTAGAAGGATTAAGTGATTGCACGATCCAAGCCGAAGATATTATAATATAATTGTGCACCTTTCAAGGCACTTTTGTGTGTGCTTGTGCCAATTTTGCCGTTTTTGGCCCGTCATGATGTCAAGTGGCGACCTTGTATCTCAACGTTGCGCTCAATTGACATCATGACCCAAGTATGTTATGAGGGTACATACTTCGGTGCCCAACATATCTTGGACCCGGCGATTAACTCCTCTTAGGCTTGGCATACCGTGGCCGCCATGTTGGCGATTTGGGACTATCCCAAATCATGGGCTCACTTGGCGACCCTGCCATTCCCAATACCGGAGGAGTTGGGCGACGCCCAGAAGATATGTTGGACACATAGGACTTGATACCAATCCTATGGCACACTCCGGTCCGAGTCGGGCATGTGCCTCATTTGCCCCAACCATGAGTGTGCGCATTTTTGGCCATTTTGAGCAATTTTCCACTTTTGCTGCCCGCCGTGCACCATGTTCTAACCTTCGTGCACGCCGGACGCTTGGACCAATGGACCATATATGACATGGGTGATATGGACATCGGTCCCCATGGTTCACACACCACGTGGGCGAAGCGGAGCAACCTTCGTTAAGGCGCTAGCCCAAAGTGAGTGTGGGCAATTTTGCCATTTTGGCATTTGTGGACCCAATTGGGATCGTCACCACGCCAAGTGGCATGGAGATCTTTGGGAGCCAAGGGCATGGGAGTCTTTGTTGGACTCCTGGTGGATCGCGTATGGAATGGCGGATCCGATCTCCAAGCCGGCGTGGAGATATACTATTGGGAGCACACCGAATTTTGGCTCATTTCAAGCAGCCAAAATTGCCCAATTTTGGGACCCCAATTTCCCCCTTCCGTGTGGTCAATTGGCGGCCCCATTTCTCTAAGCCCATAGGGAGCCCGGACCTAAATGCAAGTTGTACACTCAGATATAAGTCCTAGGTCCTGCCTCCTACCCTGTGAGCCATTGGCCTTACCTTAGCCGAGCGAGCCACGCGTGGGAATGACGCCAATTTTGGGAATTTTGGCATCATGACCCCACTTGACTCATCCGTGTTGCCCTGATGCCGGGATATCAGAGGGAACCAGGTTGGGTGAGGGCTCCAGGGAGTTCGTACTCGAAGGGCATAGGGTCAGTTGCCTCGTCCCTACCTCTGGCGGGTCCGGACGAGGGGTCAATTTTGGAGTTTTTCAAGCTAATATCAGTTTGGGCTGAAACAGCCCATTTTCAGCTACCAACTCCTGGGTGATAATGGCGGGGCCATATCTCTGGCTCAGAGAGGAGTTGGGACCTGCTGTTAAGGGAGCATAGGGAGCCACTGTCGGTTGGCCTTGGAGTTCCTTGGTTCCCAGGAACTCGCCTGTGGCTGGGCGGGACACCTCCCCTATTGGCAGGGTTTCAGGGTCCGGACTGAGCAGGGCATGGGTTGTGTTTAAGCCCCCGCCCCCACCAGCCACTGAGAGGGTCGGACCTGGGATTGGGATACGAGTTGGGACTGAGTGTCTATGGTCCTGTGATGCCCTTACCCCAGTCCAGTCTTAACCTCATGTGTACATATCCTGATGTGTTGTTGTACATACTTTTGTTCCTTCTTTGCAGAGTGGCAAGGATTCTGAAACGCTTTGTCACACGACATGAGCGCATTGATGCCCTTGTGAGCGTAGTGCTTTGCCTGCCTGCTCACTTGCGCGTGTCCCGCAGCGTCCCGTGGCCGGCCCCCCACGGGAACGCGTGGGCACAGCTATCGAAGCTGGATGCCCAGCAGACAAACAACCAACAGGCCTATACATCTGTCAACTCGACAGGACATATGAAGGCAGTCGATACCATTAATGGCATCCAGATGTCGAATAAGCCATTACTTGGCATCCAGACATGTCGAATCAGCAGTCCGTGCCCCACGTAAAGAAAGGTTTATAGTGTTTTCAGCACTGGGTTTTGCCTCTCCTGCTGCTTGCTGTTGGTGTAGGGATTCCTGCTGCTTGTTTTTGGAGATGAAAAGCTTTTGTTTTGATGAAATACAGCCACTCCAAGTCACTCCAGGATAGCCCAAGCCAATAGTATGCAAAGAGAAGTGGATTCAGGATCAAAGCATGAAGGGCTGCAGTGTAAACAGTGAAAGATGATTGTATATTCACAGAAACTGCAACTCAGGTCCCAAATGAATGCATATTCACAAAGATAGCTGAAATGTTTTAGGAAAAGAGTTAGAAAACTGCCTCAGGTTCACTCTCTCTCCATAGTGCCATCTTAGGAGATGTGCACTCTTTGTTTTGGGTCCCATATGTGCTGAGGTGGCATGGTATGTGGCGATGAGGTCACTGCCATGTCACATGGGATCTTCCTACTTAGCTAGGCTGACCAGGAATTGAACCCAGGACCTCTCAAAAAGAGGTGCCCAGCCGCCTAGGGTGCATACCACTAGGATAGGTAAGAATTCATGGAAAAACATAGATAAATTCATAGGCTCTACTTTAGGTATGTCAGTGCTCAGTCAACTCAGGAAAAGATGAATAGCTTCACATTGAAAGGGGATTAAGGGGTCCACTCCATATCCTGATTGGGTGTTTGGTTCCATAGGTCAAAATGTGTTATCACCAGTTTTGGTTGGACCAATACTAAGATTAAAATGCATGGATGCTCAGTGCATCTCTAATACAACTAGAGTATGCCTCAAAGCAAAGGAAAAGCACTTTTTCTTACTCCCCCCTTGTGCTGTGGTGGCCACCACTGTCGCATTTTAGGAAAAAGGGAATTTTTCTTGGCCTTTCCTTGGTTTCCACATCTACTTTAAAATACCTACAGTCTCCCTCACACTGAAAAAATGGGCGCTCACCATGGCTGGCGTCCTTTTGCTGCTCTGATTGTATCATTTCCTCCAGAAGACTCAGCGCTCATGGCGCTGCCGGGGCTCCTGTGGCTTGGTTGGGTTAGATTGGGAGCATGCCAAACATGTGCATATACATCCCTCCCTCCAAGACGCAGCGTCGACACAACCCAAACGCAAGACACATTATACACACTCGCATGGGTTCTCGTAAACCTGCTGGCGACCTGTGACCTGTCTTAGGGCGAAGGGAGTCGAAAGAAAATTAAATTTGCCCCTTGGTGGGGTCTTGGTTCTGCTCAGTCTCTCCAGGCACCTGCGTTTCGGCCCGAACACGGCCTACTCAGCGAGGCTGCGCGTGGGTATCTGCAGAGGCAGGAATGAGAGAATTATGGACGAATCCACGCAAAAACGAAGCGACGACACCAAAATCCGTCAAATGACGGCGTAGAATTTTTCTGAAACGACACACCTGAGCAGAATCCAATTGTGCATCAGAAGCACATTTTTATAGAAATTATAGTCATCTCTGGATTTTTTAAATCCAGAAATTCATACGCATAAAATGGCGGCGCGCAGGAGCGGCTCCTAGCGAAGCGCCGGAAAATGCAGAAATAATGGAATTATAAACGTATGTCTCACGTAGTCTTGAAAATGACGAGACACACATTAATAAATAAACATACAGATTCCACCCACACTAATAGAAGCTTCAAAAATTCAAGAATTCGAAAATGAACGAAAAGACTTCAATGAATCAGGTATAAACTACCGGTATGTTCGTCTCGCATGCCGCATACACATTGCTCGTCTCGTGTCTCCGTGAACGAAGCTTGTAGCAGCGATAACAAAGATAGAACGCGATAGAGGGATTGATTAGAAAGATTGCAGATGATTAGCGGTCAGATCAGGGTGATTAGACATACACACAAGTGCATAGCAACGTTCTTCGCGTGCGCCCCTTTTGTCCTCTCACCTTGCTTCACTTCCCAGCGGTAGGTAAGGTAGGTACGCCCAGGCGGGGCCACCCCCTGGTGGAGTCAAGATTGACGCGTAGATGGGCAGGTTTGCCCACGATCTTGTCGCATACTTGTGCATGCACACACACATTAAAGGGTAGGCCACGCGAAGTGCGCACGGTAAACCTTGTTTAGGCTACCCAGGGGCTCCTCGGTACGTTCTCTAAGAGAACCTGAGGAGTCCCTTAAAGCTTGCTTGCTTGACAAGGGTAGCTGCTCCTGCAGCGTGTTTGCGAACAGTGTATTATAGGTCACACTGAGAAGGGTATAATACCTGGAGTGTGGCTTGGTTCCTCCGTCGCAAACGCCCTTCCATTTGCCTTTGTTTTACAGGTGGGCAGGTAGGGTGATTGGTGCAGCAGCCTTTTTTTTTATGCCCTGCTAAACAAGGGCGCAGATCACACACACAAGTAACTCCGCTCCGCCTGTGGCAGAGCAGGGAGTCCGACTTCATCGACATCTGCGCCTTGCACGCGAGAGCACTCCTTCCCTCCAAGCCCTAGCAGGGGAAACGCGTTGTGGCGTCCCCTGTTAGGCCACAGTTGCTTAGCAGCGCTGTGTTCTCTTGTCATTTCACAGGAGGGTCGCTAGGACCCATGAGACCTTCACCTTCGCAACGCCTAGTAGAGGGTGCGTGTAGGAGTGGTAGTCCTGAGTGGGGGCTAAAGCCAGTTGCCCAGTGCTCGCCCACCAGGATGGTGCCACTGTAGGGTGTGTAGGACCTGTAGGGGGTGTGTCACTGTCCCACCCTTTTCCTGCAATTTTAGCGGGGTTGGTGGGCTGTGACAGTGGTTAGGTCAGTGTTTTGGCCACATAGCAAAACGGCGTTTTCATGCCTTCAAAGCTTTTGGCCACCCCTCCCTGTAGTAGACAGATAGGTAGGGAAAACAATACCTGGATTAGTACGCTGGGTATTCCCCCAAGGTTTTGCGCCAGCACAGAAATTGGGCGCATAGGGGAGGGGAGACCCGGGGCGTACCCCGTGGCATCAATAAGCCAACCCTCCAGGTTCAGCAAGGGCGCAGACCTGGGTATAATTAGGACACCACTTCTGCGGCTTGCTCTCAGGACCTTAGGAATAGCACACTCACACATACGCTTTGGCAGGTAAGGGTAAGGTTCAGTCCCTAGCTTTAGTCTTGGAGGCAAGCGTCTCAGCGAGCCTCAGCAACTCACCAAGGTTGTTCTGGGACAAGTAGTCAACCAGAACTGAGTTTAGGCGTCCCTCAGGTAGAACAAATGCAGAGAAGGGCTCCCAGGTGGCCTCTTCGACTCCAAACCCTTCCCAGAGGGTGAGGAAGCGCCAACCCTGGCGATAGCGGTGGCGTAGGACAGACTTCACCAGGTAGAAGCCTTCCTTAGCCATCTCCTCGGCGTTCATGTCGGGGAGTTCACCTTCAACTTCCATAGGGCTGGCAGCCCCTTGTAGGTCCAGAGCGGCGATTTCCTCGTCGTTCAGCTCCCACTCCTCCCCACAGAGGTCTTCAGGATCATGGTAGCGCTTCAGGTGTTGAGCAGCGCACACCAGGGTCCCCCCTAGACGGGGAGAACACCGCACGGTGATACGGTGTCCATCCACAGATAGGATCTTGTACGGCCCGAAGTATGGGTCATCGCTGGTAGAGCGTGGCCAGGCGGGTAGTCGACTGTGGTGCACCAGCACCCAGTCCCCCTCTTGGTAGGTGGCCGGTACACGGTGCTTGTTCTTCTTGTTCCACTGACGCTCCCTCACTCTCTGGAGCATAGCCTTGGCCTTGTCCACCTTCGCTTGTTGCTCTTGAACCCATTCACCCACAGAAGAATGGGTGTCCTCTGGATAGGGGGCATGTAGGAACCATGCCGGGCGCCCCATGAATAGCTCATGTGGCGAGTAGCCAGTAGCTGAACTCTCTTGGGAGTTCATCATCAAGGATATGACGGGGAGTAGTCTCACCCAGTCTCTGGTGCGTTCAGTTTTGCACCATATCCTGACGTTCTCCTTCAGGACACGAATCTGTCGTTCACATAGGGGGTTGCTCGTGTGAGAGTAGGGAATCCCCGTAGACACCTGGACATTGAGGGATCTCAGGACCCTCTTGTACCAGCCAGTATCTGAGCGTACTCGTACGTCCTCATCGGAGTTGATCTCCTTGGGCGCCCCATAGACACAAAACCACTCCTCCAGGAGTATCTTGATAGTCTTCTCGCCGGTAATGTGCTTGGTACATGGGAACACCCTGGTAAACCTGGTCAACCCACAGGTTACCACGAGGGCGAAGTCATGGCCCCCGAACTTCGGCATCTCCGTGTAGTCCACGTATAGAACACTGTTGGCACAGTGTGGGATGGGCAGGGTCGAGTAGAGACCTCTGTCCCTGATATCCCCTGGTTTACAGGACCTGCACGGGCACTTGTCCACGATAGGCTGGAGTGTCTTCCGCAGTTGGTCGTCAGTCCACGTAGTGTGGAAGCACTGCTTGAACAGCCTCAGGGTACGGTCAGCACCCACATGACCACTGGACTCATGGGTCCACTTCAGCAGCGCTGGGACTCGGTCACTAGGCACCACGATGCGGTCCTCGTGCCAGAGGTAGCTCTTGTCCCGCTTCCACTGGTCTTGGTTGACCAGGAGGGGTTCAAGGCGTTTCTCCAGGCGCCGGTAGATATCCCCAAACTCCTGTAGGTACTCCGATTGTTGGAGTCCATCCAGGGGGCGTATCATGGTCATGTTCAGGTCCAGGTGTACGTCCATACAGCTGAACGCCTCCTTAGCCAGCGCTTCAGACCGGGCACCAATCAGGGCGTCGAAGTTGTTGCGCCTGATGTAGTCGGCACACTCGTTCTTCACTCCCTGGATATGGTGTACCGTCAGCCGTAGTTGACTGAGGTAGGTCCACCAGCGACGTAGCTTGGCCTTCTCAGGTGGGGGACCCTTCTGGAATTTGCGGACCGGTTCTTAGTCGCATAGCCAGACCACAGGGTTACTCCCCAACAGTCGTGCTTGTGAGGATAGCACCAGCATACCCGCGAGCAGTTCCTGCTCATAGGTGGAGTAGTTCCCCCTGGCCTGGTTCCACTTCCAGTTCCAGTGGCCCAGAGGTACTAGGACCCACTTGTCGTCAGGGTAGCTGTGCTTGAGGGTTCCATCTCGGTTGAGACCTTCCGTCCCCCATTGGGAAATGGCCGAGTCGAACTCCTCCTTCTCTAGTGCTTGCCATTGGAACAACGTTTCACCACCGCCCACATTGCTGGCGTCGGTCACCAGGATAATCTCCCCTTGTGCCCTAGGCACCCCCAAGCATTTAGCGTTGGCTACCTTGTCTTTGAGCTCGTCAAATGCTTGTTGCTCTTGTGGGCCCCAGCGCCAAGTAGTACTCTTCTTGATCAAGTCAGTCAGTACAGCGCTGGTGTAGGTGAAGTTTTTGATGTGGCGGCGATAGAAGTTGCACGCCCCAATGAAACTGCGTACATCGTGAAGTCCTTTCTTGGGGTCTTCCTGTCGTACCTTGGCATCCATCAGGGGTTTCGCCTTAGAGGCCGCTGGGGTCCACCACCCATAGCCAACGTCAAACCCCAAGTACTGCATGGTCTCCTGCATGAACTCACACTTCTCCAGCTTGAGTCGTGTGTGGTTCTCCTGGCAGACCGCAAAGAACTCACCCAAGAGGATTAGGTGATCCTCCTGGGTATTGGTCCCGAGGCATACATCGTCGATGTGAGCCTCCATCTGGGCCCCACGGGATATGAGCTCCTGCACCTTAGGTCTCCTTCGTAGGATGGACAAGATCTTGTTCATCAGCTCTTGGAACAGAGCGGGTGCGTTAGCCACGCCGAATGGCATGACCTTCCACTTGAATACCCTCCCCTGAGGGGTGATGAAGGCCAGTAGTTCCTGCGCGTTGGGCGTCAGGTCCACTTGCCAGAATCCACTTCGCTTGTCCATCTTGGTCTTGTAGCGACAGGAGGCTATCTTCTCCAGGGTAGACTCCATATTGGGAATGGACCCTGAGTGGTTCGCGTCTTCTTGTTCAGCTCTCCATAGTCCACTACCAGCCGTTTGGCTGTAGACCCAGGCTTAGCCACCAGGAAACAGGGGCTGCAGTGTAGGGGGTAGTCCCCGTCCTTGTACTCCAGGACTAGGCCAGCGTCGATACACTCCTGTATCTGTCGCTCAATCTCGTCGGCCTGCTCTTTAGGAGCTGGATAGGGTCTCCTCCGTATCTTGTGACCCACGAACTCGGGTTTCAGCTTGAGGTCCATCTGTACCAGCTTGTCGCATGAGGCTGGAGGGGGTAGTTCTCCGAACACCTCCAGATAGGTCCTTATCAGCTTCTGTACCCGCGGGTCCAATACCTTGATCTTGTCCTCCATGTCCTCGTCGGAGTGTAAGTTGCTTGCCCCTAGAATAGACGTCGGGAGGTGGTCCTCAACCGACTCTTCGCCCGCGGTAGCATCCTTCAGCCCTTGGTAGGCATATAGAAGGTCTTGCTCGACCATCTTCGGTGGACGATGGCAACATAGGCACGCTCGAGGGGGTTCACATACACATTCCTCCGAGAGGTCGTCCTCCTCTGGGGTCCTCACATGGGCGCCCCACAGGCTTTTCATGAGCTTGAGATCTACCTCCCTTTGCCAGGTGGTGATTTTCTGTTCGAGGTCCTCCTTCAATTGGGATAGGTCTCCCATACGTCCTTGCTTCAGTGGCCATGAGCTGCGGGTAGGCTTCGCGTAGCATAGCTTTTTCGCCACCAACTTCCTCTTGGAATCCACATACTCCCTGAGCCTGGATTAGGGGTCCAGCTCCTCATCCACGGGGTCTTCCACCCTCATGGAGAGTAGGGGTTTTAGTGGGGCGGCGTACTCGGCGTTCTCCACTTCCTCCACCGCGGTCTGCACGAAGAAGGCGTCGTGCTCAGTTTCGTCGTCTGAGTGGATAGAGCTAGGTAGCTCAGATAGTCCACACTCAGAGACTCCATCAGGAACAGGTACATGGCAGGGAGAGTTGGGGGCGTTGGTGTCAGTCACGACGTACTCATCTCCTCCGGGTGTAGTTTCAACAGCATCTTGAGGTCGTAGGCGATCCTTCAAGTCACCCAAGGCGAGTCCATCGCTTTCTCGTTGTATAGCCTGGACCAGAGTAGGGTCCAGGTCTTCCCAGGGGATGGTGGTAAGACTTCCGTCCACCACGCTGAGCATACTCCCCCATCCGGGCTTCCCAATGGGCGTTTTGCGTCCCAGAGGCACGTAGATGGCCTCATCAGGTAATCGCACCGAGCTGATAGTCAGCTTGTCAAGGAGGGTTCGCCAGTACTCGTTGCCCCCATGGGCTCCCCAATCGGGGGAGCACAGGACCATACGGGAACGTTCCAAGGCCACCTTGGTCAGCACCTTCCCCAGTTCACTGAATCTGGGGTTCCCGTAGGCCATCCCGAAAGAGGGCCAGTAAAATTTGTAGCTGCAGTTCTTCCCCTTGCTGCAGTATAGGTCCAGTACATGCCGCTTGTTGCTGGCGAACAGCTCCACACTTAGGTCTCCTCGAGAGTAACCCAACTCCTTCAGACCTTGGTCTAGGACGTCCCCCAATAGTTGATAGTCCTCAGTTTTGGAGGCCGCCATCATGTTCGAGGGCTCCTCCTTCGATAGTCTCAGGTAACTCGAGGTATGTTCCGACTGCTCCAGTGGCACAGACTCTCTGCCACTGCCGTGGTCCACGTACAGGAGGTAGGGCGCTTGCAGCGTCAGGGATTGTATCTGGGAGTGCTGCAGGAAGAAGTCAGTACCCAGTACAAAGTCGAAGGCCTCAGTGTCCATCACATAGAACCGATGGGCGATAGTTCGAGAGCCCATAGGTACCTCCACTTCACAGTCCCCGCAGCTGTGCACCACATGTCCATCCCCCATGCGTATAGCGGCGGTGGTCATGGTGTTCTTCAGGCTCCCACAAGGTAAAATTTTCTTGGCCACTATAGATATTGTGGCGCCAGTATCCAGTACCCCCAGGTATTCGCGTCCCCCTAGTCGGATACGTACCCAAAACACCAGGTCTTGGGTGCCACCAGAGCGTCCCCGTCAGAATTCCGCGGGACAGGTCACCTCGAACCCCTTGTTCCGCAATTTGCGGGCCATCCTCATGAAACGTCTTCTCTTCTTGGCGTTGCCGTCATCACCACCTTCATGCTCACGCTTGGCCCCTTGTTCTTGCTGGGCCTGCGTCTGTGAGCGTGTGGTAGGTCCAGACTGCCCTCCTGAGGGCTCGGAGTTCCCCCCTGGATTAGGGTTGGGGTTACCTCCGTTCTTGTCCTTGTTCTTGTTGTCGTTCTGGCGGTTAGCGCCTCCTCCTCGTCCACCTTGACCCTTGTCTTGACCACCTTGACCACGTCCTTTCGACTTGCCCTTCCCGGAGTCGTTGCCTTTGGCCTTGCCTCCACCTTTGCCTGAGCTTTTGCCAGGATCTTCCCCCTTAAGCTTCGCCGATAGGCGTTGCTTATGGTAGCACTCATCCTCGTAGTGCTTCCGCTTACCGCAGAATGCACACGTGATGGTGCAGCGGTAATGATCCGGCAGCTTCACTTTGGCGCCGGTGATCTTCTCCTGCTGCTTCCCCTGTACGACGAAGCAGTCTCGCTGCTCGCAGTCAGAGGTGTGCTGCAGGTGGCCCTGCTCGTCTCTGGCATCACACCAGAATAGCTCCTTCACGTTCTCCATTAGGCGGGCGTGGGCGTGTTTGGGGGTAGTCCCCTGCCCAGGTCAGGACCCTTGGTACCCTTTGCCTCAATAACCTCGACCACCAGGACGGTAGTTGTTCAGGTGTTGGTCGCTCTCCTTCTCCAGCGCCATCTCCAGGAGCAGCACGCATAGATCCTCGTAGCGGAGGGATCTAGCCTTGCGCTCAGCCGTCAAACGGCACTCGTCCCATAGCTCTCGGGGGAGCTTGGCGCACAACCAGAACAGCAGGTCGTCGCTGCTGTAGGAACGGGGCGTCAGTCGTCCAGCCCAGTGATCCAGGTCAGCCAACAGCTCGGAGACCCTGCCAGGTTTGGGGTTGTTGGGCAGCACGGGCAGGTTCTGGATCTCGGCCCTGATGGAGAGGTCGGTCTCGTAGGTTGGGTACTGCCTCTCCAGGGCAACCAACACATCGGCAAAGGTGGCGGAGTTTGTTACGATCTGCCTGACCTGCTTCTCCAGGTACTTGGTCTTGCAGCACTGCAGGAGCAGATCGCACTTCACTCGCCAACTCGCGTGGGTTTGGCCGGTCAGTCGTAGGAACCGGCCAAAGTTCTCAGCGAACTCGCTGAGGTCCTTGCCTGTGAACTCAGGCAGGTTCACCACTATCTTGGAGGTGGCAATAGCCTTCGCCTCCTGAGCTCGGCGTCCTTCAGGGTGTCGGGTCTTCTTCTTCTTCTTCTTCTTCTTCTTGCCCTTGGGGTCCTCGGGGTCCTCAGGGTCTTCGTCATCCGATGGCGAAGAAGAATCCATTGACGGCGGCTCGTCGTCGGAGGGGTCTCCGCCTAGATCACTGGAGCCATAAGGCTCCACGTCCACCATAGCCCTTAGGGCTGTCAGCCCCAGCTGGTCCAGCTCGGCCCTCGTCGAGTTCGTCACGTGGCTGTAGGGCGGCTGGGCCGTTCTCGGGACGAATGGACTTCTCGGTACTGCTGCAGGAGTCGGCATCGGTCGGCTCCTCAGGCTCCCCAGGGTATTTGTCAACCCTGCCGCCAGGTGGTTAGCCTGTACTCGGTGGGGTGACATTCCCACCGTCGTAGGTGACGCATTGGACGGGATCATCAGGGGCTCCAGTTTCTCCCTGATCTCTTGCGTGAGGTCGCTCACGATTTGCGAAGTGGCTCCTCGGAGCACCTCGTTGATCTCCGACCGCGTCAGGGACCTGTTGGAGGATCTTCCCGATCCTCTACTCCTGCCTCCCAGAGACTCTGGTCCTCTCCTCAACCCACTCAAGGGTGCATACCCAGGTGCATACCCAGGAGCATACCCAGGAACTTCCATGTAGGTTCCAGTGGCGTGGAGTGGATGGGGATGGTCAGCCGCATACCATCGCGGCGCAGAGCTGGAAGCCACCGGCTCACTGGCAGTAGTTGCCTCAAGGAGCGCAGTGGTAGGTGGGCCCATGCCATAAACGGGGTAGTGAGGCAATTCCAGTAAAGCCTGTGCCCTCTGCCATAGGCGGGTTGGTTGTGGAAGTGGATGTTGCGGCGGCTGGGAGTGTGGTGGTTATGGGAGAGGGTGATGCATGGAGGCCAGAAGCGCTTGGTGCGCCTTCGAAGGTAGGGACATCCGTCGGGTCTTGCCCTTGCTCCTCTCCTTCGTCTGCTCCGTCTCCAGCATCCTTCTCGCTCTCTCTCTTCCTTTTTGCAGGCTGCGCTACCACCTCCTCGACGAACAGGGCCCCGAAGGCCGTCTGGAGGCCATCCAGGGAGTCCTCCGCCGTATCCACTGGCCCATGTAAGGGCTCCGCTGAAGGTACAGCGCCAGGCGCCGGCCTTGCCGGTGCCTCAGGCGCTGGCGCTGTCTTCACGTCGGCGTCCACTCTTCCTGGATCCATCTTAATCCGCCCTTCTGCTTATATTTGCCTGCTCGGAGCACTGGTTGTACGGCGCGGGGTCGCTGCCGGTGCACCGAGACAGGCTGCCTCTGCTACCAGAAAGGTTTATAGTGTTTTCAGCACTGGGTTTTGCCTCTCCTGCTGCTTGCTGTTGGTGTAGGGATTCCTGCTGCTTGTTTTTGGAGATGAAAAGCTTTTGTTTTGATGAAATACAGCCACTCCAAGTCACTCCAGGATAGCCCAAGCCAATAGTATGCAAAGAGAAGAGGATTCAGGATCAAAGCATGAAGGGCTGCAGTGTAAACAGTGAAAGATGATTGTATATTCACAGAAACTACAACTCAGGTCACAAATGAATGCATATTCACAAAGATAGCTGAAATGTTTTAGGAAAAGAGTTAGAAAACTGCCTCAGGTTCACTCTCTCTCCATAGTGCCATCTTAGGAGATGTGCACTCTTTGTTTTGGGTCCCATATGTGCTGAGGTGGCATGGTATGTGGCGATGAGGTCACTGCCATGTCACATGGGATCTTCCTACTTAGCTAGGCTGACCAGGAATTGAACCCAGGACCTCTCAAAAAGAGGTGCCCAGCCCCCTAGGGTGCAGACCACTAGGATAGCTAAGAATTCATGGAAAAACATAGATAAATTCATAGGCTCTACTTTAGGTATGTCAGTGCTCAGTCAACTCAGGAAAAGATGAATAGCTTCACATTGAAAGGGGATTAAGGGGTCCACTCCATATCCTGATTGGGTGTTTGGTTTCATAGGTCAAAATGTGTTATCACCAGTTTTGGTTGGACCAATACTAAGATTAAAATGCATGGATGCTCAGTGCATCTCTAATACAACTAGAGTATGCCTCAAAGCAAAGGAAAAGCACTTTTTCTTACTCGTAAACGTGGATGAAGGATTCACCTGGAGTCGACATACTTCATGCACTTCCTTCAGTGTCTCGACGCCAGCCATGAACTTGCAGGTGTCATGACCCGTGTAGTGTCGACGGATATCACTGTCGAGGGCACGCTTCTGAATCAGGATACCAGATCGATGGTTGAGCAACCGAAGGTTGGGATCACCAGGTCGGTTGTCGACGGGGCACTTGTACACGAAGACATGTTCACGGGCAAGCGCTCGAAATTGTCCAGGTCCCAGTGTTTGTGCCCTGGTCGAATAGAAGTCCCAGAGGCTCGACGGGTTCCAAACGTTCTCACGCCACTGATCGGTCCGATTGGTGGCCTCGAAGGAGCATCCGTCATGTCGACCAGTAGACCATCGATAGGTTTCCCTCGATCCAGTAGCAGCGGCCATGCTGTGGTAGAACTGACCAGTTTGCGTATCGACTCGCCACCACGGCGTGTCGGCAATCGAAAGTCGTCGCACGACAATGACGGTGCTGATGTCGTCCACTTCAGGGCCGAGGGCATATCGGTCGATGATCTCAAGCATGTCGGTTTGAGAACCTTCTTCTTGGAGTCGACCGAGGTGTTGATGTACATACTGACCATCAGCGAGGGAACTCTGCAGAGCGAACCGAACCGCTTCTGCAGTCACAAGGCTCGAAGCCGTGTCAACAATGACCGCTTCGAGGACTTGGTCTTGGCAGCTGACCTTGCGTCGATGTGCAGCCTTAAAGTCATCGTGGATCGGTGTGAGGTACTTGAAGAACGGGATGTCGAAGTGGTGCTGATAGGCGTTCGACTCCATCGACAAAAACCGGTGATCGACAGGGTCCGGGTGGAACGGGTCACTCGCAGGCGAGTCGGTTTTCTTGATCTCCTCCCGTTCATCAGTATAGACATCCCTTCGGAACTGGACCGCTCGACGCCAACGTCGTCCACCTTCGTATCCGGCCTCGAAGGGGGACATGAGGTATTTCGAGGTACCCAGGCGTCGAACCAATTCGGGGGCATCCACGAAAGGTTTGAGGTTTGAGGTTTGATTTTGCGGGTACTAGACGCCTTTCGGCCCCGGGGGGCCACCTGGTCGGGCCAGGTGATATCCTCCCCACCGGGTCCTAGTGGGGGGCCCTCCAAGACGCACCTCCTGCCTGGTGGCGGAGTCCCCCGGGTTCACAGAGCTCGGAGCCCCGTCCTTCCCCGGCGTCCCCGTTTCGCCACTCCCCGGTCAGTGCATCAATTCGCAGCCGTGGCCGCGGGCGCTTACCCACTGCGTCGCCCCCCTAATGCGTGGTCGCCCGGGGCACCGGCGCCGCCGGGCCCGTGCTACTGGCTTGTCGCCAGTGGGACCCCCTTGGGCTGGCGCGGTGGCTGCCTAGCCCAGGGGTTGGGGCGTGGCGCTGTGCGTCACTACTGCCTTGGCGGGTGCAGTGTCCCGTCTGTGTGTGCGCGGCGCTCGCGGCCGGTTCGGGGGGGTTCGGGCCGGTACCTGGTGTTGTGTTTCCCCTTCTTCCCCCTTCCCGCCCCGCGTATCCCGCGTTGCGTGTGGCGGGCCGTCCCGTCCGGGTGTCCCTTACCCTCGCTCGCTGGTACGCCATTCCAGGTGGTCTGTGCGTTCCGCGCGCTCGGTCCGGTTGCCCTTCTGGTGGTCCCCGCGTGTCCTTTTCGTGTGTGTGCGCTCGCGCTCTCGCGGTGTCCGCTCCCCGCTGGGTGGTGTGGCGCGCGCATCTCGCGTGGTCCCGGCACTGGGCGCTGGTAGGGCCGTTCCATGTGGTCCGTGCCCCTCCGCGTGTCCTGCCCCGGTCCCGTGCTCCGTCTGGCGTGCTTGGGGGGGGGCGGTCCGGTCCCGGTTCCCCCCTACTTGGCTTGGGGTTGCGGGGGCGGCGGCTGGGCGTCCCCGGGGGGGTGCCCTCGTCCGCGGGAGTCTCTTACGCCGCTGAGGGGTGTCGTCGGCTATGTATCCTGCCTTGAGGGTGGGGCTGTGCGCCGTCCACGCGCAGTCCACGCGCACGGGGTCGGGACTGGGGAGGGGGCTGGGTGGGGTGCGTTGGATCGCCGACTGACGTGCACTGGGGTAAGAGGCGGGCAGTAGCACCACCGGGTCGCCGACTGACTGTAGGGCGGGGGGTCGCTCTGTCTCTTTCCGTCCCTCTGCCTTCCCTGGGCAGGCAACAAAGCGGGCGTCACTGGCGTTGCGCCGTCCATGGGGGGCGTGGCCCCCCATACCACTCCGGTTCGTGTTCACCCAGCCTCTCCGGGTACGATCTGTGCGGCGTCCCTGTGCGCAGGCGTGGGCCCGTTTGTTCTTCGCGGCCCCCTTGTGGGCCGGCGGCCGGAGCGGGGGGGGCGGGTCACACTCCGGCCCCCCTCTCGGGTGGGGGGGCCCATTCCCCTTGCCTCGGGGGGGGTGTCGCGCTGCGGCCTCCCCGCTCTCGTTCTGGGCGGCGGCCTGTGGTACCCCTTTCTGGCCCTCCCCTCCGGCGCGCGCGTGCGGTCGGGGCTGACGTGCCGCCCCGGGGCGGGGGGGGGTGAGGGGCGGCCCGTGGACCGCTCCCCTGGGGGCCCCGGCTGACCTGCAAACCCCCCCTCCTTCCCCTCGGAGTGGGCTGTGGTCACGGGAGGGTCATGTGGGGCGCGGCCTCCTTCGTGCTCCGTTGTGCGCGTTGCTCCGGCACGCCGGTTTGGGTCCGTGGGGGCAGGTCCAGCCGCCGCCGCCCTTACCGTGTCGCCGTTCCTCCTGTGGGTGGGGGCGCCCCCCCGGCCCTGGGGGGGCGGAGGGCCGCGCCTGTGGCTCCCCAGCTGGGGTGGGTGCGGGGGGGGGGGGGGGGCCACCCCGCCTGCTCCCGGGCCTGTGTGGGAGGGGGGGGGGGGGAGTGGGGGGGGGTCCTCCGGTTCCCTGGCGATGCCCCCTGTCGGCCAAAAAAAAAAAAAAAAAAAAAAAAAAAAAAAAAAGGGGGGGGGGGGGGGCGGCTTGGCGGTCCCAGCCCCGGGGGCCAGCCATCGGCCAGGGGGGTCGCGCCCTTCCCCCGCCCCCCTCTACCGAGTGCCGGATCCTCCCGCAGTCCCTCCCTGGGGCCCCTCATTTCCCGGCCGTTGCCGCGTGGCGCTGGCCGGCCGGGGGTGGCCGTGAGGGTCAGCGGTCAGTGGTTAGCGGGTTGCGGGGCCGCCTTCCCTGGGTAGGTAACAAAGCGGGCATCCCTTGGCGTCGTGCTGTCCATGGGGGGCGCGGCCACCCATACCATTCCGGTTCGCGCCCACCCGGCTTCTCTGGGCACGATCTGCGCGGCGTCCCGGTGCGCAGGCGCGGGCCCACTTGCTCTTCGCGGCCCCCATTGGAGCCGGCGGCTGGGGCGTCGGGGCGGGTCACACTCCGGCTCCCCTCTCGGGCGGGGGGGTCCGTCCCTTCAGCCTCGGGGGGTGGGGGCCGGGGCCCCTGCGGCCGGCGGGCCGGCGGGGGGGCGGGGGGGGGGGGGGGGGTGTCGCGCCGCGGCCTCCCTGCTCTCGTTCCAGGCGGCGGCCTGTGGTACTCCTTCCCGGCTCTCTCCGTGTCGCCGGTGCTCTCCCTTCCGGCGCGCGCTTGCGGTCGGGGCTGAAGTGCCGCCCCGTGGAGGGGGGGGTGAGGGGCGGCCCGTGGACCGCCCCCCTGGGGGCCTCATCTGACTTGACACCCTCCCTCCGTCACCTCGGAGCGGGCTGTGGTTACGGGAGGGTCATGTGGGGCGCGGCCTCCTTCCTGCTCCGTCGTGCACGTTGGGGGGGGGCGGGGGCGGCATGGCGGCCCCGGTCCCGGGGGCCAGCCCCTACCGAGAGCTGGATGCCCGCGCAGGCCCTCGCCGGGGCCCTCTCCTCCCCGGCCGTTGCCGCGCGGCGCCGGCCGGCCGGGGGTGGCTGATGGTTAGCGGCCAGTGGTTAGCAGGTTGCGGGGCAGCCGGTTCCTCCCCGCGCTTGGCGCCCCCGCACTCCCTCCCGCGGGTGGCGGCGCATCCCCGCACGTCGTGCCGTACCGTGGGGGGGGCGTGGGTCAGGGGGCCCATCCCCCCCTCCCGTGCCCGCCGTCTGGGCCTTCACTTGCGCCGCCGCTTGTGTGGGGGCTGGGGCTGCGGCGGCGGCGGGTTGTGCCGGCGGTAGCGCCAGTGGGCGAGGGCGCTACGCAGAGCCCGGGGGAGCCAGTTGTTGGCGTCCGCATCCGTGATGCGGAGCACCGCCCCCCCCTCCAGGAAGGCCGGCCACGTCGGCTCCCTGTCGGGCCACGCCGCCCGGATCACTGACCTGAGGACCCTCTCGTGGTCCCCTGGTGCCGCCCACCCCCCCGGGGGTGCCTCCCGGTGTCCTCCGTCCCTCCGGAGGAGCACGGCATCGAAGGGCCGGTTCCGCGACCTCCTGGAGGTCCCCTGGTTGGCCCAGCACAACCACCCGTACACTTCCCCCACCAGAGGGAGGGTCTCCCCCCCCAGCGGGTCCGGGACTGCGCCCCAGTCCACGTTCCACGGCCGGCTCTCCTCCGCCCCCTGTGCCGGCCCCCCTCGCTGCTCCTGCACCTGCGGCGCCGATGCCACGCCCCGTCCCCCCTCCGCCGAGGCCACCCGCGCCGGCTCCGCCCTCGGCGCGGGGGGGGCTTGCTGGTGCTGGTGTCGTGGGGGTTGGGGGGGGATGAGCTCGCCGGCGTCAGGGTCGATGTTGTAGAGGTGGTGGTGGTGGTGGTGGTGGTGGTGGTAGGTGTGGTGTGCCGGCATCTGTTGGATGCCGGGGGGGATGCACCTCACCGGCTGCACTTCCGGCTGCGGGGGTGCCCCGCCCTCTGCCCCCCTCCCCCCGCCCCGCCCTCCCCCCTGGGCTCCCGTGCCCCGTCCCTCCTGTCCCTTGGGGCCCTTGCCCTTGCCCTTGCCCTTGCCCTTGGGCCCCTTTCCGGTCCCGTGCCCATGTCGCGGGTCCCGCCTCTCGTCCCCCACACCCCGGCCCGCTCGCTCTCCCATCCCCCCTTGTCCAGCCCCCTGCGCCTGGGTACCCTGCCCGCGCCCCTGAACACCCTTCCCGTGCCCTGGCCCCTCCCCGACCCCCTGCCCGCGTCGCGGGTCCCGCCTCTCGTCCACCACGCCCCGGCCCGCTCGCTCTCCCACCACCCCTCGCTCCGTCCCCTGCACCTGGGCCTCCTGCCCGCGCTCCCGCGCGCCCTTCCCGTGCCCCGACCCCTCCCCTGCCCCCTGCCTGTCACTCCGTCCGCCGCTCCCCTCCCCCTCGCCGCTGCGCCCTTCCTGGACCACTCGCCGGGCGTCCCGCTGCCTTTGCAGTTGCGGCAGCGTGACGCCCGGCGGTGAGCGCTCGCGCTTCGGGGGGCGGTCATGCCGCTCCCGCCCCGGGGGGAAGGGCTTGGGGGGGTACGGCTTGGGGGGGCTGGTGTGGGTGTGGGCGGGGTTGGCGTGGGCGCGGTACTTCTCGCTCTCCCTGCCCACTGCCGCTGCTGCGGCGGCCGCCGGCGAGGCGTCCGCGGCCCGTGCGGGGTTCTTCCCCCGCTTGCGCGGCGTGCCAGGGGCCGCAGCCCCTCTCGCGCCCTCCGCACTCTCCTTCGCTGCCGCGGCGGCCGCCGACGAGGCGCCCGTGGCCGCGGTCGCAGACTCTCGCGCATCCTTCTCGGTCTTCGCTGCTGCCGCGGCGGCCGTCGGCGAGGCGCCCACGGCCCGTGCAGGGCCCGTCGCAACCCCTCTTGCGCCCTGCTTGCTCTCCTGCGCTGCCCCCCTTGCCGGCGGTGTGCCGGGGGCCGCGGCCGGGGCCGCGGCGTGGCTCGCCGCGGTCTCCGCCTCCTGCGCGTCAGGGCGGGGCGGGGCGGCGGGGCTGGCCGCTTGGGCGGCGGGGGCGGCCGTCTCGGCTGGCCCAGGTTCCCGGGCCGGCAGCGGCGGTCCGACCACCGCCGCCTCCGCCAGCCTCCGCTCCTCGCGCTCCGCGAGGGTCTCCCCCGTCCACTCTGGGGAGGAGACGGGGGAGCGGGAGCGGGACCGGCGGTGGTGGCGGTCGTCCCGCCCGAGGGACCCATCGGAGTCTGCCATTACTGTCACTCTGGTAGGCATGCGTGGTGGCAGGCGCGCCCCTCCCACTACCTCCTGGTGCATCAGTGCCGTGTCGTGGGCAGTGCCGTGTGGTGCTCTGCGGGGGGGGGGGGGGGGAGGGGGTGGGGGGCCGGCTGCGGCGTCAGCCCCGCATGGCCGGGGGTCCGCGGCCATCCACCGGCATTGGGAGGGGAGGCGGGGGAGCCACGCGGCCCACGCGTCGCGCCACAGCTCCCAGTCTGGGACGGGGCTCAGGGCCCTGGGCCCCCGGGGGTCGTCGAGCGGTGCCGGGGGCAGCCGCACCAGATGGACCCCCGTAACGGCGGTGACCTCCTGTGTGCGCAGGAAGGTGTGTACTCCGTCCCGCGCCGCGGGCGCCGGGAGGGGGGGGCGGGGTACAGGTGTGGCCCCATAGAGGTGGGTGGGGGTGATCCCCAGGATCCGCCCCGAGCCCCCGCGGGACGCGACGACGAGGAGGAGGAGGGGGGTGCCAGGGCACTCTTGCCAGAGGACCTGCCCCCTGTGGTGGGCACCCCTGGTCCTGGAGAGGGGGGGGGACAGGTCTGGGTTAGCCCAGCCGCGGGGCGCGTGCGTCGCCGGTGGGAGGGCGGGGCACCAAGTGGGCTCCCTGGGGAACGCCTCGTAGACGACGGCGTACGGGGGGGTAGGCCCGGTGCCGTCATACACCGGGTTGGTCGGCCGGGGGCGGGCGGACGCCTCGCCCGCGCCTTCCACGAACACCGTGACCTCGCCCACCTCCAGGTCCTCGTCCGGCGGGTGTAGAAGGTGGAGCGCCGCATCCAGCTCGGACACTCCCCCCGGGTACGTGGCCCGCGCCTGGTTCAGGTACGGGGCCGCGTCCCCGGGGTAGCGCGTCCTGAGGGCGTGCAGCAGGGCTGGGGCGCTACTGCGGAGGGACATGGCAGACCCCGCTCCCGTCAGCCGGAGGGCGTCCCCCATGGACAGGGGCCGGCCCGACCGATTGGACTCGCGCCACTCCATCCAGTGCCCGTAGAGGGCCGCTTCCGGGCTGATGAGCCCCGGCCGGACGGCGTTCACGATCCGGTGCATTGCCGGGAGCAACGTAGGGGCTCCCGCTCCGTTCAGGGCGCGGACGGCCGGGAGGGCGGTCTCGTTGAGGAAGGCCCTCGCACTGCCCTCCAGGTCGCACCGTGCGGCAGCGTGCGCTCCTTTTGCCTCCGCCACCGCGTCCGCCACCAGGCCCCGGACGGCCGCCTCCTGCGCTCTGCGGCGGGCCCTGGCGTGCCCCGGCCCATCCCCCCGTCGGCGTGGCATGGTGCTGCGGGCTCTGCAAAGGGCGGCGGCGGGTGGGGGTTAGGGGGCGAACACGTGCGACAGGTGCGCAATGGATGTGGGGTCCCGCAGGTGCACGTGGATCCATAGAAGGGCAGCGCCCGCGGGGCCCGCCTGTTCGTGTGAGGGGGTGTGTGCCCCCTCGATGCGCCGGCGCAAGGCCTCCTCCTCTGTGCGCCTGCGCGGACCTGCGGGAGGTTCGGGCCAGGGGCACGCGGCTACCTGGGTGCACCGCTCGCACCTGTTGGCGCCTGTCGCTGCTGCGGAGGACACCGTGTCACACTCTCCGCAGAGTCGGCAGGTGTGCGGGAGGTGGGAGGGCGGCGACCAAGGGTCGAGATGGCGGAGCCAGAGGTCGTCCCACCTCTGTCGGAGGGGGTCCCGGATCTCCAGCAAGCGGGCGCGGACGCGGCGCCGGTAGTCCTTGCCAAGCGTCTTCCGCTGGACCTCCTGCCACGTGTCGCCGGGGAGGATCCCGTGGTCGTGGAAGGCGGCGATGAGGTCGTCCCACGACGGGCGGGGGTGCCCCTGGTGGGGGCTCGCCATGTACACGTGGCGCCCGGTGAGGTGGGGCGTCAGCGCGTCCCATTGGTTCGCGGTGTCCCTGTGGAGGAGGGCCAGCAGGGTGCCGTCCGCGACCGCTTCCCACCCCACCCGCAGCCCTTCGCAGCCGTCCAGCTCCTGGCGCAGCGCGGCTGCGATACCGGTGGGGAACATGAGGAGCAAGGGCCCCTGTGTGTCGCCCAGCCGGGACAGGGCGTCGTCGTATACCGGCCCCCCCGCTTTGAAGTGCGCCACGGTGAGTTGGGTGGCCCCGTCCTCTGGGGGTTGCCACCGGACGGTGGCCGCAGCGTGTCCCCACGTGCGTATCTCCGTGGCCCGGAGCACGTTGGCAGTGTGAAGGACGATGCGGGGCGGGACGGGCGTCCTGACGAGTGAGGATACGTCCCCAGCCCATCCCGTTTGCGGCCCTGGGGCCGCCTGCAGCCATCCCCCTGTCGCCGCGTCCCACGGGTGGTCAGGTCCCGCCCCTCGGACCATGGTGGGTCTCGGCCGGGTGTCCGGCCCCCACCCCCGGAGCGGGATGGCGGCGTATCGTTGCGCAGGGGTCTCCGGGGCGCGCGTGGCGGCGCACCACCGGCCCCACTCCCGCGCCCACTCCTCTCCCACGATGCGCGCCTCCCATGCGGTCATGGAGCCGCGCCCGATGATCCACGGTGGGAAAAGGGCGTCTTGCAGGTGCCTCGAGAACCCCCCCGGCAGGTCCTGATACGGGTGGGGGCCCTCTTGGAGTGGGCACTCCAGAGTGCCATTCACAACACGGAGGGAGGCTACGAAGTCCTTGTCAGGGCGCGGGGGAGGGGGAGGGTGGTCGCCCTCCGCCGCAGTGAGCCACCGGTGCGCCCGGGCCGCCGCGCTTAGGGGGTCGCGGAGGAGTTGCTCCAGCCGGTGGTTGCGAAGCTCCCACGCGAAGTCCCCTAGCCGGAGCATGTGGTGGAGGAAGTCGTCCACCGAGGTCCCTCCCGGCGGGTCGTATCGGGTTATGGCGCGGAGCTGCGCCTCCGCGTCCTCGGGCACCAGTCCGGAGCAGAACACCTCTGTCCACGTGGCGCCTGCGGAGCGCCACGAGGCCACCCACAGGGCCTTGTCCCCAGGTGGGAGGTGGCGGGCCGCCTCGTGCACCGCCTGGCGGTAGTGGGGCCAGAGGAGCCGCGAGTGGGTGCAGCCCACGTGCATGTGCACCGGGGTCTCTTCCGGGCCGCCGCAGAAAAGGCACGGCTGCGGGAGGATGGCGACGCCGGAGAGCCGCTCCTTCCGGACGCGGAGCCTGCGCTGCACCGGCGTGTGGCCGTCCCGGGCCCGCAGCGCCCGGCGGTTGGTGGCCGCCGCGGTGAGGTCCCGGGCGTGGACGTAGGCCGTGGCGTGGGCCGCGCCCAGAGGTGTGTGTCCCCGGTGCGTCAGCGCATGGTCCGTCTGCGCCCGTTGTGCGACCTCGCCGAGCACCCGCATCGTGGGGGGCCGTAGATCGAGATGGCCGTCACGGCCGGCGACGATGAGTTGGGCGTGGCCAGGGTCCGGGGGCGTGTTCTGCAAGACGGTGTCCTGGGACGCCGCCCAGTCCGCCTTGTGCAGTAGGGCGTCACTGTGGTGCGAGGTGGCTCGGACGTACCAGAACGGGTGCCCGGCGTGTTGCCCCCGCGCGCACAGGCCGTCCCGGAGCCACCTCAGGGGCATCTGGTTGACCACCTTCGCTGCGCCCGCGGGGACCCCCGTGGTTCGCTCGCGATCTGCGTGCCGTAGGAGGTGGAGGATGACCTCGGCGTCCACCGTGTGGACCCATGGTCTGTGTGCACCGTAATGTAGGGGGAGGGAGGCGGCCACCCCCTCTCCGTCAGGCACCGTGCCCGAGATGGCCACCGCCCACGTGCGGGTGAGGTCGGCGGCGAGAGCGACGCTGGTGGCGTGTTTGCAGGGTCCGCCCCCGGATGCGTCAGAGGAGGTGTGTCCCCAGGCCTCCGGGATCCAGTAGTATCCGGTGGGGCTGAGCCACCCCGCGTTGAGGTCGGTGGAGTGCCACCGGACGTCGGGGTGGCTGTGGGTCAGTTGGTCCATGCTCAGCGCCCTGGTGTCGCCTGGGCTGATCGCCGGGTGGTCGTGCAGCCGGATCTCCGCTCCGGCGATGGTGCTTGCCCAGGACCGTAGCGCCGTCACATGTTCCTTGAGCCACGCCGGGCCTCCGCGCTGGTGTACCACCAAGTGTCCTGTGTCCCCCGGACGGTCCTCCAGCGCGTGCACCGCCATGTGTGGGTCGTGCGGCACCCCCGTAGCCACCAGTAGGGCGGTGCCACGGGGGAGTCCACGGGGTTCGGGCTGGCCTGCCCCCACTTGCACTATCACCCACTCGGCCCGGAGCTGCGCTTGTCCCGCCGCTTGGGTGCACTGGTCGTCTGTGGTCACCAGCCACAACGGCGTCGGCGCGTGGGGCCGGGGGCGTAAGGGCTCTGGCCACGCCACGTCCGCGTTGGGCTCTTGGTGCTCGCTTTCCGCGAGTACGTCGCGGAGGATGTACATGAGGGCCGCCGGCGGGTGGTACGCCGCCCCCCGCGTGGGGGGGGACAGGCCGTTCCGGCGGCGGTAGCCCCCGACGTGGAGGTGCAGGCCGTCTGGGGTCACCCGTGGGCCGGTGTGGGCGTCCTGCTTAGCCCTCGTGGGGTGGACGAGTCTCAGGCGGGGGTCCCGCGTGCCGGTGGTGTGGAAGAGGTGGGCCAGGGCATCGCGCCACCCGGGGTGGTTGGTGGGCCCTTGCTCATGGCGGCAGTAATGGAGGTGTTCATCGGCGCATTGGTCGAGGCACTCCCGCACCGCCGTCGGCCACGGATCGTCGTTGTCGGGGAAGGGGTGGCGTGGCCCGTGGTGCCCATGCCACGGCGTTGCGTGTGGCACCGTCAGGCGGCACGTGTCGCGGTGTCGCAGCTTGGCGGTGCGCAGCGTGACGATTTTGCCTGGCGGGGACTGTAGTTGGACATGAGCCGCCCTGGGGCACTCGATGGGGTTGTACAGCCCCACTCCCAGGGCGGCCAGGGCCCGGGGTATGCGCTGGACCCAGTCGCCTCCCGCCAGAGTTGCGAACTCCGGGACGGGGTAGTGCACCTCAGGGCATATTCCGTGCGCGCCGGCTATCTCCCAGAACATCTTGGTGACCTCCGCGCGCACGGAGGTTGCGCGGTGGTGGACGAGTGTACCCACGAGGGCCACCGCCGCCTGCTGGCACCGCGTGGGCACCCGTGTAAGCCCCAGGGTCCGGTCATCCTGCAGGCTGTCCCGCGAGGCGTCGAAGGCGTACCGCGCCCTGTCCTTCGCGACCTGGACCGTGATGTGGTCCAGGTGGCGTGCAGTGTCGGAGTCGTCGGCGATGAAAGGGGCGACGTACTGCGTCACCCCTCCGAGGATCGCCAGGATGACGTCCTGCACCACTTTCGGTGGCGCGAGGGTGTTAAGGCACCAGTGGTGCACTGCCGCCAGGCGTAGCCGGTGCTTGCGCTGCAGGGAGAACTCCCCGTCCGGCTGCAGCTGGAGTCCCAGGTAGGGGACGGAGTCCGCCGCTGGTACCCAGTGCCACGGGTTTTCCAGGTGGGGGCAGAGGCGTAGCTGCAGGCCCGGGACCCCCTCCGTGGTGGCCATGGCGCACTTGCGGGGGTTGAGCTCCATGCCCATCATCCCCAGGTACGCGGCCACCGCCTCCACGCCCTCGACGAAGTGCTGCAGCGTGTGGGCCACCACCAGCAAATCGTCGATATAGGCCTGGATGAGGCCGTGCTCGGCTCCTCCCGGCGGGCGCAGGCGGTGCCCCTGTGCCCTGAGTAGAGGCTCCAGGAGGAGCGCGTACAGCAGGGGGCTCTCGGGGTTGCCCTGCCGGACGCCGCGTAGCATGTAGACGGGCTGCGTTAGCCCGTGTGCCGTGACGATGCGCAGCCTGGCGCACGTGTGGAGGAAGAGCAGGAGGTCAATGACGTCCGGCGGCACGGAGAGGTGGCGCAGGATGAGGTGGAGGGCGCCGTGTGGGGCGGTGTCGAAGGCCTTGCGGGCGTCGAAGGAGAAGACGTAGTTGGGCCTTCCCCGCTGGAGCTGCCGCTGCGCCATGAACAGCGGGGGGCCGGTGTTGGAGCCAGGGAGGGCCCCCTGCTGCCAGTCGCTGACCACCCCGTGCCGTGTGAGCACCTCCGTGATGCGCTGGGTGAGGGGGCCCGTGAGCAGCTTCATGTCCAGCTGGCCCAGGGCTATGGGCCTGTAGTCGTCCAGTCTGGCAGAGCCCGGTACCTTGGGGCTGAGCCAGATGTGCGCGTCCCTCCAGTGCATCGGTGGCGGGGCGCCGCGGAGGATGGCCCGGTAGGAGTGGACCAGGAGCCACTGGACGGGTGCCGGGAGGGCCTTGATGAAGCGGGCCTCCACGTGGTTGGGGCCTGGGGCCTTGCCATCGGCCTTGTCCAGGGCGGACTTCAGGTCCTGCATGGAGTACTGCTGGACCTGTGTCCAGGCTCCCTCAGGGACCCGGGGGACGTGGCGGCCGAGGACCGCCTGGAAACCCGGGAGGTCCACCGGGCGTTTGTCATACAGTTCTCGCCAGAAGGCGCGAACTGCGAACATCACGTCGTGGGCCTCCGTGAGGAGCGTTTGGGTGTTGGGAACCCGCACGTTCCAGAGGCCTGACGGGCCTGGGGCCTCTACCTCTATGGCTCCCCGCACGGCTTTCCACCGCTGGGCGATGTCGGGGGCGTGGCGGCGCCAGAATTCCTTGATGGCGCGCTTGCGGTCTGCCGCCAGGAGGGCGCGGAGCTGGCGAATGTCCTCCTCGAGGGCGGCTGCTTGCCTCTCCAGCTCCTCCTGCAGCTGGCCCTGCGTGGTCGGGCGGAACCCGGGCGACACACTCTGCAGTTCCTCCGTGAGCCGGAGCGCCGCCTCGGACCGGACGCCATGCCTGGCCGCGTCCGCCTGGTACGCTGCCGGGGCGCGCGCTGCCAGGGTGTCATAGCGGAGGACCGCTGCCTGGAGCTGCTTTCCGCTCTCCGGGGGGTCCCCCTCCGCCGGGTCCGTTCCCGCCGGAGACGGCTGCCGGCGTCCCACCACGCGCGCCAGGGCGTCATGCGTCGCGTGGAGGTGTTCGAACACCTTGCCCACCGCAGCCGCGGGCATGGACCCGTAGTCGTGCTGCTCTGCGGGACCCAGCCAGGGCGCCAGTGAGGGTTCATCCTGCGCGGCGGTGACCGCCGCCCACAGGCAGTGTTGGACGGGCGCGGCCTCGGCGTCGTACGGGAGGAGGCGGCCTTCCGTGTGGCTGTAGGGGGTGGGCATCGCCGCGTGCCCCGCTGCGCTGAGGAGGCCCGGCAGGGCCAGGCGGACCGGGAGGTGGTCCGAGCCGACCACCTGGGGGTGTGCCATGCCGCGAGCCCAGACGCTCTCCCGCAGGGACCACGGCAGGAGGGGCTCGTTGACCAGGAAAGTGTCCACCCTGTGCTGGGACGGGTGGAGCGTGGGGGTCATGTCCTCCTCTCCGCCCGCCGCGGCTCTTCGGAAGCCGCAGGCTTCCCAGCCCGCTCGGAAATGCTCCGTGGCCGGGTTGGCGGGGACATCCATGTAGATGTTGGTGTCACCGGCGATGATCACCGGGTGTCTCCCGCCGAGGCTGCGTGCCGTGGCATACATTTGTATGTCGGCCCAGAACGCCGCCCGTCCCGCCCACGGGGAGCAACCTGCCTGCGGCCCGTGGACGTTGATGAGGGTGAGGCCTCCCCCGTCCGTGCGGATCTCCAGGGCCGCGGCTTTCCCGGGGACAATTTCCGTGAAGCTGAGCACCTCGTGCTCCGCCACGTACTTGCTGCTGACCGCGGTGAGGAGGCCCCCCCCTCTCGAGGTGGAGGTGGCCCCCGTCTCCGCCAGCCGGCTGCTGAAGTAGGCGGTGTACCCCTTGTCCCGGAGCGCCGCGGCCACGTGCATCTCCTGCGCCCTGGTGGCCATCCCCGTTTCCTGGAGCATGATGGCAAAGCCCCCCTCCTGGGGCAGCATGCCGGTGATGAGGTGCTCCTTGTCGGTGCAGGCCGCCGGCCCCCTGCGCCGCCGGAGTGTGTCCCGGAGGGACCGGTCTGGCGGCACGAGGCCGTTGCGCAGGTTCCACGAGAGGAGCCACAGGGCGTCGCCCGTCGTGTCCTCCTGGAGTCAGCTATCCCGCGTCGGCATCGCCGCCGGGTTCGCTGGTGCCGCCAGGGCATCTGGGTGCGCCGCATCCGCTGAGCCCGTTCCCAGCGGGGCCCACAAGGGGGCCCGGGGGACCGGGGGAGTCAGGGGGGCCAGGGGGGCCAGCCCCGCGGGGATGGACATGGGCCCTGGTGGGGCCGCACCGCCGGCCCCCGGGGCCGCTCCGGGTGCCTCCTCACCTCCATCTGCGTGGTCGGCTGCCTGGGGCGGGGGGCGCCGGGTGTACGGGGCGTGCCACGGGGACCTCCGTGCTCTCCCCTGCAGGATGTTGGCGGCCGCCTCCTTGCCGTCCGCCGGGGCCGCAGCGTGCACCGCGTGCCACGCCAGGTGTTCCAGCATCGCCCCGCTGGTGTAGTACTTGTCCGCACACAGGGGGCATTTCGTCGGCTCCGTGGCCCCTCGCGCCGGGGGGAGCTGCACCGACTTCCGAATGGCGCCCTCCGCCGCTGGTTCGAAGGGCAGGTTGGCCAGCGGCACCGTGTGTGGTGCCAGCGTGCGGCCCGGGGCCGCCGCATCGAGGGCTCGCGTCGCGGGCGCGGGCCCGAGGCCTCGGATGGCATCGCGCTGCACGTCTGCTTGCAGCCACGTTTGCCAGTGCGTGGAGCCGATTTGGCGGTCGGGTTTGCTCCTCCACCGCAGGTCGTGGAAGGCCTGTAGCCAGTGGTACACCGTGGTCGGGACCGCCAGCTGGAGCTCCAGGTCGGCGGGGTGCGCCGCTGCCGGCCACACTCCCGGCCTCGCCGCCCGGGCGTTGTCCTTCAGCCTGACCTGGAGCAGGAGGGCGTGGTGTTCGCCCTCCCGCAGCGCCTTGATGATCATGCGTGTGCAGTCTGCCACGCGGATCACGGCTTCGGGCCCCGGCAGGCGTTCAGGGTCGCAGACGACGACGTGCGCGTCCGCCGGGCTGAACATGCAGACCACCCACTGTGGGTTCTGCTGCCCCCGTTGGGCCACCGCCAGGGTAGCCGCTGGGCGGGCGTGCGTGATGGGCCCCGCGTGGAGGTCCGGGACGTCCGTGGCCCTGATGGCGTCTCCCTGCCACGCGGCCCGTAGATGCTCCTCCTGGTCGGGGCTCCACACCAGTGCGGGGGGGTTGACCCACCCCGGTTCCTGCCTCTTGTTGGGGGCGCTGACCGTGTGCAGCAGGACCGCCAGTGGCCAGGGGTCCGCCGACATGTAGTAGGCCTGGGTGGGCCCCTGTCGCCAGTCGACGTGGGACAGGGGCGGGAATGCCCCTTGCCTAGCGGTGCTGTGCCAGACCGCCCATCGGCCTCCGGCCAGGACGTGCGACCGGTACCCTCCGGCGTGGCCGTGTACGATGGCTTGGTATCCTGCCGTCTGCAGTACCAGCGCCTCCCCCTGCTTAGGCCCGGGCGGGGGTGCGCCATCGCCCGCACCCCAGACGCGGGTGCGCCCGCGGAGTGTGGCATGCCACGGGTCTGATGCATCGCGCTGGGGCCCTTGTATGCACCCCGCAATTTGCGCCGGGCCGTGGTGGTGGACGAAGCTCTCCCCGCCGTCTGCTAGCAAAGCCGCCGCGACGACGTATAGTTGCTCCGCCGTGAGGGGCGCCGTCGGCTCGTGTGTCGCGGCCGGCCGTCGGGGCCGCGTGTCGCGGCAGGGGACGTGGGGCAGCAGCTGCGCCGGCCACGCCGCCACTGGACCCATGGTGACGGCCGCGACCACGGACGCCAGCGCCGTGCGGTCCGTGGGTCTGTACTGCCGGAGTCCCGTGGTATCTCGGGTGAGGTGCCTGCAGGCTGCCATCCAGGCCACCGCTCCGCAGTTCGTGCAGTCTGGTTCGGTACCGCTCGCATCGTCGCCTCCCCACTGCTGTACCGTGGTGGCGGTGTCGAGCGGGGGGCCCCGCTGTAGCGCCTCCGGGCCCTGCCCCGGCGGGAGGGCGGGCGGGATTGGCTGTGGGTAGTTTTGCGCGCCCCGGCGCTCCGGGTGCGTGTGGTACGGGTCCTGCCGGCGGTGTTCCGGGGCTGCCCGTGGCTGGAAGAGGAGCTGGTGCAGGTACCAGTGGCCCTCCGCGGCGGACGGATTGCGGAGCGTTAGCCACTGTTCCACCACGCCTCCTGGGTGCGCGGCCTCGACGCGGCGCTGCAACCCCAGGCGGCCTAGGCGGTTGGACGTGCCCGCGGGCGGGATGTGTGCCTGCGGGTAGAGCACCCGCAGCGGCTCCAGCGCCAGGTCCAGCACTTCATCGTTGAGCTGCTTCGTGAGGGCCGACGCCCTGTGTAGGGCGTGGAGGACCCCGGGTGTGGGGGCCGTGAGCTGTTCGAGCACCGGTCCCGGCGGGTACCGCGTACCCGGGTTCGTCAGCCACTCCCTGGTGTGGCTCAGTACGGCCTTCCACACGTCCCTTGTAAAGGCGTGCCGGGGGGCCAATGAGGGGACCATCCGTAGGAGGCGGTGGCACGCCGGCGGCGACCGCATGGGCTGTGGGGCGGCCGCCGTGATCCACCTGCACGCCGTGCCGGGCACGATCGCCCCCCATTCCACGGTCCCCATGCCCTCGGCATGAATCAGCGCCTGGCCTTGGACCATGGGGAAATAGGGGCTCGAGCGCCCCTTCCCTTCCCTCCACCGTACCCAGGCAGCCCCCGCCTGCAGGCTGCGGAGCAGGGCCACGCCGGGGAGGGGCGGCTGCGGGAAGGCCCCCTTGACGGCCTGGGTGGCGTGGGCCAAGGTGCCCATTGGTAAGTACCACAACGGGAGGGTCCAGGGGCCCGGCAGTGGTTGCGCCACCCCTGCGTCCCATCGCCACTCGGAGTCTGGCGGGGCGGCCGGGACCGTGACCGTCTGCAGGAAGTGGCGTGCATACTTGTCGGGGTGCCGTTGGAGGGTTGCCGCGAGGCTGAGCCCCTCCGCTGCTGGTGCCACCGGGAGGCCGCCCCGGGGCCTGCGCCAGGGGTATTCCTGGTCGGCCGGCCAGGTGTGGAGGTCCCGGGCGATGTCCTCCGCGGTCCCTGTGGGGGCGTCCTCTGGTGCCAGGTGCCACATGACGGCGAGCACCGCCCATGTGGAAAAGGGCCACGCCCGCGGGGGGGTGTACACCTGGATGGTCCACTGTGGGCACGCCCGCCGCACGCGGGACACGTGGAGCACCCCTCGGGCCATGTCCGCCGCCAGGACCAGCACCATTCCTGAGGGATCCACAATGATCCCCTCTGCGGGTCCACCGTGGCGGCCCCGGGTGTGCAGGGCCACCGCCGCCTGTCCCGCGTGGGTGACGCGGTCGACGGCCTCCTGGATGTTCACGCTGCCGCGCGCGGTCTCATCCAGGATCCAGCCCTGCGTCACCCCGTAGCGTAGGGCGGCGTGTGCGGCCGCGGGTTTCACCTCGGGCAACGCTCCGTCGTCGGCATCGGGCTGGGGGTGCTGTCTGGGGCACCAGCCTTCGCCGGTGCAATGGCCCCGTTTCCACGCGGGGCAAATCGCGGATACGCTGCCCGCCGGCGGCGCAGGTTCCGCGGGCGCGCCCCCCGCGGGGGGCTCCGGTAATGCCTCCAGGTCGGGGTCTGTGCCCGCGTCCTCTTGTGGGGGGTCTCCTTCGCCGTCTCTGAGTCCCAGCGCCCTGATGACCTCGTGTGCTTCGTCCAGCGTCGGAGATCGGGGGCGTGTCTTGCGTGGTGCCGCGGGTTCCGCCATTGCTATGTCGCTGTGTCTAAGAGCAGGGGGCGGGGTGCGGATGTCCCGTGGCTGGTGCGTTGGTGCGTTGGTGCGTTGCTCGCTGTGGGGGTGGCGGGAGGGCGCCCCCGGGGGGGGTGCCTTCCACCGTTGTGAGGGGTGCCTGGTGTCAGGCGCCGTCCCTTCCCCGGCCGCTCGTCCTCCGGAGCGTGCAGCCAGGGTTCCGCGACCCGCGTGTCCCGGGTGCGGTCGATGCGGGCATGTGGACCCAGCACCGGCCCCACAGCGTGCGCCCTTGCGGGCCGGCGTTGCTCGCTGTGGGGGTGGCGGAAGGGCGTCCCCGGGGGGGTGCCTTCCACCGTTGTGAGGGGCGCCTGGTGTCAGGCGCTGTCCCTCCCCCGGCCGCGCTCGTCCTCCGTAGCGTGCAGCCAGGGTTCCGCGACCCGTGTGTCCCGGGCGCGGTCGATGCGGGCGTGTGGACCCAGCACCGGTCCCACAGTGTGCGCCCTCGCGGGCCGACGCTGCTCGCTGTGGGGCTGGCGGAATGGCGTCCCCGGGGGGGGTGCTTTCCACCGTTGTGAGGGGCGCCTGGTGTCAGGCGCTGTCCCTTCCCTGGCCGCTCGTCCTCCGGAGCGCGCAGCCAGGGTTCCGCGACCCGCGTGTCCCGGGCGCGGTCGATGTGGGCGTGTGGACCCAGTACCGGTCCCACGGCGTGCGCCCTTGCGGGCCGGCGTTGTTCGCTGTGGGGGTGGCGGAAGGGCGTCCCCGGGGGGGGCTGCCTTCCACCGTTGTGAGGGGCGTCTGGTGTCAGGCACTGTCCCTTCCTCGGCCGCTCGTCCTCCGGAGCGTGCAGCCAGGTTCCGCGACCCGCGTGTCCCGGGCGCGGTCGATGCGGGCAGTGGACCCGGCACCGGCCCCACAGCGTGCGCCCTTGCGGGCCGACGCTGCTCGCTGTGGGGGTGGCGGAAGGGCGTCCCCGGGGGGGGTGCCTTCCACCGTTGTGAGGGGCGCCTGGCGTCAGGCGCTGTCCCTCCCCCGGCCGCTCGTCCTCCGGAGCGTGCGGCCAGGGTTCCGCGACCCGTGTGTCCCGGGTGCGGTCGGTGCGGGCGTGTGGACCCAGCACCGGCCCCACAGCGTGCGCCCTTGTGGGCTGGCGTTGCTCGCTGTGGGGCTGGCGGAAGGGCGTCCCCGGGGGGGTGCCTTCCACCGTTGTGAGGGGCGCCTGGTGTCAGGCGCTGCCCCTCCCCCGGCCGCTCGTCCTCCGGAGCGTGCAGCCAGGGCTCCGTGACCCGCGTGTCCCGGGTGCGGTCGATGCGGGCGTGTGGACCCAGCACCGGCCTCACAGCGTGCGCCCTTGCGGGCCGGCGTTGCTCGCTGTGGGGGTGGCGGGAGGGCGTCCCCGGGGGGGGTGCCTTCCACCGTTGTGAGGGGCGCCTGGTGTCAGGCGCTGTCCCTCCCCCGGCCGCTCGTCCTCCGGAGCGTGCAGCCAGGGTTCCGCGACCCGCGTGTCCCGGGCGCGGTCGGTGCGGGCGTGTGGACCCAGCACCGGCCCCACAGCGTGCGCCCTTGCGGGCCGGCGTTGCTCGCTGTGGGGGTGGTGGAGGGGCGCCCCCGGGGGGGGTGCCTGCCACCGTTGTGAGGGGCGCCTGGCGTCAGGCGCTGTCCCTCCCCCGGCCGCTCGTCCTTTGGAGCGCGCAGCCGGGGTTCTGCGACCCGTGTGTCCCGGGTGCGGTCGATGCGGGCGTGTGGACCCAGCACCGGCCCCGCAGCGTGCGCCCTTGCGGGCCGCCGTTGCTCGCTGTGGGGGTGGCGGAAGGGCGTCCCCGGGGGGGGTGCCTTCCACCGTTGTGAGGGGCGCCTGGCATCCACGAAAGGGAAAAGGTTGGCATACTCTTCATTCGATGAGTGAAGGGCAGCAACTCGTCGGATCGCCTTATGGAAGTCGTGGTACCCGAGCCGTCCGAGTCCAGTCTGGTAGATCGTCGCCAACTGGACAAGGTCGATGGGGGCGCCTGGTGTGACGGCGTTGTACGCATAGGGTTCGGTCTGTTCTCCGAGTCGAAAGTACTCCTGGAGCTGGACCGCAAGGTCCTGTGTTCGATGTGGAGCGCACCCATACCCCTTATAACCAAGTCGAGAGGTGCCTCGTAGGCCGCGCAGTTGGTGTCGGCGAAGAAGCAAATCGACTTTGTACGCAAGAAAGGGGGCTCGATCTTCCAAAGAGCCAGTCGTTCGCCTGGCAAACCTTCTGAAGATCACGGATAACTCCCATGACCGAAACGGCAACGGGAGCTTCTCGTTTCATCCTTTCGTGGGTCCAGAGGCGTCGATATTTGAAGATCAGGTCGATTCCATCGGCAACGTTTATCAGGTCGTCGATTCCCGAGATCTCTCGATGCATGCGGTTGAGTCGAGCAATTTGACTTTGCAGGGTATATTCGGTGAGGCTTTGTCGGAATCCCCAATCGAGCTCTTCATCACAACGTCGCCATTCGACGAGTGGCGCTCGAAAGTTCTGACAAGCCACTTCGATTCTTGTATACCACTGGTATCCCGGCTTACCACCAAGATTTCCAGGCTCATCGAAAGACGTGTCAGGGGCGCTTCGAGCCAGTTCGTAAGGGAATGGTGCGGTTCGTCCCCAACTGTTGATGCAGATGGTCTTGCCTAACTCGGAAATGGTGGCATTTGCCTTCGACACGGCTGCAGCATGTTTCTCGTTCAGGAACGCGTGCGGTCCTCGAAAACCAGCTGTGGCGCTCGACGCAATAGTGAGTACCGATGGTTCGAGCTTAGTGTATTCCGTCTTCATCGGATCATCCTCATGTGTCCCAAATCGATAGGGTGGCTTCAATCCGAACGTGCCCAAGTGTCGGAGTTCTTCGATGGTCTCGATTTCATGATTGTACTGCGGCATGTTATAGGGCTGCCACTTCGACTCTGGCACCGGTACAGAATCGTAGCTGGGCGGTGCTGTGGACCACACGGGCTCGTAAGGATATTCTTCTTTGTCGTCGGACTCGAGTGGCCAGGGTTCATCGTCGTCGTTGTGGTCGTCGTCGTGGTAATAGGAGTCGGATTGGTTCGTTCGAGTAGAAGCTTGTGTTTTCGGGGCATTCGAATGCCAGGATTGGTAGACCCAGTCGTCTTCGACTTTCGGCTCTCCGGTACCCGGTTCGTCCCTGGATGGCCTTGATGTCCAGGTGTTCGGCCTCCATGTCCAAGAACTGTCGACCCATCCGGGTGCTGAACAGAGGAAGGAAGATCAGTTGTCGTACCCCGTCTAGCAAGCAAGATCTTCATCAGAATCGAACCAGTCAGGGCTTGAGCACCGCTCTCGAAATTATTCTGCATCGACCGGGGCGGGGGGCCCGTACAGCTTACAGAGTTCTGGCTGCATGTTGGGTGGGGTCCCTCCCTTGGTCGGTTCCGGAACAGGCCAGTTGGCCAGGGCTATCTCGAGCACTTCCAAGCCTGTGGCGCCTCCTGATATGACGGGCCGTCCACTCGGCGCTATTCCTGCAAATTCCCCGCGAGGGAACACACCTCCCTTGCCTCCTTTCGACGGGCCTCCTTTTCCTTTCGAGCTCCCAGCATATGCCGACTGGCTGCAGTTCGGCGGTTCGAATGGATCGAGAGGTCGACTCGGACAAGTCGGGGCCGATGCTACCGACAAACAGCGGCCAGTTGAAGTCGTCCTTGCTGGGGGTTTGGCACCAACGTTGTCATTGATCGCGTCAACATCGATGACGTTCGACGGTGATGCTCGAGAAGGCAGAGGTCGAGAGTAAGTTCGGGGCGTCCGGGATGTAGTACCATAGGCGGAGGCTCCGGCGATCGACCCGGAACCTCGCATGAGTTTTTCGAAAAACCACGCTGCAGAGAAGAGTAAGGTTACTCAGGATGGAGTCGAAGGAACCCAAGGTACACAGGATCCTCCTCTAGAGCCTTGCTCGACTCCCAAGACCATGTGTCGTCATCCCATTCACAACGGTACAGGAATGTGCGGCGCTTTTTAGATCCCACTCGACGTCTAGCCACAATCCTGACAAGTCGAGGAGATTCTCCAGTTTTGACAGGGGGCATCGGAAACTCTCACACCGGCTGTCCCTCTCGATGGACGTAGGGTTTTATGCTGTCTCGATTGAAAACTCGCAACCCATCGAAGGGGGCAGGGATGTCCAGTTTGACATTCTCGCCCTTGTTCAGTACCTCGAGTATTTTGTAAGGGCCGCACCAGACAACATCGAGTTTCCCTTTATGTCGATATTCGGGCACCAACACCCACCATCGTTCACCGACTTCAGGCACTCAAACGTGTCGGTCCATTTGCAGGACCACATGCATCTGGCGTCGAGGTTCCTCGGCAGGCATTGCACGCACAGAATCGAAGGTACGTTCCGCTCGTTGCATGTAATCATTCACGGTCGATGGTTCATGTGCATGAGAAGTCATTCGGGGAAAATCCAATGGAAAATGGGGTGTTTGTCCTTCATCTATCTCGAACGGGGATAGTCGAAGACTATTGGATTTCAGGTTGTTGAACTGGATTTCGGCGAACAGGAGGTCGACATCCCACTCGTTGTTGCCGAAGATGCCGTGTGTACGCAGGCGCTGGAGGATGGACTGATTGCTGCACTCCGCCAGGCCATTGCCTCGAGGGCGGTTGGCCACTGTTTGATACATCTCAATCTTGGAGCGCTGGGCCAACTCATTCCACGCCTGAGACTCGAACAGCTTGTCTCGGTCAGAAACAGTTTGTCGAGGGCATCCTTTCAATCGAATCACCTCACGTAGGAACACATAGATAAGGTCGTCGGCTGTCATATCCTTGCGACAAGGGATGAACATTCCACGCTTGAAGAATCGGTGGACTACAGTCATAATGGCGTCATGGCCCCTTGTGGTCGGCGGCAATCCCGAAACCCAGTCGATGGACACACTGTGCCATTTGGTGTCGGGCACCGGCAATGGTCTTGGCACTCTGGCGGTGTCACCTCGTCTTGATTTCGCCGCTTGACAGACATCGCAACGTAGTATGTATCGCTCGACGTAGTGTCGAAGGTGTGAACATACGTAGTCGCGCTTAATCAGGGCCATGGTTCGAAGGACTCCTGAGTGGCCATAGAACTCCGACTCGTGATACATAGCCACAATCGACGTAACCAGCGTTCGGGGGACAAGCACACGTTTGCCCATCGTCGACAAATGGAAGAATTTGCCATCATCGAAGGACAACTTGGCATCTCGAAGCTGGTGTCGTGCCGCAGGGCTTCGAATCGCCACTTCGTAGATGTGCTTCGTCCGTTGGTCCTCTCTATAGGCTGCCGCCCACACAGCTGTCAAAGTCAAGTCTTTGCACTGATAATGTCGATGTACTCGGCGGTGTGTACCCTTAAGACTCGAAGGGTACGGCGTGTTCGACCCAACCTTCGGCAAGGGGACTGATTGCAACGTGCCGTCACGGTGACGTCGACAGCGAATCAGTTCCGCCATGGTCGGAGCGCATCGAAGCTCATTGCCAAAGGTTACTCGAAGAGGGTGATCAATGCTTACATCGGGGAGGTCGTCGGTGTCGGTAGACGTGTCTGGCTCATTGCCAGCCTCATCGAGATGCATGTCTGGTTGGTGTGAATTCTCAGGCATGATCTCGTCCGATGGTGCTGGTTCCAGTCCCAGGTCCTCCGGCTCAGCAGTTGTCGCGCTCGACGGTAGCAGCTCCAGGTCCTCCGGTTCGACAGCGGGTTCAGTGTCGGATTGGGGGGCTGGTTCCGCAAGCTCATCTGCGTCAAGATCCTTCCCCACGGAACGTCCGCTTCGTAGTGAAACGTACAGGTGGTCGTAGGGCTGGGGCCACACCTCGTCACGAGAGAATGAGTCTTCGAGTACATGTAGCAACTCATCGACAGGTTCTCCTTCCGGTGAAGCCCAATCTTCGACCAGGGGAATTGCGAAAGCCCGTGTACGTGTGGCATTTTCGATATCCATCAACTGCCGCGAAGTTAGACGGGAGCAGGCGTCTGCCGCAGGGTTCTCGAGGCCCGGCACGTACCACAACGTCAGGTTGTATTCCTCGAGGAATTGGGACTATCATGCTTGCCGTGGTGTCAGCGGTCGAGGACAGGTCTTGAGATATCGAAGACTTTCGTGGTCAGTGTGCACGTGCACCTGCTGCGGTCCTCGAAGTAGGTGAAACCATTGTTTCAAGGCTAATACGATGGCCAACAACTCCTGTTCTCGAATCGGGTATCGAGTTTCGGCAGGCTGCATTTTCCGCGACATGAAGGCAATAGGTCGAAGATGTCCCTTGTACTTCCCATGCGCACATCGTTGCGCCAGCGTAGCACCCACGCAGTCTTTCGAAGCGTCTGTGTACAGGTGATACGGCTGTCGGGGGTCGATAGCACTGAGATGTGTCGCACTGATCATCGCCTGCTTCAGCTTGTCGAAGGAAGCCTGGTGGACGGCTGTCCATTCCCACTCGAAGTCTGCCTTAAACATTGCAGTCAGAGGGGCTGCGACAGCTTGGAACCCTTCGACAAACTGCTGGTAAAATCCACACAATCCAATGAACTGTCGAACTTCATGACCCGTAGTTGGCGGAGGCCAACCTCGAATGACGTTGATCTTTTCGGGGTCCATGTGTACTCCATCTTGGTGGATGATGTATCCACAGAAGGGTACTCGACTCTGAAAGAATGTGGATTTATCGATGCAGGGAAAGAGCTGGTGTTTACGGAGTAGTTCATGTACTAGGTCGAGGTGTCGTTGGTGTTCGTCCGCATCCTTCGAGAAGACGAGGATGTCGTCAATGTACACCCATACAAAGATCCCCAAGTGGTCTCGAAGGACATCGTTCACGACGCGTTGGAACGTCGATGGCGCATTACAGAGGCCAAAGGGCATAACAACCCACTCGAAGGCGCCAAATTGTGTGTTGAAGGCGGTTTTCTCGATATCTTCGTCTTGAATTCGGATCTGGTGGAAACCACTAACAAGGTAAATCTTTGAGAATACGGTGGAACCCCCCAGTGTACTCAAGATGGATTGGATCGATGGCAAGGGATACCGATCTCGTACAGTTCGCGTATTCAACGCTCGGTAGTCGACGCACATACGCCATTTACCATTCGCTTTCTTCACCAGTAGGCAACCCGCTCCGTATGGACTCGAGGATGGTCTGATGCGACCAGATCGATGCAACTTGTCCAATTGTCGTCGAAGTTCATCTAGTTGGCTCGGATCCATTTTGTAAGGGTGTACCCACGGTGGATTGTCTTCCGAATCGAGGCGTATTCGATGATCTCTTCCAGGTCGATACGGAGGTAGGTCTCCATACTCTGCTTTCTCCCGGTCGTAGAGGTCTGCCCAGTTGTGTAACCGATTCGGTAGTTTGCGTCGAACAGGGTCAAGCCCGTCATCATTGCCATCACTGGCTTGCATCTTATTAATTTGATCGACCGGCACTGCTGGTCGAGGCATGCAACACAGAAATACTTGATCTCCCGTGAGATCAGATCGACGGATCTCTCTTTTGAGTTTCGGCAACGAAATGTACTCAATCTCCATATCGCTGCACTCCTCATCGGTGATACCATCGTCCGTTTCTGACTCATCGTACATGTCAGTACCGCGCTGAACGTGTGTCGACGAGTGTAGGTCAGGGTGTTCGTCGGCATGTGGGGTAGGATTCCCAACCGGACTCGCTTTCGAGGAACTGGATGAAAGTATCGAAAGAAGGTCCAGCTTCGAAGCTGCTTGAAACTGCAGCTGGGTGGAATGTCTTGATTCGCCAAGAGACAACCGGTACGAAATTGAACCATGTTGGATGTCGGCGTATCGCTCCTTCCAGTTGACAGTTGGATTGTAGCTTCGAAGCCATGGTAGTCCAAGCACTACATCCGGCAAAATCTCCAAGACCTTGAAGTGATGACGAAATACAAGCTCTCCAACTCGAACATAAGCTCGCGTGTAGTACCGTACTTCGACTTGGACACCTCCGGCTGTCAAGACATGTCCAGGGTTTCTCAGTTTATAGAGGGGAAGTCGCGCCCTCTCTGCTGTTTGCATCGACATAAAGTCGCTGGTCGCTCCACAGTCGACCAACAGTTCCACGCTGGAGTCAAAAGAGTCTTCACGACATGCGCAAATGCGCCCTCGAACCGTGAACAGAGACGCATGCTCAGGTTCGGTTCCTTCGACAGTGACACCTCCAAGCGTCGAATTCTTTTCAGGTTTATTGGTGCTGGTGATGGTGTTCAGCTCTTCTCGAGGACGTCCGCCACCAGGTCTTCGGAATTGTTTTCTAGGCCGTTGTAGGCCTTTCACTGCTCTTGGAGCGGGATCAAAACCGTCCCTTGCTGTCTCGACTTTGATTTTGTTTCGGTGTGTTCGACTTTGATTCCCGACGTTCTTGTCCTCGGGATGGCGGTCGACCTTTTTGACAGTCACGGGCCAACCGTCCTTGTTCACCACAATTGTAGCAACGTCTGCTTTCTCGACCATCTTGGCGTCCACCATGTTGACGTCCGAACCGTTCACCAATGTAGGCATGTAACTCTTCTCGGAGCTTGGCAATTGCATCGAGATTCATCGGCTCTGCCACGGTCGAAGCCGTGGGCGCTGCAGCTGGAGTCGGCATTGGGGTGACGTGTGGCGTTGGCATAGGGTTGGATGGAAACGTGGAAGTCGAAGTGGGTGGGACCATCATAGGCAGGGGCCTCGACACTGCAGGACCCAGGGTGTAATCTGATGTCGTTCTCGATGCGTTCTGTACCTCTTCAAGTTGATACCCAGCCGCAATGTAGGCTTCCGCGATGGTCTCTACCAAGGTATCGAATCCAAATGGATTATTAGAACGCCATCTCGAACGGACTGCAACGATGTACTGCCGACAAACAGCGTCATTCGACAAACCTTCAACAAATCGAGAGCTGACAAGGAAACCCATCTGGAGTTCACTGGTGTTTACCTTCGACTTGATAACGCATGTACAAAATTCTCGAACGTAATCTGCATGTCGGGGGAACTGGCCCTCTTTCAGGCTCAACATTCTCAACAAATACACTGGCTCATGGGATATGCAGTCGAAACGCTGGCCTAACACACGCATGAGCTCGTACCAGTCATCCTGTACAACTTTTGTCAGGCTATGATAGTACTCAGCGGCATCACCATCGAGGAGGAATGACATCGTTGCTGCCTGATCGACGGGTGAGGTGATGTCCGACAAAGTGAAGGCTCGTAGTAAATCTTCTTTCCATGTTCGAAATTCTCCACATCCAGGTTTACCCGTGAACCTCTTGACCAGTTTGTTCAGGCGCTCGACGCAGCGTCCCAAAATCTCCTGCGAAGGAGCACGTTGGACTACGAACTGGGACAGTGGTTCGAAGGTAGGCTGCTGTGGGAGTGGTTGTTGTGGAGGGTGAGGTTGGTTCGAATTCGAAGAAGACGGTGGTTGTGGTTGTGGAAACTGGATGTTGTTCGGAGGTGGTGGACTCGAAGTTCGTATAAATTCGTTGAGAAGAGCATAACATTGTGACAATTCATGTTTTACGCGTCGAAGTTCATTTGCAGCAGCTTGAGTTGCATTTTCCGTCGGGGACTGCAAGGTATCGATGCGCTGGCCAGTTGCTGCTGTAGCACTTGCTGCTGTTGCCTGCAATACATCGATGCGTTGTTCCAATTCGATAACTTTGGCTTGAGTATCTGCAAGCTTCTGCGAACAGCTGTGAAGATCACGAGAGAGACATGAAAATCACTCGCTTTCTCGACTGGCGATGCGCTCTGCGATGAACTTCTCTAACGAAGTCGAAAATTCGTGATGCAAGGGTGAATCACTTCGAAACAAACTGTCTCTGATGAAATGCAGCATAGCTGCATCGTCGCAGGGCCGCTCCATTGTAGATCGAAGTCCAAATCAAGTTGACGGCGTTGCGGCGTCGAAGATTGATCTCGAAGATTGATCTCGAATCCTCCCGGCCACCTAGCTGGCTACCACTTGTTGTGGTTTGTTTCTTGGGAACTCGACTGTGCCTCTTGGTTTCTCGAAAATCCCAAAAAACGACAAACCTCTTCTGCGCAGGATCTTTAGACGGGGCACCAATAATAACACAATCTCGAAGACATAAACCCTGTTCAAAGATCGAAGTATCTTACAGCGCTCATTCACAGTTGGCATTCGATGCTTCTTTATTATTCACAGACTGCAGTGCGATTGCGACTGCGACTTGCGAATTGCGCGCTGCTGCGCTGCTGCTGTTCGAAGCCATAACACTGATCCTGGCTGGCCAGTGGTCAGGAGCTTGCTCCGGCGCCCCCGGCAATACTTTTTGTGGGTTGGTCCTGCACACTCCTCCCCTACACTGGACAGGCCCCCGCCAGCCTGGGGCGCACAGGTTTTGGGGCAAGGGGCGAGCCGAGAGTGTTCAGGGTGGGAACGAGCGCCAACCCCACAGGGACGACCGGTGCACTGAAAGTCCTGGAACGACAGCCCTGATGGCTGTCCGGGATGGCATATATGCGGTGGGGCCACATCCGGTGAGAGGCGGTAGAATTTCCGCCACGGCTGCCACCGTCAGATGGGAAGGCCATCCTCACACAAGGCATGGTGCAGGCACATGGACCCAGGGAAGCACAAAAAACCACACCCACAACAACCGTCAGTGCGGGATCTGGCTGCAGGACTGGAGGAGGATCCCGCTGCAGGCCGGCCGTCTGGGGCACACACCATTTTTTTTACGCTGAGCAAGATCCACATGTACAACCTGGTGTGGTGGTCAGGAGCTTGCTGCGGCGCCACTGGGCAGCGAACAGGAGGAGACAGGCCCCCAACCCACCACGCCCACAACCCCCCCCCCCCCCCCCACAGTGTCGAGGTAAATGCACTGTTTTGTATTTCTTGCATATCGTTTGTTTCCCCTCGCCTTTCTTCAGGATTTTGCACTGTCCTGCGGAATTGAACCTCCCCTACGTTTCTTTACTACACCTACCACGCAGGGATCACGAGGAATGACTGAAGGGAAGGCACGGCATGCGGCAGCAGACAACACCGGGGTGCGAACGCGCCTGTGTACCATACACCAACGATATGCTACACAATGCCAGTGGAGAAGGCATAGGAGAAGGCCAACCCCCCCCCCCTGCGGATGTGAGGTGCCTGTTGTTGTTGCGATAGTTTGTAATGTGCCCTTGTGTGTTCTGTTGCAGATATCCAGCAAGCCCTAAGGGGCCCAAGGGGGCAACAAGCCAGCAAGGCACACCAAACCCCCCAGAGCCGAAGATGAGGAGTGAAGTCCAGCTCAGCACCAACGCAAGAGACCAAGAGCAGAAGTAATATAATTGAAGAACCCGCCACGTGTACATACTAAGTCGGTTAGCTCGACACTGTCGAGTGCAGATTGACAAAAAATATTATGCTGCTTGGTTGAACTTGTGTCTGGTTGCACAGGGGCAGAGGACAGGCTCCAGACCCCCCCCTATGACAATAAAGACAGCCCGGGTGCGAACACTGCAGGCAAAACCCATCAGGTTTTTTTTCAGCCAAAGTTCAGGGTTGCACCCGTGGGTTTCGTCTTGGGAGGGGAGTGCAATGGGTTTTTCCTGACAGGTACACAGAGTTTACTTTTTGACAGATTTTCTTTGATTATCTTTTGGATTTTTGACGGGATGTTCTGTGACAGGCGGCGCCAGGATAGAAGCGCGCGCCAGATCCCGCGCCAGATAGTCGCTGACGACAGAAGAAAGATAAAGAGAGAAGTAAACAATAGATGTCTGTTGAGTGTACAAATAATTTTTCGGCATGCATAAATGTAGATTTATTATATTTTAAGATTTTGTGTTGCATGCCAGCATGTTTCTCCTGCAAGCATGCAAATGGAACACTGCCGTGTTCTATGACTTACGAAGATGAAGAATGAACTATCATGAATAAAGGTCATAGACCTGCCCTTTTGTGCTTGCAGGGACACTCAGGGAAACGTGGACGAGGAGATTGGAAAAGTTTTGCAGCGAGATTTTGAAGAGCAAAAATCACGTGATAGGATAAAGAGACAAGAACGAGTCCACTTACACCTATGTGGATGTTCCTGGGTATGCCACCCTGAGTGGGCTGAGGAGAGGACCTGAGTCATGCGGGAGCAGGAGTAGAGGATCGGGGAGATCCTCCAACAGGCTCTGACGCGGTTGGAGATAAAAGAGGCTCTCTGAGGAGCCACCTCTGAACTTCTGGGCGATCTCACTCAAGAGATTTGGGCTAAACTAGAGCCCCTGATTCCGCCCCAAGCGTTACCTACCATGGTGGGAATCTCACCCCATCAAGTACAGGCTAACCACCTGGTGGCAGGGCTGACAAACACCCTGGGGAGCCTGAGGAGCCGACCGATGCCGACCCCTGCAGCGATACCGAGAAGCCCTTTCGTGCCGAGAACGGCCCGGCCACCCTACAGCCACGTGGGGAATTCTACAAGAGCCGAGCTGCACCGGCTGGGGCTAACAGCCCTGAGGGCAATGGTTGACGTGGAGCCCTATGGCTCCAGTGACCTAGGCGGAGACCCCTCTGACGATGAGCCGCCTTCAATGGCTTCTGCTTCGCATTCGGAGGACGATGACCCTCAGGACCCCGAGAACCCGAGTGGGCGGAAGAGGAAGAAGAAGACGAAGACCAAGCGCCCTGAGGGACGCAGGTCTCAGGAGGCTAAGGCTATTGCCACCTCCAGGATCGTGCTGAACTTGCCTGAGTTCACAGGCAAGGATCTCAGCGAGCTCGCTGAGAATTTTGGCCGGTTCCTCCGCATGACCGGCCAAACCCATGCTAGTGGGCGAGTCAAGTATGATCTGCTCCTGCAGTGCTGTAAGACCAAGTACGTGGAGAAGCAGGTCAAGCAGATCGTGACTAAGTCCGCCACCTTTGCCGACGTGTTGGTTGCCTTGAAGAGGCAGTACCCGACCTATGAAACCGACCTCTCCATCAGGGCCGAGATCCAGAACCTGGCCGTGCTGCCCAACAACCCCAAACCTGGCAGGGTCTCTGAGCTATTGGCTGACCTGGATCACTGGGCTGGACGATTGACGCCCGGTTCCTACAGCAGCGACGACCTGCCTTTCTGGTTGGTGGCTAAGCTCCCTTGGGAGCTGTGGGACGAGTGCCGTTCAACGGCAGAGCGCACGGCTAGAGCCCTTCGTTATGAGGATTTATGTGTACTACTCCTGGAGCTGGCGCTGGAGAAAGAAAGCGATCAGCACCTGAACAACTACCGTCCTGGAGGGGGAGGCTCTGGAAGCCCTGGCAAAGGGTACCAAGGATCCAGACCTGGACAGGGAACTACCCCCAAACACGCCCGTATCATGGAAAACGTCAGGGAGCTCTTCTGGTGTGATGCCAGAGATGAGCAGGGCCACCTGCAGCACGCCCCTGACTGCGAGCAGCGAGACTGCTTCTTAGTCCAAGGGAAGAAGCAGGAGACCAACACCGGCGCCAAAGCGAAGATGCCGGATCACTTTTTCACACTGAACGGCGCCTGCTGATGGCTGGCCAGGCCGAAGATGCCGGATCACTACAGGTGTACTATCACCTGTGCCTTCTGTGGGAAGAGGAAGCACTACGAGGATGAGTGCTACCACAAGCAGCGCCTGTCGGCGAAGCTGAAGGGCGAGGATCCTGGCAAAGGCTCTGGCAAGGGCGGTGGCAAGGGCAATGGCAACGACTCCGGCAAGGGCAAGTCGAAAGGACGTGGAGAAGGGCAAGACAAGAGTCAAGGTGGACGAGGAGGAGGCGCTAACCGCCAGCCAGAAAAGGACAACAAGAATCCGGACAATAACGGAGGCAACCCCAACCCTAATCCAGGGGGGAACTCCGAGCCCTCTGGAGGGCAGTCTGGTCCTACCACGCGCTCACAAACGCAGGCCCAGCGAGAACAAGGAGCCATGCGTGAGCATGAAGGTGGTGATGACGGCAATGCTAAGAAGAGAAGCCGTTTCACGAGGATGGCCCGCAAATTGCGGAACAAGGGGTTCAAGGTGACCTGTCCAGCGGAGTTCTGACGGGGACGCTCCGGTGGGGCCCTGGACCTGGTGTTCTGGGTACGTATCCGACTAGGGGGACGTGAATACCTGGGGGTATTGGATACTGGAGCCACCATATCTATAGTGGCCAAGAAAGCTTTACCTTGTGGGAGCCTGAAGAACACCATGACCACCGCGGCTATACGAATGGGGGATGGACATGTGGTGCACAGCTGCGGGGACTGTGAAGTGGAGGTACCTATGGGATCGCGGACCATCGCCCATCGGTTCTATGTGATGGACACTGAGGCCTTCGACTTTGTATTGGGGACTGACTTCTTCGTGCAGCACTCCCAGATACAATCCTTGACGCTGCAAGCGCCCTACCTCATCTACGTGGACCACGGCGACGGCAGAGAGTCCGTGCCACTGGAGCAGTCTGAGCACACCTCGAGCTACCTGAGGGTATCGAAGGAGGAGCCCTCGAACATGATGGCCGCCTCCAAAACTGAGGACTATCAACTATTGGGGAAAGTCCTAGACCAAGGTCTGAAGGAGCTGGGTTACTCTAGAGAAGACCTGAGTGTCGAGTTGTTCGCCAGCGACAAGCAACGTGTCCTGGACCTTTACTGCAGCAAGGGGAAGAACTGCAGCTGGAAATTTTACTGGCCCTCTTTCGGGATGGCCTACGGGAACCCCAGGTTCAGTGAACTGGGGAAGGTCTTGACCAAGGTGGCCTTGGAACGTTCCCGTATGGTCCTGTGTTCCCCCGATTGGGGAGCCCATGGGGGCAACGAGTACTGGCGAACCCTTTTGGACAGGCTGACTATCAGCTCTGTTCGGTTACCTGATGAGGCCATCTACGTGCCTCTGGGGGCTAAGACACCTATTGGGAAACCCGGATGGGGAAGTATGCTCAGCATGGTGGACGGAGGTCTTACCTCCATTCCCTGGGAGGACCTGGACTCGACTCTGGTCCAGGCTATACAACGAGAAAGCGATGGACTCGCCTTGGGTGACTTGAAGGATTGACTACGACCTCAAGATGCTATTGAGACTATACCCGGAGGAGATGAATACGTCGGGACTAACACCAACGCCCCCAACTCTCCCTGCCATGTACCTGTTCCTGATGGAGTCTCTGAGTGTGGACTATCCGAGCTCCCCAGCTCTATCCACTCAGATGACGAAACTGAGCACGACGCCTTCTTCGTGCAGACTTGCGTGGAGGAAGTGGAGAACGCCGAGTACGTCGCCCCACTGAAACCCCTACTCTCCATGAGGGTGGAAGACCCCGTGGACGAAGAGCTGGATCCCCGATCCAGGCTAAGGGAGTATGTGGACTCTAAGAGTAGGATGGTGGCGAAAAAGCTATGCTACGCTAAGCCTACCCGCAGCTCATGGCCAGTGAAGCAAGGACATATGGGAGATCTATGCAAATTGAAGGAGGACCTCGAACAGAAGATCACCACCTGGCAAGGGGAGGTAGATCTTAAGCTCATGAAGAGCGTGTGGGGTGCCCATGTGAGGACCCCAGAGGAGGACAACCTCTCGGAGGAATGTGTATGTGAACCCCCTCGAGCATGCCTATGTTGCCATCGTCCACCGGAGATGGTTGAACGAGACCTACTTTATGCCTACCAAGGGTTGAAGGACAATACCAAGGGCCAAGAGTCGGTGGAGGATCACCTCCCGACGTCTATTACTCAGGGGGCAAGCAACTTACACTCTAAGGAGGACCTGGAGGACAAGATCAAGCTATTGGACCCGCGGGTGCAGAAGCTTATAAGGACCTATCTGGGAGTGTTCGGAGAACTACCACCCCAAGCCTCATGTGACAAGCTGGTACAGATGGACCTCAAGCTGAAACCCGAGTTCGTGGGTCACAAGATCCGGAGGAGACCCTATCCGGCTCCTAAAGAGCAGGCCGACGAGATCGAGCGACAGATACAAGAATGTATCGACGCTGGCCTAGTCCTGGAGTACAAGGACGGGGACTACCCCCAACACTGCAGCCCCTGTTTCCTGGTGGCTGAACCTGGGTCTACAGCCAAACGGCTGGTAGTGGACTACGGAGAGCTGAACAAGAAAATGCTGAACCACTCAGGGTCTATTCCTAATATGGAGTCTACCCTAGAGAAGATAGCCTCTTGTCGCTACAAGACCAAGATGGACAAGCGAAGTGGATTCTGGCAAGTGGACCTGACGCCCAACGCTCAGGAGCTACTAGGCTTCATCAGCCCTCAGGGGAGGGTGTTCAAGTGGAAGGTCATGCCGTTTGGCGTGGCCAACGCACCCGCTCTATCCCAAGAGCTGATGCACAAGATCTTGTCCATCCTACGAAGGAGACCTAAGGTGCAGGAACTCATATCCTGTGGGGCCCAGATGGAAGCACACATCGACGATGTATGCCTCGGGACCAATACCCAGGAGGACCACCTAATCCTCTTGGGTGAGTTCTTTGCGGTCTGCCAGGAGAACCACACACGACTCAAGCTGGGGAAGTGTGAGTTCATGCAGGAGACCATGCAGTACCTGGGGTTTGACGTTGGCTATGGGTGGTGGACCCCAGCGGCCTCTAAGGCCCAACCCCTGATGGACGCTAAGGTACGACACGAAGACCCCAAGAAAGGACTTCATGATGTACGCAGTTTCATTGGGGCGTGCAACTTCTATCGCCGCCATATCAAAAACTTCACCTACACCAGCGCCATTCTGACGGACCTGATCAAGAAGAGTACTATTTGGCGCTGGGGCCCACAAGAGCAACAAGCGTTTGACGAGCTCAAAGACAAGGTGGCCAACGCTAAGTGCTTGGGCATGCCTAGGGCACAAGGGGAGGTTATCCTGGTGACCGACGCCAGCAATGTGGGCGGTGGTGGAACGTTGTTCCAATGGCAAGCACTAGAGAAGGAGGAGTTCGACTCGGCTATTTCCCAATGGGGGACTGAAGGTCTCAACCGAGACGGAAGTCTCAAGCACAGCTACCCTGAGGACAAGTGGGTCCTAGTACCTCTGGGCCACTGGAACTGGAAATGGAACCAGGCCAGGGGGAACTACTCCACCTATGAGCAGGAATTGCTCGCGGGTATGCTGGTGCTATCCTCACAAGCACGACTGTTGGGGAGTAACCCTGTGGTCTGGCTGTGCGACCAAGAGCCAGTCCGCACTTTCCAGAAGGGTCCCCCACCTGAGAAGGCCAAGCTACGGCGCTGATGGACCTACCTCAGCCAACTGCGGCTGACAGTACACCATATCCAGGGAGTGAAGAACGAGTGTGCAGACTACATCAGCCGCAACAACTTCGACGCCCTGATTGGTGCCCGGTCTGAAGCGCTGGCTAAGGAGGCGTTCAGCCATATGGACGTACACTTGGACCTGAACATGACTATGATACGCCCCCTGGATGGACTCCAACAATCGGAGTACCTGAAGGAGTTTGGGGATATCTACAAGCGCCTCGAGAAACGCCTTGCACCCCTCCTGGTCAACCAAGATCAGTGGAAGAGGGACAAGAGCTACCTCTGGCACGAGGACCGCATCGTGGTACCCAGTGACAGAGTCCCAGCGCTGCTCAAGTGGACCCATGAGTCCAGCGGTTATGTGGGTGCTGACCGTACCCTGAGGCTATTCAAGCAGTGGTTCCACACTACGTGGACTGACGACCAACTGCGGAAGACCCTCCAGCCTATCGTGGACAAGTGCCTGTGCAGGTCCTGCAAACGTGGGGATATCAGGGACAGAGGTCTCTACTCGACCCTGCCCATCCCACACTGTGCTAACAGTGTTCTCTACGTGGACTACACGGAGATGCCGAAGTTCGGGGGCTATGACTTCGCCCTCGTGGTAACCTGTGGGTTGACCAGGTTTACCAGGGTGTTCCCATGTACCAAGCACATTACTGGGGAGGAGACTATCAAGATACTCCTGGAGGAGTGGTTTTGTGTCTATGGGGCACCCAAAGAGATCAACTCTGATGAGGACGTACGAGTACGCTCAGATACCGGCTGGTACAAGAGGGTCCTGAGATCCCTAAATGTCCAGGTGTCTACGGGGATCCCCTACTCGCACACGAGCAACCCCCTATGTGAGCGACTGATCCGTGTCCTCAAGGAGAATGTAAGGACATGGTGCAAAGCTGAGCGCACCAGAGACTGGGTGAGACTACTCCCCGTCATATCCTTGATGATGAACTCCCAAGAGAGTTCGGCTACTGGCTACTCGCCCCATGAGCTATTCCTAGGGCGCCCAGCGTGGTATCTACATGCCCCCTATCCAGAGGACACCCATTCTTCCGTGGGTGAATGGGTCCAAGAGCAATAAGCGAAGGTGGACAAGGCCAAGGCTATGCTCCAGAGAGTGGGGGAGCGTCAGTGGAACAAGAAGAACAAGCACCGAGTACCTGTCACCTACCAAGAGGGGGACTGGGTGCTGGTGCACCACAGCCGACTACCCGCCTGGCCACGCTCTACGAGCGATGACCCATACTTCGGTCCCTACAAAATTCTATTCGTGGATGGACACCGTATAACCGTGCGGTGTTCTCCCCGTCTAGGGGGGACCCTGGTGTGTGCTGCTCAACACCTGAAGCACTACTATGATCCTGAAGACCTCTGTGGGGAAGAGTGGGAGCTGAACGACGAGGAAATCGCCGCCCTAGACCTACAAGGGGCTGCCAGCCCTATGGAAGTTGAAGGGGAACTCCCCGACATGAACGCCGAGGAGATGGCTAAGGAGGGCTTCTATCTTGTGAAGTCTGTCCTACGGCGCTTCCTCACCCTCTGGGAAGGATTTGGAATCGAAGAGGCCACCTGGGAGCCCTTCTCTGCGTTTGTTCTACCTGAGGGGCGCCTAAACTCAGTTCTGGTAGACTACTTGTCCCAAAACAACCTTGGTGAGTTGCTGAGGCTCGCTGAGACGCTTGTCTCCAAGACTAAAGCTAAGGACTGAACCTTACCCTTACCTGCCTAAGGATATGTGTGAGTGTGCTATTCCTAAGGTCCTGAGAGCAAGCCGCAGAAGTGGTGTCCTAATTATACCCAAGTCTGCACGCTTGTTAAACCTGGAGGGTTGTCTTACCGATGCCACGGGGTACGCCCCGGGTCTCCCCTCCCCTAAGCGCCCAATTTCTGTGCTGGCGCAAAACCTTGGGGGAATACCCAGCATACTAATCCACGTATTGTTTTCCCTACCTATCAGTCTACTACAGGGAGGGGTGGCCAAAAGCTATGAGGGCTTGAAAACGCCTATTTGCTACGATGGCCAAAATCTAGCCTAACCACTGCCACTGCCCACCAACCCCGCTAAAATTGCAGGAAACGGGTAGGACAGTGACACTCGCACTACAAGTAGAAAAGTTTATAGTGGTTTCAACACTGTGTTTTTGCCTCTCCTGCTGCTTGCTGCTGGTGTAGGGTTTCCTGCTGCTTGTTTTTGAAGATGAAAAGCTTTTGTTTGCTGAAATACAGTCAATCCAGGATAGCCCAAGCCAGAGGTATGCAAGGAGAAGGGAATCAGGATCAAAGCATGAAGGGCTGCAGTGTAAACAGTGAAAGATGAATGGATATTCACAGAAACTGCAACTCAGGTCAAATCGGATTGCATATTCACAAAGATAGCTGAAATGTTTTGGAAAAGAGTTGGAAAACTGCCCCATGGTCACTCTATCTTCATAGTGCCATCTCAGGAGATGTGCACTCTTTGTTTTGGGTCCCATATGTGCTGAGGTGGCAGGGCATGTGGCGATGAGGTCACTGCCATGTCACATGGGATCTTCCTACTTAGCTAGGCTGACTGGGAATTGAACCCAGGACCTCTCAAAAAGAGGTGCCCAGCCCCTCAGGGTGCATACCACTAGGACAGCTAAGAATTCATGGAAAAGCATAGATAAATTCATAGGCTCTGCCCTGGATATGTCAGTACTCAGTCCACTCAGGAAAAGATGATTTGCCTCACATTGAAAGGGGATCAAGGGGTCCACTCCATATCCTGATTGGGTGTTTGGTTCCATAGGTCAAAATGTGTTATCACCACTTTTGGTGGGGCCAATACTAAGAAGGAAATGCCTGGATGCTCAGTGCATCCCTAATACAACTAGAGTATGCCTCAAAGCATTGGAAAAGCACTTTTTCTTACTCCCCCCTTGTGCTGTGGTGGCCACCACTGTCGCATTTTAGGAAAAAGGGATTTTTTCTTGGCCTTTCCTTGGTTTCCACATCTACTTTAAAATACCTATAGTTTCCCTCACACAGAAAAATGGGCGCTCACCATGGCTGGCGCTCTTTTGCTGCTCTGTTTGTAACATTTCCTACAGAAGACTCAGCGCTCATGGCGCTGCCGGGGCTCCTGTGGCTTGGTTGGGTTAGTTTGGGAGCATGCCAAAACATGTGCATGTGCATCCCTCCCTCCAAGACGCAGCGCGACACAGACCCAACGCCAGACACAATATACACACTCGCATGGGTTCTCGTAAACCTGCTGGCGACCTGTGACCTGTCTTAGGGCGAAGGGAGTCGTACAAAAATTAAATTGCCCCTTGGTGGGGTCTTGGGTTCTGCTCAGTCTCTCCAGGCTGCTGCGTTTCGGCCCGAACACGGTCTACTCAGCGATGCTGCGCGTGGGTATCTGCAGAGGCAGGAATGGGAGAATTATGGACGAATCCACGCAAAAGCGAAGCGACGACACCAAAAACCGTCAAATGACGGCCTAGAATTTTTCTAAGACAACACACCTGAGCAGAATCCAATTGTGCATCAGGAGCACATTTTTATAAAAATTATAGTCATCTCTAGATTTTTCAAATCAAGAAACTCCTACGCACAAAAAGGCGGCGCGCAGGAGCGGCTCCTAGCGAAGCGCCGGAAAATGCAGAAATAATGGCATTATAAACATATGTCTCACGTAGTCTTGAAAATGACGAGACACACATTAATAAATAAACATACAGATTCCACCTACACTAATAGAAGTATCAAAAATTCAAGAATTCGAAAGATCAACGAAAAGACTTCAATGAATCAGGTATAAACTACAGGTATGCTCGTCTCGTATGCCGCATACACATTGCTCGTCTCGTGTCTCCGTGAACGAGTCTTGTAGCAGCGCTCACAACGATAGGACGCGATAGAGAGATTGATTAGAAAGATTGCAGATGATCAGAGGTCAGATCAGGGTGATTAGACATACACACAAGTGCATAGCAACGTTTTTCGCTTGCGCCCCTCACGTGCCCACTTGCTCTCTCTCTCCAGCGGTAGGTAAGGTGAGTAAGCCCAGGTGGGGCCACCCCCTGGTGGAGTTCGTGATTGAGGTTCAGATGGGCAGGTTTGCCCAAAATACTCGTGCATGCTCGCGCATTCACATGCATTAAAGGGTAGGCCACGGGAAGTGCGCACGGTAAACCTTGTTTAGGCTACCCAGGGGCTCCTCGGTACGTTCTTTAAGAGAACCTAAGGAGTCCCGTAACGCTTGCTTGCTTGACAGGGGAGCTGATCCTTCAGCGCGTTTGCGGACAGTGTATTATAGGTCACACTGAGAAGCGTATAATACATGGAGTGTGGCTTGGTTCCTCCGCCGCAAACACCCCTTCATTTGCCTTTGCTTTACAGGTGGGCAGGTAGGGTGATTGGTGCAGCAGCATATCATTTTTTTATGCCCTGCTAAACAAGGGCGCAGATCAAACAAACAAATAACTCCCCTCTGCCTGTGGCAGAGCGGGGAGTCCGACTCCTTCGACATCTGCGCCGTGCACGCAAAAAGAGCACCTCTTCCCTCCAAGCCCTAGCAGGGGAAACGCGTTGTTGCGTCCCCTGTTAGGCCACAGTTGCTTATCAGCGCCGTGTTCTCTTGTCTTCTTCACAGGAGCGTCGTTAGGACCCACGACATGTTCTTCAACATCACCCAGTAGAGGTAGGTAGGTAGGTATCTTCGAAAGCTCGGGATGCCTCCTTTGACATTGCAGGAAGAAGGTCTTACCAAGGGGACGTCCTGTCCCTCCCACTGCCCTATGTCAGGTGCCTCTTGAGCCGCTCCCGCATGTGCTTGGGAAGGCATTGTCGCGGCCACCCGGTCCATGTGTCCCAGGTGGGAGGGTGTCCCCACATGTGTCCATGGGTAGGGCCACATGCCCCCTCCTTTGGGCGGCAGCTCTGGGGGGCTGCCCAGCCGTGTGGAGTATCTCTCACCACGAGGGGTATTGCTCCCGCTTGTCTACGGTATGACCGCCTCACCCTTGTGGCTTGAGTTGCGGGGCCACTCTGCTTGGCAGGTGACCCCTTCCTGGACTGTGTACCGGCTCGCCTGTCACCGGTTGCTTCCATGGCTCCGGGTGACGTTTGCCATGGTCCTCGATGCAGCCTGGCCGGGCTCGGACCAGTGGCTTTGGAGTACCGCTCCTGCCACTGGCCCGGTGGGTCGGCTGGGTCGCCCCAGTGCGTCCGACCCATGGGGTATTGGTTCTTTCCTGTCCCTCGGCTGCCCTACGTGTGTGCAGCGTCCTGGGCCGTTGGGCTCCTGTTCACCGGTGTGCCCGCGCGGTTTGCTGTGGTGCGTCTGCGGTGTCCTGGGCCAGCTGGCTCCTGTTCACCGGTGTGCCCGCTCGGTGTGTTGTGTCGCATGTGCGGTGTCCTGGGCCCCTGGGCTCCTGTTTACCGGTGTGCGTGCTGTGTGCGGTGCGCGTGTGCCATGGGTGGATGTGTCCCTCTTTCTCCCCCCCTAATGTTCGTTTTTTTTTTCTGTTTTTTTTTTTTTTTGAAAAAAGAAAAAGAAAAAGCAAAAAAGAGGAAAACAGAGGCGCGCGTACACTGCAGGCACAGGCATGGGCAGCTGGTGCCGCGGTGCTATAGCGTTGTGTCCTCTGGCGTGTGTCGCCGGTGCTGTGGCGGCGGTCGCGCCCCAGGGGTGCGGCTCGCGTGTACTGATGTACATGGGTATGGGTCAGGGTGGGTTTGGTTAGGTGTCTCTTTGCTTCTGGTGCTGGCTGGTTAGGCGGCTGTGTGGGCTGTGGCTGTGGGCTGTGTCTACGCATTTCCCTCAGCGGGCCTGGTTTAAAGTTAAGGGTTGAAGGTTTCGGGATGTGGCTCGGGTTTGATTTGTGTTGGGGCTTCGGCCCGGTTAGGCTTGGGTCAGGGTGGGTTTGGTGAGGTGTCTCTTTGCTTCTGGAGCTGGCTGGTTAGGCGGCTGTGTGGGCTGTGGGTGTGGGCTGTGGTTGCGTTGTTCCCTCGGCGGGTTTGGTTAGGAGTCAAGGGTTAGCGGTTTCGGGGTGTGGCTCGGGTTTGATTTGTGCTTGAGTTCTGGCTCGGTTAGGCGGTTGCGCAGGGCCGGGGGTGTGGGTAGCGGCGTCCACGGAGTCGTGCGCCCGAGGCGGGTGCGGGGTGGTGCGTGCGGGCCGGCCGTTGGCCGGTGGCCTCACTGGGAGTCCCACACGGAGGGGTCGACGGGCGTGCCGGGGGCGTACGCAGCGTGCAAGTTGGGCAGCAGCGGGCGCACGTGCAGGGCGTCGGCGTGCCCGATGGGGACCTCACTGGGGACCGAGGGGTTGGCGGCAAGTAGTATGCGATGCCCGGGAGGGGTGGTGGCGGGGAGCGGGAGGATGTCCGCGGCCCGCGACGTGGGGGGGAACACGGCGTGGGTCGGGTGCGGCCCCGGGAGTGGTGCTGGGGGGAGCGGGACCACAGGACGGCGGTCTACTGTGAGGTGCCAAATGCCGCGATGGTGGAGGAGCCGGACTAGGGCGATGCTGTGGCGCAGTGTGTGGGGCTGGGTGCTGGGCGGCGTGGGGACGTGCGGCGGGAGGGGGGGGGGCGGGGCGGTGGCGTGGGAGGGGGCACGGCGGAGGAGTGACGTCAGTGACGTTTGTGTCGTGCTGAGGGTGGAGAGGAGCCCACGGTATCGGGCCCGGGTTCGGCGCCTTTGGGCGTAGTGGTGCTCGTTGTCGTGTGCGTTGGCTTCCTTCGGCGTCCGGTTTGTTTGGTGACTTCTGGGCGGGGCCTGGCGTGGCGCCCCGTGGTGGTGCTGTGCTGGATAACGGGGTTAGATGGCGGCGCCGCTGGCCGGGGGGTCAGGCGCGTCGTGTTGTGTGGCGCGCAGGGCTCCTGGGGTGTTGTGGGTGTCGTCGGTGTCGGTGCGCCGACGCTTGTGGGGTGGTGAGGGGGTGTGTGCGTGCGGGGCTGGGCTTTGGGTGATGTCCCACAGGCGGATGCCGTCTCGCCGCGCTTCCTGGAGGGTCTCCCGCAGGCGCCTGAGGACGTACGGGTGGTCCTGGGGCGCGGGGAGGTTGCGGGGGTGGACTCCCAGGGGACGGAGCGCATCGGCCAGCATGGCTTCCCATGCGGCCTGCGGCATCCACCCCCCCGCTGGCCGGAGGCGGCAGTTCTCCACCGACCCCTTGCGGGGCCGATGGACCAGGCCCTCGAGGGAGGGCTCTCCCCGGGCCCACTTCCGCAGCTCCCAGAGCTGCGTGTGGGTCCAGCGCTGCCACCACTGTTCCTGGGCGGGCCTGCGGTCTTGGGCGGAGGAGTGGGCGTGGGTGGGTGTGATGGGGTCGTGGGGGCCGGCGGCGGTGGCGGGCCTGGGGGATTCCTCGTAGTCCTGTTCCGTGGGGGTGCGTGGGGAGTGGGGGTGCACGCGGATGTGGACCCGCGGGTGTGCGCGTACGGTCTCCGCCTCGGGGTTGGGCGGGGATTCGCGGCGGCGGCGGTAGTGGGGCATGCGTTGCATGTGGGCTGTCATCGGGGGCCGGTAGGGGGGCGGGGGCGCTGCTGGTGGACCCTGGAGCGGTCCGTGGGCCTGGGGTGCGGGCTTTGGGAGGTGGTGGGACGAGGCGCGTCGCGCTTCGGCCGCTGCGCGCTCCGCCATGAAGGTGGTGGCGGTGGCGTCGGTGACGGTGGGGGGGCGCCGCGCTGGGCGCTGCTGCCTTCGGGCCTGGGACGGCTGGGGCCGGATGTCGTAGAGGACATCCCTGGGGGGGCTGGGCCCGAGCTGCCGTCGTGGCGCCGGGTTTGGGCTTGGGCTTGGGCTTGGCTGCGGGCCGCCGTTTGGCGGCGGCCTTGGGCTTCGGCTGGGTCGTGGGCATGGGCTTCGCCGGGGCGTGGGCTTTGGCGGCGGCGGGGCTGCTCGCGGTGGGGGCGGGTTTGGAGGCCCGTTTGGGAGGTGTCCCCCGCGGCCTGGGGGGTGGAGTGCTGGATGAGGACGTGGTGGTGGTGGTGGTGGATGAGGTGGTCGTGGTGGTGGAGGTTGTGGAGTCGGAGGCGGAGGAGAGGGCCGCGGGAGACGGCGGAGGGTCCCGGGCCTCGGGGGCGGGCGTATGATGCTGGGTCCTGTAAGTAGCGAGAACGCTGGTGCAGGTTCGGGCATCGGGCGTGTGCGCGCGTTTTCCCTGGTGATCCGTGCGTGCTGGTGCTGGCGTGGCGGTGTTGTCTCGGCTGTGCGGGCACGTGGGTTACCCGGGGGGTGGCCATATCTGCTCCAGGACGCGGGGGTGTGTCTGCTGGAGGTAGTCGAGGGTCTCGAAGAAGCATCGCTGGATGCCGGGCATGTCCTCCTCTGTGAGGTGGGGGTAGTTTTGGGTGGGGGTGTGGGGGCCCGGCCATAGCAGCGCCATGAGGCGGGCTGCCACCATGTACGGGCATAGTTGTGGGGTGGTGGGGCGTGGGGGGGTGGGTCCCCCGCGGTTTGGGGGGGCTTCCATCTGCTGGGGGCGCAGCGTGACCACCCACACCCATCGGTCCGCGGGGATCCCCCAGGTCCGTTGGGTCCACTTGGCGAGGCAATACATCGCCCTACCAAGGCCCTGGTAGCCGCTGCGGATGGAGAGCAGCGCGTCCAGGGATTCGGGTTCCCACGTGCCCCAGATGTTGGGGTCGTCCGGGTCGTCCCCCCTGGCGTAAATGTCGGGGCCTGGGTTGTGTGTGGGGGGGGTGTAGTCGGCGGGGAGGAGGGAGTCGGTGCCGTGTACCACCCAGTGGTCTGTGGGTGCGTCGTAGGTGGTGGTGGAGAGGGTGTAGTGCAGATTGTACATGAGGGTCATGTACGTGGAGGGGGCTGGCTGCTGCTCGTCGGGGGTGGGGATGTCCCCCGGGACGTGGTGCCGGAAGTTGCTTAGGGAGGCCATTCGGGCCACCCATGTTTCCCGCTCCCACTCTTTGGTGCTGTCGGGGGTGGCGTCGGGTGGGGGGTGGGCCATGTTGGGCTCGCGGTAGCGGGTGCGGCCCTGGGTGCTGTCCCGCTCCGGCACGGGGTGTCCGACCAGGTGGCGCCCCCGGTCGATGGGGGGTACCCAGATCCGGCTCCCCGTGGGGGGCGGGCTCTCGCCGTCTGGGGTGGCGCGTGGGGGGCGCTCGTGTCGGGCGACGTGGAGGAAGGCGTCGAAGAGGAAGTCTCTGACGCCTTCCCCCAGGGTGGCCGCCTGGACCAGGGTGGCCGCCCGGATGGGGGTGCTGGTGCCGGAGGTGCGGAGGTACAGCACGACGTCCTGTTCCCCGACCCCCCGGAGGTGCTTCCGTACTGTGGGGTTGTGCAGGGCGTAGGGTTCGGCCGGTGTGGCGACTGGTGGTGCGGGGTGTGATGGGGGGGGTGGTGTGGGTTGGGGGGGGTGGTCATCGTTGTCGCGCGTGGGGTCCGGTGATGGGGTCTCTTGTGGCGGTCGCGGGAGGGGGGATTCGCGGTGGCATGTGTCGGCGGGGGTATCGACATCGATTGGCTGGTGCTGGCTGCCGCGTGTTGTGTCCGTGGCCTGGTCTCGGGGGGGGGGCGGGGGGGGGTGGTGTGGGGGTGGCGCTGTTGGTGGTGGGGGGGGCGGGGTAGGGTGTTGTGCTGGCTGGGGGTCTGGGCGTCCCTGTGGGTCGTGTGGGTGTTGCGTGTGTGCGCCGTGTGGCCCTTGCAGTTCTTGACTGGTTGTGGTGCCGGGGTGTGGGTGGGAGGCGGCCGCATGAGCGTCCGGGTGGGGCTGTGGTCCGTATGTAATGGGTGGCTGCTGGTGGATGGTGCTCGCTGGTATGGGGTGTGGGTGGGGGGGCTGCTGGTGGTGGTGGGGTGGGGGGGGCGGGGGTGGGTGTTGTGCCGGCTGGGGGTCCGGGCGTCCCTGTGGGTCGTGTGGGTGTTGCGTGTGTGCGCCGTGTGGCCCTTGCGGATCTTGACTGGTTGCGGTGCCGGGGTGCGGGTGGGAGGCGACCGCATGAGCCCCCGGGTGGGGCTGTGGTCCGTATGTGATGGGTGGCTGCTGGTGGATGGTGCCCGCTGGTATGGGGTGTGGGTGGGGGGGCTGTTGGTGGTGGTGGGGCGCCCCTACTCGTTCCTGGTGTTGCCGGTGTGCGTGCGCGGCTCCTCGCGGGTCCATGGGGGTGTACCGTGGCTCGTATGTCGTGGGCCCGTGTAGCGGGGGCGGCGGGTGGTGCTGGACCGCGTGGTGGTGGTGTGGAGGGTGTGTCGGTTGTGTGTGGTACCCCGGCGTTGGTGGGTGTGGTGGCAGGGGCTGGTGGTGGTGGTACACTTGATGGTGTGGTGCGGTGATGTGCGCTATGTGGGGTGGGTGGTTCGCGGGGCCTGGTTGTGCTGGGGCGTGGTGGGGATGCAGCTGGTGGGGGCCGCTGTAGCTTGGGGGCATTAGGGGGTAGGGGTTGGGAGGGACGGGGGCGCAGTGGTGGTGTTGGTGGTGCCATGTCCCCTGGCTCTGCGCGTACGGTGGTCCTGGCATGGTGTGGACGTGTGTGGGCGGTGGTGGCTGACTGGGCTGCAGGGTTTGGGTGCTGCGGTACGGTGGTGGTGGTGGGCGTTGGTGGTGGTGGTGTTGTTGGTGTGCCCCGGGGGTCTGGGCGTGGGGCGGTGCGGTGTGGCTGGACCCGGGCCTTGGTCGGGGCGTCGCTCCCTGCTGGCGGGCGCGTTGGCGGGCCCCCTGGTGCCGGTGCCCCTTGGTCTTCTTGGCCTGGTGGGTGTCGGGGGCGGGTGAACCCCCTTGTCCCCGTGGGGGCGACGGGGAGCGGGCGCGCCAGCGGTGTGCCTCTTGGAGGCTCGTCTTGAGGCCTCTGACGTAGGCCTCCTGGTCCGTGAGGCTCATCCGCGTGGCGGTAGCCTCGTCGGGGGCGGCCAGGTGGGCGTCCCGGAAAGACGCCCAGCCCTCCGGGGGCGTCTGTTGTGCGGGGTGGGGGTGGTGTGCCGGGTAGAGGAGTGCGCTGAGGGGGTAAGGTGTTCCCTTCCGTTGGCCGAGGGCGTTTGCGAACCGGCGGCACGTGGCTCGGAGGTAGGCTGCTATCTCCTCTGGTGCCGTGTCGGCCCACGCTTCCGGCGTCAGGGCTGCTGCTTGGGGGGCCGGGAGTTGTGGGTCTGGGAGGTGTAGGTCTCGGTGGTGGAGGTATAGGGCGAGGAGGATGTGGCGGGCCGCCACGTTCAAGCCGCCTCCGCTGTGGCGTAGGGGTGGGCTGTGGGGGGGCAGGGGTGTGTTGCCCGCGGCCACGGCTATGGCCCATGCGTGGTCCGCCGCGTCCGCCACGTAGTACCCTCCCAGTTGGTCCCGGAGAGTGTCGGTGAGGTACCCGGGGAAGCTGGGGTGGCTGGCGGGGGGGGGTGCGGCTGGGGCCGCGGGCCGTTCGCGGTGGCGGGGGTTGAGGTCCCCGCAGTGGGGGCAGTGGGTGAGGCGGTGCGCGGCTCCCAGGCAGACCCAGTGGTCTGGGTTGCAGGGCAGGGCTGTCTGTGGTAGCCGCTGGCGAACGCAGAGGGGACATGCGGTGGCTGGTGGTTGGTGGTACCTGTGGACGGACGGCGGCGTGGGGGGATGGGGGCTGGTTGCGCGCGCATGCTGGTGGGAGCGTGTGCGGTGCCTGTGGCGCCCGTGTGTGCTGTGCCAGTGCTGTGCTCGGTGGACGGTGTGTAGACGTGGTGGGGGTTCGGTGTTGGTATGTCACGGGGTAGGTTCTCATGGTTGGTAGAACAGGAGTTTGAGGAGGTGGGCTTGGTCTGTTGGGGGCAGGGTTGCCGCATGCTGCAGGTATTTGTGGGTGCGGTATGTGAGCTGCTCCGCCGTCTTGGCAACGGCCGTCCGCTGCATGTGTGCCGCCGTGGCCTGGGGGTCCTCCGCGTGGGTGCGTAGTAAGGTGTAGACGGCAGTGGGGACGAGTCCCCTGCGGACTGCCTCGAGCACTTCCGTCTGCTTGAGGACGGTGGTGAGTTGCTGGGTCGCCGGGGACTGCGCCAGCCATCCGGCGTGCTGTGCGATGTGTGGGTTGGGTTCCAGTCTGTGAGGGTGTCCAGTCCCCTGTACAGGGGGCACGCCTTGAAGTGGTCCCATGTTTCTTCTTCCGCGTGGCTGCAGATGCATTTGGTGTGTCCTGCGGGGACGTGGACCGAGCGGCGCGTATACCATCGGTGGTATCGGGTGAGGAGGGGAAGTTGTTCGAGGGCGAGTTGGAGTCGGGGCTTTTGTAGGTGTGCTGGGAGGCTATCCGGGCGCAGGGCGGAGTAGTAGAGGGGGGTGTGGACGGAGTTTTCGAGGCGTCGGAGGAGTTCGGTGTTTGCTGGGTGGCCCAGTGTGGTGGCGAGTTGCTGGATGGGTGTGGGGTAGTGGTACTGCTTGTCTCGATCCGTGTACGGCGTGTCCTCGGGCATCCATTGGGGGGGCTGTGCGGCCAGGGGTATCGGGGGCAGGTGCTGCAGGTGGCTGTGGTGTGGGGTGTCCAGTCGCACGCGTTCGAGCCCTGGGGTGTGGTTGGTGTTCTGGTGTTTGGCCTGCGTGTCTGCGCGTCCATTGCCGTATGCGTAGCGGTGCGACTCCTGCTTGACGATGTGTAGGGCGTCCTGGGGGTGCATGCCCTTGAAGGCCATCCATAGTCCCAACGCTTGTGTGGTGAGGCCGGAATCGAGTGCTTTGTGGAGGGGCAGGTCCGCAAGGCGCCTGGTGAGGTGGATGTCGACCGTGGCGTCCACGACTACCCAGATGTTGCGGGGCCGGACCGTCGTGGGTGGCGGTGTGGCGGTGACGGCGTCTGCCATGGTGCGCAGTTCGCCGTGGGAGGACGCCCCAAAGATGGTGGTCCCGGTGTGGTGTTCCACGTGGAGGCCGTCCGCGTGCCGGGTGATGCGCACGGAGGCGCAGCCGACCGTGGGGGTGCGTTGCTGGGTGCCGGATGCGTCAGTGAAGTAGATGATGTCGGTGTCGCTGGGTATGGGTAGGCGGGCGATTGCTGTGGGGTGATAGACGTAGATGGGGTTCCCCTGGGTGGTTCTGGCGGTGATTTGCGTGGGTTGCAGTAGTGGCGCTGCATAGACGCCTATTCCCTGGGTGATGATGGCCTGGGCTCGTTGGGTGAGGCGGAGGAGGCCCCTGTCTGGGGGTCCCTGGGTGATATACGCGTACATCAGGTGGAAGAGGTATCCCGTATTGGGGTGGAACTTCTGGCACGTGATGGTCTGTCGCCGCTCCTTGTCGTCTTTGTCGCCGCGGAGGGTGGGGCATTTGTGCTGTAGGGGGCGCATGGGTGCCTCCTGAGGTCCTGCGCGGTGTGGGTCGCAGCGGTCGTACTCCATGGTTACGCGGTCCGGGTCTGCCCGCTCGTTGGTGAACGTCCATGTCGCCGTGGGTGTTCGGGTCCAGGCTACGTGCGCCGGGTTGTCTGGGGGTACCGTGTGAAACCAGGGGGAGAGCCATGCCTGCTGGTCGGGGGTGGCGGCGGCGGTGGGGGTGTGGTAGTGGGTGGAGATGAGGTGCAGCAGGGGCCACGGAGTGTCGAGGGCTGCCGGGCCGCAGTGCCAGCACGTGCGTGGTATGCCCTGGTCACTGTGTCTGACTGGTGGTACATCGGTCTCCGGTGCATTGTGTTTGGGGATGGACCAGGGGGCATGGTGTCGCTGGACGGTGCGGGTAACATGTTTGTGGCCGTTTGGTGCTAGTAGCAGGATGGTGGGTGGTGTCCAGCCTTCGGCTGACGGGGTGGGCTCCCCCTGCGTCGTGCCGCCGTCGTTTGGGGTCTCGTGTTCGCTCAGGCGGGGCCGGGGGTGCTGGCGCTGGAAGGCTGTGTACGCCGTGTCGATGTCCTTGGGCCCCGGCATGTCGCGCCCTGCCTTCGTAGAACATGCGCGGAGGTACGCTTGGAAGACGTGGCGTGCCGGCCATTGTGGGTCGGAAAGGAACGGGGCGTGGTGGGCGTCGCATTGGGCCATGATCTGCATCTGTGTTGGGGTGATATACACTATGGTGATGGTGGCCCCTACGAGGCGCAGGGTGTCCACCTCGCCTGCCGGGCGTCGGTGGATGTCGGTGTGTGTGGCCACGAGTGGCCCCTGTTGATCGCAGTGGTGGTTTGTCAGGATGGCGTGTGTGTGGTGCGGTAGGAGGAGTTGTAGCTGGGCCCAGATGCCAGTGCCCACGGGGGTGGAGACGCCGTGTTGTGCCAGTATCCACCGGGGGCAGGTGTTGCGGGCCATTTGCGCTTCTTTTATGCGTATGGCCGCCGCCTCGCGAACTTCTGGTTGGTGGTTGTGTGTTACCCTGTGTAGGAGGTGTGCTGCGTGTTTGGCATAGGCCATGTCGACCAGGGCGCCCGTATTGTCTCCGTAGTAGCGCCAGTGGGCCATCATGGCCTCCTTGGGGAAAGACGTGGGCCAGCCTCCGTGTTGCGCCCATGCCTTCGTCACTTGCTGTCGAGCGTGGCGTAGTGCGTCTTGGGGGCGCGGGAGGTGCAGGGCTTGGTACCCGATGGCCGCGTTGAGCACTGCTTCCATGAAGTACGCCAGGATCTGCGTAGACAGGAGGTCCCCCCTGGCAATTTGGGTTAGCCGGGCGAGGCGCTCTTCTAGCTTGCTTGGGAGTGTGATGTGGTGGTGCTGCGTGGCCTGTGTGACTCCCAGGTGGACTGTGGTGTCTTCCAGGTGTAGGGGTTCGCCTTTCCGGATGTGGGGGGTGGGGGTCTTGGCGTCGGCCAGCCCGACCGATTTGCGGGGGTGCACTAGGAGCTGGTGGGCGTCCAGGTAGGTTGTGGTGAGTTGGAGAATGGCGGACGCTTGTTCGGTGGTCGTTGGTAGCCCTGCGTTCTCAGGGTCGCGGTGGCGGGTGGCCGTAGTGAGGAGGTTGTCATCTGCGAAGTTGATGAGGGGGGACCGTAGCGGGTATGGGGCGTACCCCGGGTATACCCGTGCTAGCTCGAATGCCAGTGGCAGGGTGACGAGGAGGTAGAGGAAGGGGCCTTCGGCGCCTCCCTGGGGGACCCCGCTGTCTGTGCCGGTCCAGGGGGTGAGGCCCGCGGCCGTGATGACGGCGTAGAGTCGGGTTTGGATGTACCCGGTCATGAAGGATAGGAATGGGAGGCCCATGGCATCCCATACCTCCGTGAGGAGCCGGTGTGGGGCGTGGGGGAACGCGCCTTGGACATCGAGGGAGGCGATGATCATCTCGTAGGGGTTCATGTCCAGTGCGGTGTCCTGGAGGAAGATGGCCTCGTGGGGGGACCTGCCGGCCATGGCCCCCCACATGCTGGCGGGCACGTGGGCGAAGACCGCTGGCGCGATGCGGCCTAGGATGAGCGTCCACACCAGCTTGACCTCGGTGGTGGCGCATACTATGGGTCGCCAGTTCCCCGGCTGCGCCCAGTCCCCCTTTTTGTAGAGGGGGTGGACCAGGTTGGCCCACTCAGGGGGGATGGGCGTGGCGCCCGTGACGATGTCCCACAGGCGGGCTGCCAGGCGGCGTTTGATGGGCAGGGTGAGACGTTGGTACGCTTCGGCCGGCAAACCGTCGACGCCGGGCACGACCCCCTTCTTCAGGCGGTCTAGGGCGCGTTGCAGTTCTGAGATGCTGAAGGGGTCGTGTTCGATGGCGCGCCGCTGTTCCCGGTTGAAGACCCAGGGCACATGCTCGCGGATGGTGTTTCTGGTGTGGGGGTCGAGCTCGGGGAGGGCGTCCCCGTGTTGTGCCTGGAAGCTGTCCAGGACTGCCTGGAGGACGGCGTCGGGGTCATTGGTGAGGCCTCCTTCGGGGGTGCGGACCGCGTGGATGGTACGGCGCCCCGTGTCCTCCAGGATGCGGCTGACGTACCGTAGGGACTTGTACGGCGTGTCGTTTCTGCCGTATCTTTCGCGTTCCTGGGCTGCTGCCGCTATGCGTTGGGCGTGCCATTCCTGGAGTTGGTGGCGGCGGGTGGTGAGGAGCGCACGGAGGTGGGCGTCCCGGTCTCGTGCCTCCGGTGTGCTGGGGCGTAGCAGGGTGGCGAGTTCCCCTTTCGTGGTCCAGATGTCATGGACGAGTTGCTGGAGGGTGAGGTCCGGTGGTGCTCCCGTGTGGTTGGTGTCACGCTCCATGCCGCATGCTTGTGCCGCCCGGCGCATGGCGGTGGTGAGTGTCGGTGCACCCGGGCGGCGTAGGATGGCGTGTAGGGCCCTGTTATACCTGTGCCAGGCGCCGTGGTCGTCCTCGGCCGGGAACTGCAGTGTGGGTGGGAGGGTGTCGTCTGGCAGGGTGGCCGCGGGTGGGGGTAGGTTGGGGATGATGAGGTCGATGTAGAGGGGCCGGTGGCCCGTGCCTGTGGGCGGGAGGTCCCCGTAGGCTGCTTCGTGGACGCGCACCGTGGTTGGGTCCCCGTAGCACGTGTCGATGCGGGATGGGTGGGTGCCGGCTTGGTGGGGGTAATGGGAGGGTGTGCCGGTGAGCCCTGCCGTGAGGTCGGTGAGGCCCAGTTGCCGCATGGCGTCCCGGACAGCTATGTCGGTGGCTGTGGGTGGACCGGTGCGGTCGTCGTCGGTCGGAGCGGCGTTTAGGTCGCCTATGATGATGGTGGGTGCCAGGAGGGAGAGTCGGCGGTACGCCAGGCTCAGGGTGTCCAGGAAGTCCTTGGTCTCCTCCCCGAACGGGACGTGCGCGAGCAGCACGTTTAGCTGCCATCCGGGCCCCACGCACTCGTACGCCCCGAGGCGACCATCCACTCCGAGGTCGGGGTGGGCATGTACCGTGACCGATGTCTTGTGGTAGAGGGGTACCCCCCGTTCCCAGTGGGCGTGATATTTGTTCCCCTCTGGGTCCAGGATCGGTGCTGGTTCGGGTTGGTCCGCTTTGAGGAGGGCTTGCTCCAGGAACCCCAGGAGGTCTGCGCCTTCGGGGTGCGGCCCGGGCATGGCTTGCAGTGTGGCGGCCTTGGTGGGGTCGTAGGTGACCGCGGGTTCGTTGAGGATGTTGACGCGGGCGTGGGCTTCTGCAGGCGCCGGTTTCTGGGGACCGGTAGTTGGGGGGGCGGGCCGCGTCCGGCCCTGGCCCCGTCAGGCGTTGAGGAGGTCGATGACGCCCTGAGCTGCGGGTGCCCTGCGGTTCCGCTTCTGGGGCTGGGGTAGGGCCCATGCATTGTGGACTTCGCCCGTGTACTCGGTGCCGGTGAGGTGCTCCGTGTCGGGGGTGCACAGCTGCATGGGGACCATCTCACGACCGGCTTGGTCTCGCCAGAGTTCGATGGTGCGCCCCAGCTTCTTGTCGTTGGGGGTGGCCGGGTCCCACTTGACGTGGATCTTGAACCCCTGGTGGTCCCCGGTGACGCGGTACCGGTGCTTGACCTCCCCTGCGGCCCATATCTACTTGGAGGGGCCCGCGGCCGTGGGGTACTCGAAGGGCAGCTGCACCCGGGTGTTGATGGCGTATTCGGGATACAGGGCAGCGGCTTCCTCTTTGGTCCAGCTCTTCGGCTTGGCCCTTGGCTTTGGCGCGGGTTTGGCCTGTGTGGGGGCCTCGCGCTTCTGCGCACCTTGGCGGCGCCGGGCAGCGGGTTGTCCCCGTTGGGGAGGTGCGCCCTGGGGCCGCTGTACGGGTGCGTGGCCCGGTGCAAACACGGGGTGTTCGCGGGCGGCTGGGACGTCGGGCTTGGACGTGGGGACGGGGTCCGCCAGCTGCAACACTTGCTTGGTCATGAGGCCAAGCACTTCCTCGGCCTCCTGCAGGGCGTCGGGCGGGTCCGTGGGCCAGGTGAGGAGCCGGTGCCCGGTGCCTGCCATGTGGCGGCGCATGTGGGCCGTGTAGCGGGTGGCGTGGCGTGTCCACGCTGGGGTGCGTTCCGGGGGGAGGGGGCCTTCCGGCGCCCCCTGCGCCCAGTAGAGGGCGTAGTGCAGCGCTTCCCAGGCTGCTGCTGGGGCGTGGGGGATGCGTGCGGCGAGTCGCAAGCGGTCTCCTCCGCGTGGTGGGGGCGGGACTTCGCCGTCGGGGGCGTGTGCCGTTGCCCGTCTGACCTTGCCGTGGTCGTCCCATTCCACCGTCCACCAGGTGTCCCGGTGTTTGAGGATGTGGACCTCCGTGGTGGCCGGGGGGGCGTCCATGGCGTCCCAGCTGACGAGCTGGATGGGGCGGACCGCAGGGTGGGTCTTCGGGGGTGCTCGCATGTTGAGGATTTGGTGGATGTCCTCGGCGGTGGGGCCCGTGTCGGGGGCGTCCTGCGCTGCTTGGGCTAGAGGTGGGGAGGGGCGGTCCTCCCAGAGGCGGGATGCGGACGCCGTGGCGTACATGGCTGCGATCAGGACGTGTTCCGTCAGCCCTTCCACCATGAGGTGGTTTTCCCCCTCCAGGTCTCGGGGGATGGCGGCTTCCGCCTTTAGGGTGAGGAGTGCGATGGCGCGTTTGGGTCCAGGTGTGGCGTGTGTCGGCTCATCTGGCGGGCGTCCGTCGGATGGGGTGTGGGGGGGGCGCTTCTGGAAGGGGGATGGTCCCACCGCCAGGTGCTCGACAAGGTGTAGTGGTATGGCGTGGTGGCGGTCCGCTGCGGGCAGGAGGTAGGGGTGTGGGTCTCCGGGCACCGTGCCGAGGAATATGCCCCCCCTGTAGGTAGGGGTGGGCAGGGGTTGCTGCAGAGCGCCTGCGCATGGTAGCGCGCACCGAGGGTTGCAGTGGGTGCATGGGGCTGTTATGGGGTGCGGCACCGCGTACACGGTGAAGGGCCCTACCGCTCGCTGGATGTGGCGGGGGATGATGTTGCGGAGGTCCGCCACCCGTGCCGTGCGGCCTTCGCCATAGTATATCCAGAGCGTGTCCTCCAGTGCCATTTTGGGGCGTAGCTTGCGAGCCAGTAGGTTCAAGGTGCTTTTGTGGGTGGCCTCGGTGATGGTGCCGGGCCCAGCGTTAATGCGTGGGAGCAGGTGGCTTTGGTGTTGTGCTGCGGCCCGTCTGCGGGCGGTGTGGAGGGCGGTGCTGTCGGCGGGAGGGGGCGCGTGGTGGGTGGGCCTTTTGCGTGGGGTCGGGGCGACGTGTAGGGGGTGCTTCCATGCCGGGCGTGGGTGGTGTTGCGGTGGCTGGAGGCCAGGGTAGGTGGTGAAGGTGTATACGGTGATGGGGGAGCGCTCATGCGTGGCCTGGAGGTAGTAGTGGTCGCGACCCGTGTTGTGGGTGACGATGACGTTGGGCGTTGGTATGTCGTAGTGGAGTGCGGTATTGGGGAGTTGTTTGGTGATGCGTGCCGTCGCGTCCCCTGTTTTGGGGGCGGTGTCGTGGGGCACGAGGATGTGGACTGCCCACGCATCGTGGGCGGGGAGGTCGAGGTCCGGTAGGGTGGGATGAATGGGGCGTCCCCGGAAGTGTGCGAAAGCTGGGTTGTGGCGTGCCGCCGTTTCCTTGATGATGGACGGTGCCCATTGGGGTGGCGCCCCAACTTGCTGGGCCATGGCGGCGACGACGCGGGCGATCGCCGTGAGGTCTGGGCCGATGCCAGGCTGGTCTGCCGGTGGTTGCAGGCCCCCTTCTGGTGCGGGGTGGTGCCACCATAGGGTGTAGCCCTTTTGTGTGTTATCGTGGGGGGTGTGCACGAGGCCCTGGTGGTTGGAGATGGCGGTCTTGAGGGCTTCTGCTGCCTCGCGGTGGAGGGTGCGCGTGTAGGCCCAGACTCCGGTGGGGGGGGCCGCCCCGGTGTGGGATTCGGCCGTGGTGGGGGCCGGTTCGAGGGTGTGACTGGTGAGGGAGGGTCTGTGCAGCCCTTCGTGCAGGGAGGCGCACACGTGCGCCCACCTGTCCGCCCATCCCTGTTGGGCGCTTCCTGTGTCTGCTCCTGTGGGTAGTCGCACGATGACCACGTGCCAGGGGTGTGACCCCGGTACTACGGTGGGGGGTGTGGTGTGCTCGTGCGCGTGTAGCCATACTGCGGTGTCCGCGTTCGCCGTCACGTAGTCCTCTCCTTCCGCTGTGTGGACGTTTTCGACGGCGGCCTCTCCCTCCAGGGTGAGGAGGAGGTGTGTGCCGGGGGGCTGCGCGTGCGTCTCCGCGTCCCGGAGCCACAGGTACGTGAGCGCCACGGCGCCGGGGAGGATTTCCCCCCACGTGAAGGTGCCTTCGGGTGATGCCCACTGCAGGGGCAGTGTGCGGCGTCCCCGCGAGTCGTTGGTGGCATGGTAGTCGTGGGGGAGGTGACGTTTGGTGAGCCGGTGCGGCATGCGTTCGGTGGTGGCCGTGGGGGGGTCCCAATTACATTCCTCCGGTGGGGGTGCGTCTGCGTCGTCCTCCTGGGGCTGGGCCAGCGGCAGCGCCTGTGCATTGGGTGCGGCGTCGGGTAATCCGCTGTGCGTGAGGGTGTAGAAGCCCTCGGGGGTGAGTTGGAGGACGATGTCCCACTTCGCCGTTTGCTCTGGGGACCACTGGTGGGGCCCGTCCTGCGGTCGGTGGAGGGTGACCTGGTGGCCCCATCTCCAGCTGTGGTAGGCGAGGAGGCTGAGGACGGTGTCTTGCTCCGGGTCCTCCACGCTTTCCATGTATGCCGTCATGTCGGTGACGTCGACGGCGTACTCGTCCTCCCATTCTTGTGTGGGGGTGCCTGGAGGGGGGGGGGGCGGTGGTGTACCCGTGGAGTCCCGGCCCCGTGACGTCGGGCAGGTCGCGCTCGAGTGACGCCCGGTACTCGGCGGGCCCGTTGCTGGCTTCGTGGGTGGGGTGGTGGCGCCGCAGGGCGTTGGACAGGTGCGTCCAGGGCGCCCTCTCGCGGGGGGGGGGGGGCGCGGGGGGGCATTTTGCGGGTTGGGGTCTGCGGGGCTGCTTGCTGTGGGCTCGAGCTCCCGCGGGGTGAGGTCCATATGATGCTCCGTGTCCTCCGTGTGTTGGAGTTCCAGTTCTAGCAGGCTGTCGATGTCCAGGGCCATGGGGTCATCTTGCGTGTTCACGTGCTGGGGTGCTGCTTCATGGCACGGTGTGCGTGTGATGCTGGTGTTCGGGGCACGTGCGGCGGCCGGTGCGGGGTCGTGCGCCGGGGGAGGCGCGCCGTTTGGCGTGGCTGTGGTGTGTGGCTGCACGCTGGTGGCTGTCCTGGCCGGTGGTGTTGCTCCTGTGTGCGGTTCGGGTTGTGGCCGGTGGTGGGTGTTGAGCTGGCGCGAGGTGTGCGGGGTTTCCAGGGGTGGTGCCGGTGGGGTGGGGTGCGGAGTCGGCGGGGCGTGGCTTCGTTCCTGTGTTGGTGGGCTGTGGTGTCCCGTGCCCCCGGGTGGGGGAGGGGGGTGCGGTGCGGTATGGTGGTGTTGTGCTGTGTGGTGGCCTTCCCGTTGGGGGGGGGGGGGCACCGTGTCCAGGTCTGGTGGGGTGGGCTGTCGCCCGTGGTATGTCCTCTGGTGGTGTGGGGCAGCCCCGCGTGGTCTCTTGATCGTTCTCCTGGTGTGTTTCAGTACGTGGCCTGTGCGGGGTCGGTGTGGCTCAGGGCCTGGGGTCCCCTGGGGCGGGGTGTGCGGGACTGGAGTGTCGCAACCAGGGGGGTGTGGTCGTGTGGTGCTTGGGGGTGCCGGCCCGCCGTTGGGTGGGCCCGTTGGTGTGGGGTATTGCGTTTGCGGGGTCCGCGGCTCGGTGGGTTGCGGCTGCTTGGGCGTGTTGTGGCCCCGGTGCGGTGCCCGCGGGTGGTGAGTGGCGGTGTGTGGTTGGGGTGTATCGTTTCCACGGTGGGAGGGGGGCTATGTGCTCGGGTGTGGGGTGGGCCCGTGGTAGGATGCCGGCGGGTAGCGGGTGTCGGGGCCGCACTGTGGGTGGGTATTCCGCGGCGTCCCCTTGGTGCGTCCCGTGGTGGCCTCTGGTCGGCCGGCTGAAGGGGGTTTTTGGGGTGTACCGCATCCATGGGGGCACCATTGTGTGTTGGGGCGCTGCAGCGGTGGGTGCGGCGGGTTGTGGGGGTGGGGCTTGTGTCGGTGTCGACCGTGTGTTTGGCGGCGGTGTGTCGTGTGTCGTCCTCGGCGGCTCCTCTTGGTGGTCTGTTGTGGTGGTGCCTGGGGGGTGGTCTTGGGCTTTGCGGTTCCTGGGAGGGTGCGGGACATGCGGGGTCGGGCTGGCTGGGGGGGGGGCGCGCGTCTGTGGGCTTGCGTGTTTGCCCTCTGTTCCCCCCGTGGCCCCTTCCTCTGCCTGTCCCTTACTCCTCTCTTTTCGCTGGCTTGTTTGGCTTTGTTTTTTTTTTTTGGGGGGGGGGTGGCTGGGGTGCTGTGCGTGGGTGTGGGTGTGTGCCGGTGTCGGCTCCCGGTTCCCAGACCGCCAGGGTGGGTGGCTGTGGCTCCTGGTTAGTGTCCGGGTGGCGTGGCCGGGCGTGGGCGTGCGTGTGGGTGTGTTCGTGGCGTGGGCTGATGGGGTGGTGGGCAGTGTGGGCGTGGTTGGTTTGTGTGGGTGTCGGGTATGTGTGCGCCGAAGGCGCAGTGGGTTGGGCTGGGGCACCGTGGGCGATGCAATGGGTGGAGGTGATGCTGGTGACGCCTACGGGGGGGTGCTGTAGGCGTCGGAACGGGTCTGTGTTGTTGACGTGGGTGCTTCGGGCGACGCGCCGGGCGGCGACGGGGTTGGTGACGTTGTTGGTGTCATAGGTGACGGGGCGGGCGCTGGGGGGGCCTGCGGCTCCGGTGGTCGCTGTAAGTGGTGCAGTGGGTGGTGGCGCGACTGGTGGTGCCGGCGGTGAGGGTGCTGCCGGCGACGTCGATGGTGAGGGCGCTGTGGGTGATGTCATGGGTGGTGGCGATGTTGATGTGGGTGCTGCAGGTGGTGTGCCGGCTGGTGGCGCCGCTGGTACTGTCCCTACGTAGGGTGTTGCCGGGGGTGCTGTGGGCGGTGGTGTCGTCGGTGGTGCTGATGGTGAGGGTGACGTAGGCGATGCACTGGGTGACGGTGAGGCCGGTGTGTGCCGTAGGTGACGCGTTGGGCACCGGTGGTGGGGGCCGGAGGGGGGTTTGCCGTTGGTGCAACGGGCGATGGTGGCGTTGGTGCTGCAGGTGGTGGCTTGGGCGTTGGTGCTGCTGGTGATGCCGACGGGGTGGTTTGTCTGCCTGTCTGCCCGCGGAGTCGGTGCCGGCGTTGGGCGGTTGCCTGTGGGTGTGGTGGTCGGTGCGCCGGGCGCTTGGTGGGCGTGGCCGGGTGCGGGTGTGCGTGTTGGTGTGTACGTGGCGCGGGCTGCGGGGGGTCTGCGGGCGTCGGGTGCGCTGTTGCCGTGCGTGTGGTGGTTTGTGTTGTCTGGTGGAGCGTGGCCGGTGTGTGCGTCGCGTGGGTGTTGTGGGGTCTGGTCGGCGTGGGTGGTGTCGGTGTGGGTGTTTGGGGTTGGGTGCTGGTTGTGGGCGTGTCGTTCGCGTGGTGCAGTCGGGCGTGATGGTGGTGCCGCTAGCGGCGTCGATGGTGACGGTGCTGTAGGTGGTAAGGGTGGGACGGTGGTGTTGGCGGTTTCCGGTGTGGGTGGTGTGAAGTGTGGGGGTGTGGCAGGTGAGTAGTAGAGTGTGCGTGTAGGAGTGGTAGTCCTGAGTGGGGGCTTGAGCCAGTTGCAGCAGTGCTCGCCGGCCAGGATGGTGCCACTGTAGGGTGTGTAGGACCCGTAGTGCGTGTGTCACTGTCACACCCGTTTCCTGCAATTTTAGCAGGGTTGGTGGGCTGTGGCAGTGGTTAGGTCAGTGTTTTGGCCATTTAGCAAAACGCCGTTTTCATGCCTTCATAGCTTTTGGCCACCCCTCCCTGTAGTCGACAGATAGGTAGGGAAAACAATACCTGGATTAGTACGCTGGGTATTCCCCCAAGGTTCGCTAGCACAGAAATTGGGCGCTTAGGGGAGGGGAGACCCGGGGCGTACCCCGTGGCATCAATAAGCCAACCCTCCAGGTTTAGCAAGCGTGCAGACTTGGGTATAATTGGGACACCACTTCTGCGGCTTGCTCTCAGGACCTTAGGAATAGCACACTCACACATACGCTTTGGCAGGTAAGGGTAAGGTTGAGTCCCTAGCTTTAGTCTTGGAGGCAAGCGTCTCAGCGAGCCTCAGCAACTCACCAAGGTTGTTCTGGGACAAGTAGTCAACCAGAACTGAGTTTAGGCGTCCCTCAGGTAGAACAAACGCAGAGAAGGGCTCCCAGGTGGCCTCTTCGACTCCAAACCCTTCCCGGAGGGTGAGGAAGCGCCAACCCTGGCGATAGCGGTGGCGTAGGACAGACTTCACCAGGTAGAAGCCCTCCTTAGCCATCTCCTCGGCGTTCATGTCGGGGAGTTCACCCTCAACTTCCATAGGGCTGGCAGCCCCTTGTAGGTCCAGAGCGGCGATTTCCTCGTCGTTCAGCTCCCAATCCTCCCCACAGAGGTCTTCAGGATCAGAGTACCGCTTCAGGTGTTGAGCAGCGCACACCAGGGTCCCCCCTAGACGGGGAGAACACCGCACGGTTATACGGTGTCCATCCACAGATAGAATTTTGTAGGGACCGAAGTATGGGTCATCGCTGGTAGAGCGTGGCCAGGCGGGTAGGTAGGTAGGTAGGTATCTTCGGGAGCTCGGGATGCCTCCTTTGACATTGCAGGAAGAAGGTCTTACCAAGGGGATGTCCTGTCCCTCCCACTGCCCTATGTCAGGTGCCTCTTGAGCCGCTCCCGCATGTGCTTGGGAAGGCATTGTCGCGGCCACCCGGTCCATGTGTCCCAGGTGGGAGGGTGTCCCCACATGTGTCCATGGGTAGGGCCACATGCCCCCTCCTTTGGGCGGCAGCTCTGGGGGGCTGCCCAGCCGTGTGGAGTATCTCTCACCACAAGGGGTATTGCTCCCGCTTGTCTACGGTACGACCGCCTCACCCTTGTGGCTTGAGTTGCGGGGCCACTCTGCTTGGCAGGTGACCCCCTCCTGGATTGTGTACCGGCTCGCCTGTCACCGGTTGCTTCCATGGCTCCGGGTGACGTTTGCCATGGTCCCCGATGCAGCCTGGCCGGGCTCGGACCAGTGGCCTTGGAGTACCGCTCCTGCCACTGGCCCGGTGGGTCGGCTGGGTCGCCCCAGTGCGTCCGACCCATGGGGTATTGGTTCTTTCCTGTCCCTCGGCCGCCCTACGTGTGTGCAGCGTCCTGGGCCGTTGGGCTCCTGTTCACCGGTGTGCCCGCGCGGTTTGCTGTGGTGCGTCTGCGGTGTCCTGGGCCAGCTGGCTCCTGTTCACCGGTGTGCTCGCTCGGTGTGTTGTGTTGCATGTGCGGTGTCCTGGGCCACTGGGCTCCTGTTCACCGGTGTGCATGCTGTGTGCGGTGCGCGTGTGCCATGGGTGGTTGTGTCCCTCTTCTTCCCCCCCTAATTTTCGTTTTTTTTTTCTGTTTTTTTTTTTTTTGAACAAAAAAAAAAAGAAAAAGAAAAAACAAAAAAGAGGAAAGCAGGGGCGTGTGTACACTGCAGGCACAGGCATGGGCAGCTGGTGCGGCGGTGCTATAGCGTTGTGTCCTCTGGCGTGTGTCGTCGGTGCTGTGGCGGCGGTCGCGCCCCAGGGGTGCGGCTCGCGTGTCCTGATGTACACGGGTATGGGTCAGGGTGGGTTTGGTTAGGTGTCTCTTTGCTTCTGGTGCTGGCTGGTTAGGCGGCTGTGTGGGCTGTGGCTGTGGGCTGTGTCTACGTATTTCCCTCAGCGGGCCTGGTTTGGAGTCAAGGGTTGACGGTTTCGGGATGTGGCTCGGGTTTGATTTGTGTTGGGGCTTCGGCTCGGTTAGGCTTGGATAGAATTTTGTAGGGACCGAAGTATGGGTCATCGCTCGTAGAGCGTGGCCAGGCGGGTAGTCCACTGTGGTGCACCAGCACCCAGTCCCCCTCTTGGTAGGTGGCCGGTACTCGGTGCTTGTTCTTCTTGTTCCACTGACGCTCCCTCACTGTCTGGAGCATTGCCTTGGCCTTGTCCACCTTCGCTTGTTGCTCTTGGACCCATTCACCCACAGAAGAATGGGTGTCCTCTGGATAGGGGGCATGTAGGAACCATGCTGGGCGCTCTAGGAATAGCTCATGGGGCGAGTAGCCAGTAGCTGAACTCTCTTGGGAGTTCATCATCAAGGATATGACGGGGAGTAGTCTCACTCAGTCTCTGGTGCGTTCAGTTTTGCACCATATCCGAACATTCTCCTTCAGGACACGGATCTGTCGCTCACATAGGGGGTTGCTCGTGTGCGAGTAGGGGATCCCCGTAGACACCTGGACATTGAGGGATCTCAGGACCCTCTTGTACCAACCGGTATCTGAGCGTACTCGTACGTCCTCATCAGAGTTGATCTCCTCTGGCGCCCCATAGACACAAAACCACTCCTCCAGGAGTATCTTGATAGTCTCCTCCCCGGTAATGTGCTTGGTACATGGGAACACCCTGGTAAACCTGGTCAACCCACAGGTTACCACGAGGGCGAAGTCATAGCCCCCGAAATTTGGCATCTCCGTGTAGTCCACATATAGAACACTGTTAGCACAGTGAGGGATGGGCAGGGTCGAGTAGAGACCTCTGTCCCTGATATCCCCTGGTTTACAGGACCTGCACGGGCACTTGTCCACGATAGGCTGGAGGGTCTTCCGCAGTTGGTCGTCAGTCCACGTACTGTGGAACCACTGCTTGAACAGCCTCAGGGTACGGTCAGCACCCACATGACCGCTGGACTCATGGGTCCACTTCACCAGCGCTGGGACTCGGTCACTAGGCACCACGATGCGGTCCTCGTGCCAGAGGTAGCTCTTGTCCCTCTTCCACTGGTCTTGGTTGACCAGGAGGGGTTCAAGGCGTTTCTCCAGGCGCTTGTAGATATCCCCAAACTCCTTCAGGTACTCCGATTGTTGGAGTCCATCCAGGGGGCGTATCATCGTCATGTTGAGGTCCAAGTGGACGTCCATACGGCTGAACGCCTCCTTAGCCAGTGCTTCAGACCAGGCACCAATCAGGGCGTCGAAGTTGTTGCGGCTGATGTAGTCGGCACACTCGTTCTTCACTCCCTGGATATGGTGTACCGTCAGTCGTAGTTGACTGAGGTAGGTCCAGCAGCGCCGTAGCTTGGCCTTCTCAGGTGGGGGGCCCTTCTGGAAACTATGGACCGGTTCTTGGTCGCACAGCCAGACCACAGGGTTACTCCCCAACAGTCGTGCTTGTGAGGATAGCACCAGCATACCCGCGAGCAATTCCTGCTCATAGGTGGAGTAGTTCCCCCTGGCCTGGTTCCACTTCCAGTTCCAATGGCCCAGAGGTACTAGGACCCACTTGTCGTCAGGGTAGCTGTGCTTGAGGGTTCCATCTCGGTTGAGACCTTCCGTCCCCCATTGGGAAATAGCCGAGTCGAACTCCTCCTTCTCTAGTGCTTGCCATTGGAACAACGTTCCACCACCGCCCACATTGCTGGCGTCGGTCACCAGGATAATCTCCCCTTGTGCCTCAGGCACGCCCAAGCACTTAGCGTTGGCTACCTTGTCTTTGAGCTCGTCAAACGCTTGTTGCTCTTGTGGGCCCCAGCGCCAAGTAGTACTATTCTTGATCAAGTCCGTCAGAACGACGCTGGTGTAGGTGAAGTTTTTGATGTGGCGGCGATAGAAGTTGCACGCCCCAATGAAACTGCGTACATCATGAAGTCCTTTCTTGGGGTCTTCCTGTCGTACCTTGGCATCCATCAGGGGTTTGGCCTTACAGGCCGCTGGGGTCCACCACCCATAGCCAACGTCAAACCCCAGGTACTGCATGGTCTCCTGCATGAACTCACACTTCTCCAGCTTGAGTCGTGTGTGGTTCTCCTGGCAGACCGCAAAGAACTCACCCAAGAGGATTAGGTGATCCTCCTGGGTATTGGTCCCGAGGCATACATCGTCGATGTGAGCCTCCATCTGGGCCCCACGGGATATAAGCTCCTGCACCTTAGGTCTCCTTCGTAGGATGGACAAGATCTTGTTCATCAGCTCTTGGAATAGAGCGGGTGCGTTAGCCACGCCAAACGGCATGACCTTCCACTTGAACACCCTCCCCTGAGGGGTGATGAAGGCCAGTAGTTCCTGTGCGTTGGGCGTCAGGTCCACTTGCCAGAATCCGCTCCTCTTGTCCATCTTGGTCTTGTAGCGGCAGGAGGCTATCTTCTCCAGGGTAGACTCCATATTGGGAATGGACCCTGAGTGGTTCAGCGTCTTCTTGTTCAGCTCTCCGTAGTCCACTACCAGCCGTTTGGCTGTAGACCCAGGTTTAGCCACCAGGAAACAGGGGCTGCAGTGTAGGGGGTAGTCCCCGTCCTTGTACTCCAGGACTAGGCCAGCGTCGATACATTCTTGTATCTGTCGCTCGATCTCGTCGGCCTGCTCTTTAGGAGCTGGATAGGGTCTCCTCCGGATCTTGTGACCCACAAACTCGGGTTTCAGCTTGAGGTCCATCTGTACCAGCTTGTCACATGAGGCTGGAGGGGGTAGTTCTCCGAACACCTCCAGATAGGTCCTTATAAGCTTCTGTACCCGCGGGTCCAATACCTTGATCTTGTCCTTCATATCCTCGTCAGAGCGTAAGTTGCTTGCCCCCTGAGTAATAGACGTCGGGAGGTGGTCCTCCACCGACTCTTCGCCCGTGGTAGTGTCCTTCAGCCCTTGGTAGGCATATAGAAGTTCTTGTTCAATCATCTCCGGTGGACGATGGCAACATAGGCACGCTCGAGGGGGTTCACATACACATTCCTCCGAGAGGTCGTCCTCCTCTGGGGTCCTCACATGGGCGCCCCACACGCTCTTCATAAGCTTGAGATCTACCTCCCTTTGTCAGGTGGTGATCTTCTGTTCGAGGTCCTCCTTCAATTGGGATAGGTCTCCCATACGTCCTTGCTTCAGTGGCCATGAGCTGCGGGTAGGCTTCGCGTAGCATAGCTTTTTCGCCACCAACTTCCTCTTGGAATCCACATACTGGCTTCGCCTGGATCGAGGGTCCAGCTCCTCGTCCACGGGGTCTTCCACCCTCATGGAGAGTAAGGGTGTCAGTGGGGCGACGTACTCGGCGTTCTCCACTTCCTCCACACAGGTCTGCACCAAGAAGGCGTCGTGCTCAGTTTCGTCATCTGAGTGGATAGAGCTAGGTAGCTCAGATAGTCCACACTCAGAGACTCCATCAGGAACAGGTACATGACAGGGAGAGTTGGGGGCGTTGGTGTCAGTCACGACGTACTCATCTCCTCCGGGTGTAGTCTCAACAGCATCTTGAGGTCGTAGTCGATCCTTCAAGTCACCCAAGGCGAGTCCGTCGCTTTCTCGTTGTATAGCTTGGACCAGAGTCGGGTCCAGATCCTCCCAGGGGATGGAGGTAAGACTTCCGTCCACCACGCTCAGCATACTCCCCCATCCGGGTTTCCCAATAGGCGTCTTACGACCCAGAGGCACGTAGATGGCCTCATCAGGTAACCGAACAGAGCTGATAGTCAGCCTATCCAGGAGTTTTCGCCAGTATTCGTTGCCCCCATGGGCTCCCCAATCGGGGGAACACAGGACCATACGGGAACGTTCCAAGGCCACCTTGGTCAGCACCTTCCCCAGTTCACTGAACCTGGGGTTCCCGTAGGCCATCCCGAAAGAGGGCCAGTAAAATTTGTAGCTGCAGTTCTTCCCCTTGCTGCAGTAAAGGTCCAGTACATGCTGCTTGTCGCTGGCGAACAACTCCAAACTCAGGTCTTCTCGAGAGTAACCCAACTCCTTCAGACCTTGGTCTAGGACTTCCCCCAATAGTTGATAGTCCTCAGTTTTGGAGGCGGCCATCATGTTCGAGGGCTCCTCCTTCGATAGCCTCAGGTAACTCGAGGTATGTTCCGATTGCTCCAGTGGCACAGACTCTCTGCCACTGCCGTGGTCCACGTAGAGGAGGTAGGGCGCTTGCAGCGTCAGGGATTGTATCTGGGAGTGCTGTACGAAGAAGTCAGTCCCCAGTACAAAGTCGAAGGCCTCAGTGTCCATCACATAGCACCGATGGGCGATGGTCCGGGATCCCATAGGTACCTCCACTTCACAGTCCCCGCAGCTGTGCACCACATGTCCATCCCCCATGCGTATAGCAGCGGTGGTCATGGTGTTCTTCAGGCTCCCACAAGGTAAAATTTTCTTGGCCACTATAGATATGGTGGCGCCAGTGTCCAATACCCCCAGGTATTCGCGTCCCCCTAGTCGGATACGTACCCAAAACACCAGGTCTTGGGTGCCACCAGAGCGTCCCCGTCAGAACTCCGCTGGACAGGTCACCTCGAACCCCTTGTTCCGCAGTTTGCGGGCCATCCTCATGAAACGGCTCCTCTTCTTAGCGTTGCCGTCATCACCACCTTCATGCTCACGCTTGGCTCCTTGTTCTTGCTGGGCCTGCGTTTGTGAGCGTGTGGTAGGACCAGACTGCCCTCCAGAGGGCTCGGAGTTCCCCCCTGGATTAGGGTTGGGGTTGCCTCTGTTCTTATTCTTGTTGTCCTTGTCTGGCTGGCGGTTAGCGCCTCCTCCTCATCCACCTTGACCCTTGTCTTGCCCTTGACCACGTCCTTTCGACTTGCCCTTGCCGGAGTCGTTGCCTTTGCCTTTGCCTCCACCTTTGCCTGAGCCTTTGCCAGGATCTTCACCCTTAAGCTTCGCCGATAGGCGTTGCTTATGGTAGCACTCATCCTGGTAGTGCTTCCGCTTCCCGCAGAATGCACACGTGATGGTGCACCTGTAATGATCCGGCAGCTTCGCTTTGGCGCCGGTGTTCTTCTCCTGCTGCTTCCCCAGGACTACGAAGCAGTCTCGCTGCTCGCAGTCAGGGGCGTGCTGCAGGTGGCCCTGCTCGTCCCTGGCATCACACCAGAATAGCTCCTTAACGTTCTCCATGATACGGGCGTGGGCGTGTTTGGGGGTAGTCCCCTGCCCAGGTCGGGACCCTTGGTACCCTTTGCCATGGCCTCCAGAACCTCCCCCACCAGGACGGTAGTTGTTCAAGTGCTGGTCGCTCTCCTTCTCCAGCGCCAGCTCCAGGAGTAGCACGCATAGATCCTCGTAGCGGAGAGATCTAGCCTTGCGCTCCGCCGTCGAACGGCACTCGTCCCATAGCTCTCGAGGGAGCTTGGCCACCAACCAGAACAGCAGGTCGTCGCTGCTGTAGGAACCGGGCGTCAGTCGTCCAGCCCAGTGATCCAGGTCAGCCAACAGCTCAGAGACCCTGCCAGGTTTGGGGTTGTTGGGCAGCACGGGCAGGTTCTGGATCTCGGCCCTGATGGAGAGGTCGGTTTCGTAGGTCGGGTACTGCCTCTCCAGGGCAACCAACACATCGGCAAAGGTGGCGGAGTTAGTCACGATCTGCCTGACCTGCTTCTCCAGGAACTTGGTCTTGCAGCACTGCAGGAGCAGATCGCACTTGACTCGCCCACTAGCGTGGGTTTGGCCGGTCAATCGGAGAAACCGGCCAAAATTCTCAGCGAAATCACTGAGGTCCTTGCCTGTGAACTCAGGCAGGTTCACCACGATCTTGGAGGTGGCAATGGCCTTCGCCTCCTGAGACCTGCGTCCCTCAGGGCGTCGGGTCTTCTTCTTCTTCTTCTTCTTCTTCTTCTTCCCCCTTGGGTCCTCGGGGTCCTCCGGGTCATCGTCCTCCGAGGGCGAGGCAGAAGTCATTGAAGGCGGCTCATCATCGGAGGGGTCTCCGCCTAGATCACTAGAGCCATAAGGCTCCACGTCCACCATTGCCCTCAAGGCTGTCAGCCCTAGCCGGTCTAGCTCAGCCCTCGTAGAGTTCGTCAGGTGGCTGTAGGGCAGCTGGGCCGTTCTCGGTACGAAAGGACTTCTCGGTATCGCTGCAGGGGTTCGGCATCGGTCGACTCCTCAGGCTCCCCAGGGTGTTTGTCAACCCTGCCGCCAGGTGGTTGGCCTGTACTCGGTGGGGTGACATTCCCACCGTGGTAGGTGACGCTTGGGGCGGTATCATCAGGGGCTCCAGTTTCTCTCGGATCTCTTGAGTGAGGTCGCCCACGATTTTTGAAGTGGCTCCTCGGAGCACCTCGTTGATCTCCGACCGCGTCAGGGACCTGTTGGAGGATCTCCCCGATCCTCTACTCCTGCCTCCAAGAGACTCAGGTCCTCTCCTCAACCCACTCAAGGTTGCATACCCAGGTGCATACCCAGGAACATCCACATAGGTTCCAGTAGCGGGTAGTGGATGGGGATATTCAGCCGCATACCATCGCGGCGCAGAGCTGGTAGCCACCGGCTCACTGGCAGTAGTTGCCTCAGGGAGCGCAGTGGTAGGTGGGCCCATACCATAGGCGGGGTAGGGAGGCATGCCAGTAAAGCCTGTGCCCTCTGCCATAGGCGGGTTGGTTATGGGAGTGGATGTTGCAGCGGCTGGGTCTGGAATTGGGAGTGTGGTGGTTATAGGAGAGGGTGATGCGTGGAGGCCAGAAGCGCTTGGTGCGCCTTCGAAGGTAGGGTCATTCGTCAGGTCTTGCCCTTGTTCCTCTCCTTCGTCTGCTTCGTCTCCAGCATCCTTCTCGCTCTCTCTCTTCCTCTTCACAGGCTGAGTGACCACCTCCTCGACTGAGAGGGCCCTGAAGGCCGTCTGGAGTCCATCCAACGAGTCCTCAGCCACTTCCACTGGCCCATGTAAGGGCTCCGAAGGTACAGCGCGAGGTCCAGGTCCAGGTTCACCAGGTGCTGGCCTTGCCGGTGCCTCAGGCGCTGTCTTCACGTCGGCGTCCTCTTTCCTTGTATCCATCTTCGTTCGCCCTTCTGCTTATATGTGACTGCTCGGCGCACTGGATGTAGGGCGCGGGGTTGCTGCCGGTGCGCAGAGACAGTCTGCCTCTTGCTACCAGAAATGTTTATAGTGGTTTCAACACTGTGTCTTTGCCTCTCCTGCTGCTTGCTGCTGGTGTAGGGTTTCCTGCTGCTTGTTTTTGGAGATGAAAAGCTTTTGTTTGCTGAAATACAGTCAATCCAGGATAGCCCAAGCCAGAGGTATGCAAGGAGAAGAGAATCAGGATCAAAGCATGAAGGGCTGCAGTGTAAACAGTGAAAGATGATTGTATATTCACAGAAACTGCAACTCAGGTCAAATCGGATTGCATATTCACAAAGATAGCTGAAATGCTTTGGAAAAGAGTTGGAAAACTGCCCCATGGTCACTCTATCTCCATAGTGCCATCTCAGGAGATGTGCACTCTTTGTTTTGTGTCCCATATGTGCTGAGGTGGCAGGGCATGTGGCGATGAGGTCACTGCCATGTCACATGGGATCTTCCTACTTAGCTAGGCTGACTGGGAATTGAACCCAGGACCTCTCAAAAAGAGGTGCCCAGCCCCCTAGGGTGCATACCACTAGGACAGCTATGAATTCATGGAAAAACATAGATAAATTCATAGGCTCTGCCCTGGATATGTCAGTACTCAGTCCACTCAGGAAAAGATGATTTGCCTGTATTAGGGATGCACTGAGCATCCAGGCATTTCTATCTTAGTATTGGCCCCACCAAAAGTGGTGATAACACATTTTGACCTATGGAACCAAACACCCAATTAGGATATGGAGTGGACCCCTTAATCCCCTATCAATGTGAAATACAACTAGAGTATGCCTCAAAGCATTGGAAAAGCACTTTTTCTTACTCAAGTCCTACACACCCTACAGTGGCACCATCCTGGTGGGCGAGTGCTACTGCAACTGGCTAAAGCCCCCACTCAGGACTACCACTCCTACACACACGCTCTACTGGGTGGCGCTGAAGATGAAGACAAGAGCCCTAGCGGCTCACCTGTGAGATTGCAAGAAAACACAGAGCTACTAAGCGTCTGTGGCCTAACAGGGACGCCACAACGCCTTTCCCTGCCAGGGCTTGGAGGGAAGGGGTGCTCTTCTGGCGTTCACAGCGTGAATGTTGAAGATGTCGGGCTACGCTTGCCACTCCTGGCTGATTCGTAGCTTGTTGCTTGTGTGATCAGCGCCGTATATTTTAGCACGGCTGGGGACTGCAGCAGTTCACCCTGACCTTCCCACCTGAAGAGCAAAGGCGGATGCAGGAGCGTTTGCAGCGGAGGAACCAAGACCATCTCCACGTATTATACGCTTCTCAGATGGCCCTATAATACGCTGTCCACAAACGCCCCTATCAAGCAAGCAAGCTTAAGAAGCTCCACCCGTTCTCTTATAGAATGTGGGGTGGAGCCCCTGGGTAACCTAAACAAGGTTTAACGTGTGCATTTCGCGTGGCCTACCCTTTAATGCGTGTGTGAATGCACGAGCATGCACGAAGTTACCGTCAATCTGGGTCAACCACTGTTTCTCTTCCTAATCTTACCCACAATCACGAACTCTACCAGGGGGTGGCCCCACCTGGGCTTACCTACCTTACTCACCGCTGGAGAGTGAAGCAAGGTGAGGGAAAAGCGAGACACAAGCGAGAAACGACGCTATGCATATGTGTGTATGTCTACGCACCCTGGACTAACCTTCAATCAGCGGCAATCTTTCTAATCTATCCCTCTATCGTTTGTTAGCGCTGCTACAAGGCACGTTCATGGAGACAAGAGACGAGCAATGTGCATGCTGCATACGAGACGAGCACACCTGTGGTTTATACCTGATGCATTGAAAACCTTCTTTTGATTTTTGAAATCTTGAATCTTGAATTCTAACTGTCAATGTGGGTGTAATCTTTATGTTAGTCCATTTATGTGTGTTTCGTCATTTTCGTCATTCTGCGTAACATACGTTTATGATCTTATTAATTCTTTATTTTCCAGCGCTTCGCTAGGAGCCGCTCCTGCGCGCCGCTTTTTTCTGCGTAAGAATTTCTTGATTTAAAAAATCAGAGATGACCACAAATTTTATAAAAATGTGCATCTGATGCACAATTAGATTCTGTCCAGGTGTGTGCCTTCAGAAAAATTCTAGGCCGACATTTGGCGGATTTACGTGTTGTCGCTTCGCGTTTGCGTGGATTCGTCCCTCATCCTCCCATTCCTCTGTTGTACAGACATCCTCGCAAAGCTTTGTTGTGTAGGCCGCTGTTCGGGCCGAAAAGCAGCAGCAGGAGACTGAACCAAAACCAAGACCCCTCCAAGAGGCAATTCTAATTAAATCAGCACACCCTCGCCCCAGTACCAGGACAGGTGTCTCCATCAGGTTCCATGAGACTTAGATCGAGCGTAGGGTATACTTTAGTTGTATTAGAGGTGCTCTAAGCACTCATGCATTTTTGTCTTAGTATTGGCCCAACCAAAATGGGTGAAAACACATTTTGACCTATGGAACCAAACACTAAATCAGGATGTTGTGTGGACCCCTTTATCCCCAAGCTATAGGCACTAAAACATCTTTTCCACGGTTGCTGAGGCACTGATATACTGAAGGCAGAGCCTATGAATTTATCTATGTTTTCTCATGAATTCTTAGCTATCCTAGTGGTATGCACCCTTGGGGGCTGGGGCACCTGTTTTTGAGAGGTCCTGGGTTCAATACCCAGTCAGCCTAGCTAAGTAGGAATATCCCATGTGACATGGCAGTGACCTCAGCGCCACAAGCCATGCCACCTCAGCACCTATGGGACCCAAAAACAAAGAGTGCACATCTCAAGATGGCACTGTGGATGAGAGTGAGCCCTTGGGGCAGTTTTCCAATCAGTTTTTCTCAAACATGTAAAATATTTCATCCTGAGTTGCAATGTATGCTAATTGCTGTGGTCTATTGTTGATAGTTGTCTTTCTCTAACTCTTTGTGACTGCAGCCCTTCATGCTTTGATCCTGATTCTCTTCTACTTGCTTATCTCTGGCTTGGGTTACCCTGGATTGGTTGTATTTCAACAATAAAACATTTTCCTCATCAAAAACAAGCAGCAGGAACCCTACACCAGCAGCAAGCAGCAGGAGAGGCACAACAAAAACACAGTGTTGAAATCACTATAAAACTTTCTCAATGTAGTGCAATGTAGGGCAGAACCCCCCTCCCCACCGAAAGATGCATGAAAGCCCCCCCCCCAAAAAACCATAGACCCCACCTGCCCCCCATTTTCCCATAGCCATCGCCCCCCCCCCCCTCATTTTACGTTCGCCAATTCATTTCTTTTTCTTTTCGTGATGCCAGCATACCCGTATCTCTGCTCCTGGATTTGCTTTTTGGTTTATATGTCTGCTAATAAGTGAACTCTGTCTATCTGGGATGATCCATCTATCACAGAGCCCAGGTTCTTTTACAGGCTTACAAACCCCCGGAATTTTTTGACGATCCAGACAGACAGGCACACCCAATTTCACTGGAGCCTGCAAACACAGGCCCATATTTATGCCTTATCGTTTGTCACAGGCCAGATGGCCAGTGTTCACTTCTCTGATAAATCTGAGCGTTTCCTGCTCTTTTATTTTTTTGATTTTGTGCTGATGACACTTGGTCTGTTCTAATTTTCAGTTCCAAGCCCCTCTCCTCTGCAGATCAGCCTTGCTTCAGGTGCAGATCAACAGATCATGCAGTGATGGTACTGTATATGGGCTCCTTTCATGACTCACCCCAGTCAATTTCATCACGTTTTTCGAACTGCTTCCCCTTCTGGAGATAGCCCAGCAAGAATTGTTTGCCATTTTTGTTACTCTCCCTAGGCTATTGGTGCCTCGCTTGGCAGTGCTTTGCACTCAGGGAAATTTACAGTGGCATGACATATTTGTACGGGTTTTATTCCCGCGGCTGTCCTTCGAGGAACCTCGCATGGTGAGCAGTTTGTGATGATGTCTTGGGCGGGAAACCGCCATGTCTAAAAAAAAATGTAGTGCAATGTAATATTAATGTAGGGGCTATGTACTTATAATGCGCAAATTGCTATTGTGGTACAAATGGATAAGATTCAAAATGTTTCGCAGGTGTACAAGATACAAGCCACAAAGCTCAAAGTGCTGCTCGCAGAGCTGAGAAAGCAGGCTCGCCAAGCACAGTAGTAGTGGGTTTCGTTGTTGTTTTTGCCATTTTGCTTTGCTGTGTCAAGGGATGACCTTTGGTAAGAAGAGTCTTTTCTGCGGCAAAAGTGTATGGATGTGGGGAAAAACCAAATGGGAAGAAACAATTTTTGCATTGTGATTAGCATTGAAGCTGTAACTTTCTTTAGCAGAAGTGATGCTGTATGCCCTTGTATGCCCTGCATGCTTGCTGTATACTAAATACTGTATGTCACAGTGTCACAGGTCCCAGCAATCCACAGGCAGTCAGGCTGGCATTGTCAGGCAACTTAATGCAAGCAGCCCCCCCCCCCCCCCGAGCGCTGTCTGCTGGGCAACTTTAAGCAGCCAGAGCCTCCCCTCCCCGCCAGAATCCTGTTTTCCGGTCTGTTGACAATCGCCAGAGCCATTCTGGCCCCCACACCAGCCCTGGGGTTCCCTGGGCGTGGGGGCTCTAGGGGGGGTGATCATGCAAGGGGGGGCCTATTCAAGAGGGGTGGGGGGGGGCAGGCGCGTCCTTAAGAGAAAAAACAGTGTTCCTGGACGGCAGTTTTGCAAAAAGACCTCATGTAGCCATATGTTCAAGCATGGTTGGTGGCCGTTGGCAGTTGGTGACTGGTGGTTGGTGGTGGTTGGCGGTGGTTGGTGGTTGGTGATTGGTGGCGGTTGGAAGTGGTTGGCAGTTGGTGGTTTGTCGCCGCTGGAGGTTAGCAGTTGGTGGTTGGTGGCAGTTGGTGGTTGGCAGTTGGTGGTCCCTTGGGCGGTCCTTAAGGGCGGCCCTGAAGAAAAAAAAATCTTGTTCCTAAAAGAACCCCCTGGGGGGGGGGGGGGGGGGGTCACAATATGGCACTCATTCCTGTTTGCGTCCCATCACTGGACTTGCCACACCATGCCCCACACAACAGTGCTGGCACATGCAAACGCAAAAGAAAGCACCTGCGAAGAGCATTTGCAGGAACTGTCTGCAGATATGAATGGGTTTGTCGAGGGGCAGGATTGCTGAATGCCACCGCCCCGTGGGAACGGCGGCGAGCCGCGCACCACCCTGCGTGGGAGGTGTAGGGCAGACATCACATTGCAGACAGCATGGACTGTGCCCCCCCTTACAAGAGTTGTGCTGTGCAGAGCGACGTGCCATTGGCCCGTAAGAGTGGCAAAGATGTGGTCAGTGTGTGCAGGGACTGGGGTAGGCACAGGACAAGGCCAATGACACACCGAGCTGCAGACAAGCATGCCTCTGTCAAGACATAGGGTACGCGGCAGTGAAGTTCATGCAGCGCAGCCCCATGTGGTGGCTTTGTGGGTGGCACGAGCAGAGGGTACCTCATTCTCTATGAGGCGGTACCACCAGAACACGCAGCAGGTGATGAAACCGGACGTCTGCCTGAGATCCGTGGTTCAGGCATGCAATCAGGATTGAGAAGGAGCGTCTGCCATCAGCATTGAGGCAGCAAGCGGGGGGGGGGGGGTGCGGTACCAATTTACAGTGTGTGGAAATGTGCAGGCCAGGCACAGCAGGGTAAGCCCTCCCCCCCTTGCGCAAGCACCAGGTCAGAAAAACGACGGTCAGACCGGGTCCCGGTGCTTCGACAAAGCGGTGCTTGCGCGCGACGCGCGGTACCAGCCAAGCCAGGAGTAACGACATTACTCATGGCTGAAAATCACATCAAAACAAACAGCAGTGGGTTGCAGTAGCAAGCATAATGTTGTTATGAGCAGGAGGACTCATCCGCAACATGACACAGCCCCTGTTTCCCTCTACAATTGGCACACAATCACGCTCTGTTAAGTTTCTGACATAAAAACTGTGGTCAGAAAAACGATGGTCAGACCGGGTCCCGGTGCTTAGACAAGGCGGTGCTTCCACAATGGGGGGTATGTGGGTGGGTGACTGTACTCTCACAATGACATCGGGACTCCAGGATGACGCGCAGAATGTCTGGTACTTGGGCCCCAGAGGTGCTCATTCATGTCACCGAATGATCACCCAAACCCATCCCAGCGGCAACAGCAGTTGCAGAAAAATTCTATTTTCAAATTTTGAAATCGAATTTTGAAAAATTCTACTGCCTTCGGCAAGTCCACCTCGCAGAGAACCTGCCCTGAGCAATGAGGCTGACTTTGCAACCATCCATCGTACTTGGGCGGGTGAGACAAAAGGGGCCCATCAGGTGATGCAGTAAGGGCATGTAGGCGCTGCGCTGTGGTGGTGAGGGTGTCAGAGGGCTGCGGCAGGGCCAGGGAGAAATACACATGTTCATTCAGTGGGGGCATGTGTTGGCACAAGCGAAAGGTGCTGGGACAGAACAATACACTGAAGGCGGGTGTTGAACAAGGGTATCTTCCACAGGGCGGTCTACAGACACATCCTCTCTGTTACGGCCAACACAGAAGTGCGAATTCTCTCACAGACATGCGCGCACACAGTGCACACAACGAAACAGTGTACAAGCACTGAGCAGTGAACTTCTCCTCCGGCCGAGTGTGGCAGGAAAGGACAAGCAATGGGGGCCGGGCGTGTGCCTGAGATGCATTTGGCGATGCTCAAATTCAACTCTTGCACAAACTGCGAGGCTCAACTGCCAACTCCTGCAGTATGCTGCAGCTGCAGCAAAACAATACATTTGGGGGGGTGACCTGCACCGCACATGCCTTTCGACCGTGTCACCGTGAGACAATTTTTCCGCATGCACGATCAGGGCTCCGCCAGGGTCTCCAGAGCAAATCCAACGAACACTACCTGTTCGGACCGTATTTTTTGGGACATAATTATTCGTTGGACACGGGGGGGGGGGGTACGCGTGCGGGCGTCACACGCATGTGCCCCCCCACGGCGCAGCACCGGACGCGGTGCGCGCGCGGTGCAACCATCAAAGCGCGGCAGGCCCGAGCAGCCCTTAGTTTTCAGGCTGTTGGGCGTTGCCCCTATTGTTTTGTTCAGCACGAGCTTTGTTCAGCACCATGTGAAACGTTCAGAGCGAACGGGTGTCCCAAATGTAGTGGTACATGTTTTCAACCGATGAGCACACTTTTTGTAGCCACATTGGACGGCAGAGGTCATGTGTAGACTCCCCTCTGACACCGAGTTCGGTGCGCGCGACAATGTTGTGAACCGGCAGTAACACATCCCTAGGCACGAGATACCCAGCCCATTCAAAGCACACTGAGAGGGGCGGATGGGTTTTCATAGTCGCGCCAATTTCAGCTGTACTTCAGCCGTACAAAATCATCTCTATCATTGGAAGGCCCAAGAATTGTGGCTGTTACAAGCTCGCCAGTGTGGTACCGCTTGTACAGCACCTCACGGCCAGGTGCCAGAAGAGAATCGGTCATGGTGGGCAATAGGTCCTATAGTTGAGGGATACCACTCCCTCACACCCTGCTTTGCAGTTTTGCACACCACTTCTGCAACATACAGCACAACAGCCCCTCATTTCGGCGCACCTTTAGCCTAAAACCTCGGCTCTGAAGTCCGGTACCTAATTTAGTACAGAATTAATTAGGTTCCAAAAAAATACGGTCCGAACAGGAAGTGTTCGTTGGACACAGTGTTCGTTGGACACGGGGGGGGGGGGGGTAGCATGACGATGGGATGACGCAAAGGCCTCGTTACCCCAAGACCCTGTGGCAAATGAAGCGTTGTGCCAGGCACCACGATGAGTACACAGGACTCTGTGGGGGGCACGTGGTCCAGTGCACCACACGGGCACTGTGGCGGCACCCCTTCACAGGCAGCGGTCGGATGCATGGGGGCGGCGGCAATGCCCGGGTAAGAGCCGAGGGAGCACACTGTGCCACGCCCGACTGCATCAGCAGCACGTCTGCTTGGAGACACCCGCCAACCACACCACAGCCCGCGCATCAGAAAAAACACCCACACCCACATACCCACATACACACGACAAACAGGCACTGGGCACAGGCAGCCCGAGTGCAGTGACTCCTCGGGAACGCGTCAAGGGGAACAAGCAGCAGAAGAACTCACGACTCGCACACGGCGCCTTTCCGTAACTGCGTTCGGCACCAACCGCGCCCCCCATCAAAAGAACCGCTAACCGTCCCTTCGCCTCCGCTTCTCTTTCTCCGTGCGGCGGGTCATGGCAGGCGATATGTCAAGGATCCCACCGGCACAATTTTTTACTTTGGCCGCGACACTGTCCCAAGTGCGACCACCGGGATGCAACGCACACATGGAGCGACAACGCAACAGACATTGACAGGGCGGGATAGACACTCGCGATGGCAAAAACACACTGGAGTGTCGAACAACTCTCGTCAGGCCCGTGTGTGTGTCTGGGTGCTTCTACGGTGGTGGTTCTGGTTTCTCCAACGAAGTATGTGTGTGTCTTGCCTTGACCCTATGTCTCACGAAGAACACCTACGCATTGCCTGTCTCCGCAACGTCGCTGTTCCTAAAGGCGCCAAACCCTTGTATCCAACACCTTTCGCGCGCGCACACACACCACGAGGACCCAGCAACACGCCCTGAAGCTGAAAGCGCTGGCAGGCGACGTGCACTGGACGTTTGGACTGCTCTCAAGGTCAATGATGTACCAATTTTGAGGAGTATGTTGTGAAATAAGGAAAAAAGGTAGACATTTGAAGAGAAGAACACCATAAAACTAAACTCTGTGACAGTTAAAAAAATTAGACACTTAGAACATACACACAGGCACGCACGCACGCACGCACACACGCACGCACGCACGCACGCACACACACACACACACACACACACACACACACACACACACACACACACACACACACACACGCACGCACGCACGCACACACACACACACACACACACACACAGACAACCACTGTTCACCCTGGATGGGTAAGCATATGCTTGGTTCAATTTACAACACATAAGAGAGCAAAACTCAGGATTGTTCATGAGTTTTGCAGACACGTGCAGCATATTCCGGCATTAGAAATACAAATCGCCCATGTGTTGGTTTCATACCGCCCTGGCAGTGTCCTGAAGGGTCCTCGTGTACCGGACTCACTCCCCATGCGCCCACGCGCCTCTGCTCCACGGCAGGCACTTCCGCGGCCGTGTGGCGAACCACCCCTTGGCCAAGCAGACACTGGAAGGGGGGGCCCAGAGCGCGGTGCAGGGGGCGGTTGGAAAGGCGGTTTGGGGGGGGATGAACAAGACGGTTCCGAGCAGTTATTGCCGGTTACAAGTGCCGTTGGCAACAGGGTGGCAGTGGCTGGGGTACAGACGCCCCACCCCACCCCCCCCCCAACGTTGCAAATGCCTCCCTGCTGCCAGCCCACCCCAAGCGGAGCAGCTCAATGCGGGCGGCACTTGGCGGACCCACTGAACGGCCCATGAAACGCGCCATGAGCACCGGCACAGGACTGCGGTGACCCGGGGGTGACACAAGTCCGGCCTGAGTCCGTACTGAGTCCGAGGGGAGGGCGAGCCCATGATCCTCTGACACACCCACCGGGCCTCAGGCTAACAGAGGGGTGGGTGGTGGGGAGGCGCCCTGCCCCTACGCAACCGCCCCCCCCACACACCCAACAACGATGTCTTGACCCAACACTTCACTTTGGGAAAATCAAATTCAAACCAGCGGCATCTCGCAAGACCCCCCCGAGCCCCTCCCCCACGCCCCCTCCGCTGGAGGATGCAGCAAGGCACAAGGCCGCAAGGCCACAACAATCGGAACGGGAAGTGACATTGCCATAGGGGCCTCTCACGGTGACGACAGAAGTGCCACGGCGAACTGTACGGAGGGCTCGTTCACATGTCTCAGCCTGACACTGACCCACACGATGTCGGGCGCATCAATAGAGGGACTCCGTCCGATTCTACCGGACGCCCCTGCCCCCAGGGGTCCTCTGGCCTGTCCCGCACCGCAGGGCATCTCCAGCCCCCCTGTGTGACATTCCGTCTGGTTGATGTTCCTTTACGGGGCCCTGGACGGTCACCCGTTCTTCCCTTCGCATGTTGCGTCGGGTCGCTGCTTTCTGTCAGCCGCTGCGGCCGGTGCTCTTGCTGGTGTCGTTTCCGCGTTCGCGGAGCCCAGTAGTTGGTGTGTTGGGGCTGTGCTGGATGTGGCATCGTGTGCCGTTTGCGTGTCAGCGGCGCCCAATAATTGGCGTATTGAGGATGTGCTGGTTGTTGCCGGGGTCGTTTGACTGTTTTTGCTGTCCACACACCTCTGTCCACAGGCCGTCCATAGCCTGCCTCGCTGTATTTCTGTGAGGCCCAGGTGCCCTGTTCCTCCACGCGCTGTCCGGGCCGTCCACCATATGTCCTTTTCCCCCTCACGGCTGGTCTGCCCCTGATGGGCTCCCGCTCCTGTTGCGCCAACAGCCCCCCCCCCCTCCTGCGAAACAGTTCCACGGCCGAAGCCTGAGACCCACGTCCCAAGGGGTCGGGGGGCATCTCAGGGCGTGTGGCGTACATCCGCCTTCCCCCGCGGTACGAGGGGCGCCCTGTGGGCCTCGTGCCGTTCGCGATGCGACCCGGACCCGTTTCGGGGGCGGACACGCCGTCGGTGGCCGTTCGGCGCCGGGCGCCGTGTCGATGAGGACCGCCGCACAAGAACGCGCAGCGCGTGCGGCGTGCGGGGGGACGCGGGTGCGCGACAATAAAACAAGATTACCCGACGTGACGGTGATAAAAAAATAAAATAAGAAAGTGACAACGATAAATTACACGACTCACAACGTCCGCACTGGATCATCTCGGGAACGGCCCCAAAGGCAACGACAGGCCGGGAGAGGGAGGGGGGTCATTTGGGGCCCGGAGCAGCCCCAGCCGACCCCCCCGCCGCCCACACATGAGAAAAGTTGTCCTCAGGGAACAAATGCAATCATCAAAGGGGCCCGTGGCTGGAGGCTCTTTGAGATACAAAAACGTATTTTTTGGCGTTTAACCACCGCCCCCCCCCCCCCTTCCCGAAGTGAAGTGAAGTGAGTGCAGTCCGTGTGGCAAGTCGGGACTGGTCGACGGCGCATCGGGGGCCAAAAGACGGCGGTCGTGGGCCCGCGGAGGGCCTTGGGGTGTTTTCACGGAGCATGCACAGGGAAGACACGGGGGCTTGGACAGGGGCGGTACGTGAGGTGAGGGGGCGTGGGCAGGCGGGCTTTCAATTGAGGGGGGGGGGGGTCGATAAAGCCCCCTGGCTAGACCCCCCCCCCCCCCCAAACGGGGCTCAATTGACGGGACCCCCAAAATCCCACGGAGACTGACCCTCCGGGCCTCGGAGGTGACCCGGATCCAAAAATCGTCAAAAAATGAAAATGGGACTTTCGGAATCAGCGCGTCGAGGGGGTTCAGAAAAGACATCATTTGCCATAAATTTGGTGGAAAAAAAAACTTTGACCATTTTTAATGCTCAAAAAAATTTTCGGCGCCTTCGGCGCCACAGTTCATAATACCCGATTAATGGCCTGTCAATTGTGCCCTTTTCCCAACCCCCCCGTGTGACATTCCGTCGGGTTGTTTCTTTACGGGGCCCTGGACGGTCACCCGTTCTTCCCTTCGCATGTTGCGTCAGGTCGCTGCTTTCTGTCGGCCGCTACGGCCGGTGCTCTTGCCGGTGTCGTTTCCGCGTTCGCGGAGCCCAGTAGTTGGTGTGCTGGGGCTGTGCTGGATGTGGCGGGATGTGCCGTTTGCGTGTCAGCGGCGCCCAATAATTGGCCCCCCCTCTCATGACATGTGGTCACAATCAAAGATCAGTGCTTCGAGGGGGTCATCAGGACCACATGTGAGACAAAGGGTAGAGCCCAGATACCCCGAGCAGCCCCTGCACGACAGTGCGTCGTGGGTCCCGGTGGGTCCCGGTCCAGAAAAGAGGGGTCACACGTCAGAGCCCCTGAACCAGCGGTCTCGGGACCGGTCACGGACGAACAGGTTTCAGCGATAACCCCCCCCCTGTGTGACATTCCGTCTGGTCGTTGCTCCTTTACGGGGCCCTGGACGGTCACCCGTTCTTCCCTTCGCATGTGGCGTCGCGCTGTTTTCTGTCGGCCGCTGCGGCCGGTGCGCTTGCTGGTGTCGTTTCCGCGTTCGCGGAGCCCAGTCGTTGGTGTGCTGGGGCTGTGCTGGATGTGGCATCGTGTGCCCTTTGCGTGTCAGCGCCCCCCCCCCCCCCCCCCCATCAGTTGAAAACCCACCACCCCCGTCGGGCGTGCCCCCGCGAGTGACAAGTAACAAATGGTGTGCTGTTGGGGCACTGCATTGCGTGCACTGTCCCGCGAGTGGGATCCTCCTTATCACACACTGTCAGTGAGGTCACCTGCACCTTCATTTCCGGGCACCTTCACATGGGGAGGGGCCCAGCGCCGCTACGTTGCGGTCCTGATGGCTGTGGGCGGGGGGAGGCGGGGGGATGGAGTGTCGCTGTGAGTGTCAGTGTCACTGTTGCGCCTGAAGCGTCACCCCCCCCTCACTTCGCCCCCTCCCCCCCACCCCCACAGGGCGCGGCGCTCTGGGACCGGGGGTGCTCAGTCCCGTTAGAGTCCGTGTCCCCATGGCCGTCTGGCCAGCGATCCATATTCACGGGCTGAGTGACAAGGCCCTCGGCGGGTGACGCATGGGAGTCCGGCTGCACCGGCCCCAGGCTGCACAATCCCGACGACACGGAGATGGTATTTTCAGAATCAGCGCGACGAGCAGGAGTGGAGAGGGCAGGGCACGGGGGGCGATGGGCGAGGGGTCCGAAAATGCCGAATGCCCCCGAAAAAGAATCACGTCTGTCAGTGTCACTGTCAGTGTCACTGCTACCGGTACTGCTACCGTCACTGTTGCAGCCCCAGGCCTGACTCCCCCTCACTGAGCCACCAGAGGTCCCGTTCTGCCAAGAGATGACGGCGGGGATCAGGCCACCGATGAATACGCACACTTCGGCAGCGGTGTGCCCGGAGGCTGACGCGGCGCCGATCCATGCAACCCCTACATCGTGCTGCATGTTGAGGACGACTGAAAAGTGCTGGACCCCCACCTATGCCCCCCCCCCCCCCCCAACCCACCCACCCACAGCGCTGATGAAAGGGCATCTGAGGCCAAGTGGTGAAAGCGAGGGGGTGGAGGTTTGCAAGCCCGTGTGCAGACGAAGCAATAATTCGAGTCAGTGCAACAGCAAACACCAACAGCCCCGGCCTTGTACCTCCCCCTCCCCTTGTCCTGCCCCACCCCAGGGAAGACGCCCCCTGTGTGACATTCCGTCTGGTTGTTGCTCCTTTACGGGGCCCTGGACGGTCACCCGTTCTTCCCTTCGCATGTTGCGTCGGGTCGCTGCTTTCTGTCGGCCGCTGCGGCCGGTGCTCCTGCTGGTGTCGTTTCCGCGTTTGTGGAGCCCAGCGGTTGGTGTGTTGGGACTGTGCTGAATGTGCCCCCTTGTCCTTCCCGGGGGGGGGGGTCTTTCCTGGGGTGGGGCAGGACAAGGAGGGGGGGGGGGGAGTAGGTCAGATTCACATACAAATGACAAAAGTGTCGGTCACAACAATTGAAACACGGTTCGGTACCGAAACGGCCCTTCCGGCAAGAGCACAAGGGAAAGTGTCTCACGAGGGCAGTGTGTTGCCCTTTGCCTGCCTCCACCACCAGTCCTTCTTCATGCGATGAAGCATCAATCTCCGTCCTCCAGGGCCTTCACGCTGCCGCTCTCGGGGGACACAGGTGACAGGAGGACGCAGGTGTCGCGCCAGTCCTGCGACTCCAGGTCTGGGGGGGGGAGGCGCTGGGTGTCCGACACCAGCGCCGACGGGGGGGGCGGCTGCTCCAGCACCTTTGTTCCGCCGTTGTTCTTGGGGGACATGGCGATCTGCGCGGTGGCGCCGCCCATGGCCTGGCAGCCCTGCAGCTCCACGTGGTCCATGTGGGTGGTCTGCAGGTGGGCCAGCTCGTCCAACAGCGGGGCCAGCGCCTCCGCGGGGAGTGAGATAAGGACGGTGGCGGAGGAGGGGTGTCGGGCCGAGGGGAGGTCGGTGTCGACGGAGAGGGACGGGCGGCGGTGACGGGCCGTGGGGCTGGTGAGGGGAACACTGGCCTGGGAGGTGGACGAAGCGGGGCTAGGGGCAGGGATGTATTAGGGGGGGGGGGGGGGGGCTGAAGGGGGGGGAGGGGGGTTTGGCTGGGACCCCCTCCTCCTTAGGTCCCCCTATGGTCCCTGCCGAAGGTGGGCGGAAAATCTTTTAAGCTTTAATCCTCTTGGCGCCAAAGGTGTTGAAGCAAATTTTTGGCTGTCAGCCTCAAACATTGAAAAGGGAGGAGGGGGGGGGTCTAGGGTGGGAGAGGGGGATCAAGGGGGGGTGTGACCTAATTAAAAAACAGACAAATGCAAACCAGAGGTAATGCACTCCACAGTCAGGCATAAGTGATCAAGGGGGGGGGGGGGTAACCCCTCCTCCTACGGTATACGGCCATTCTAATACTTCCCTTGGTAGAGGGGTCCACCGGAGGAGACAGATGGACTCAGCGCACACATGTGGCAGGAGAAGTGCAGGGGGGAACGGTTTGTGTGCGAGGGTTTCAAGGCTGTGCTGGGGTCGCTGCAGCGAGGCCAAGGGCCTTGCTTGAGCAGGGGGGGTGGGGGCCCAGGGGATTGGCGGCCGGGGGGGGGGGAGGGGGAGAGGGAGAGCGGGGCCAGGAGGGCTCCCCGTGTGACTTTAGGTCCTTTGCTGATTTCCTTACGGGGCCCTGGACAGTCACCCGTTCTTCCTTTCGCAGAGTGCGTCGGGCCATCATTGTCTGCTCGGCCGTGGGGCCGTTGCGTGTTGCGGAAGAGGAAGGGACGCGCCCACCCCCACCCCAATCCCCTGCCGGAACGTACCCAACACCCAGCAAACAGACAATTGAACCAAGGCCCTGGGCGCAGGTGCGTGGCCTCACCTCACCTCCTGCGCCCGGCCGCAGGTGCGTGGCCAAGCGGTGTGCGACTAGCCATGCGGTAGCGCCCTTGCTCATGCCTTATGCCTAGGGCCGCCCGCGAGCGCCTGTTGTGGCCCATCGCACAGCAGTGCCTCACCCCCCGGCCTAGGCCGGCACATGCAGCGCACTGCAGCCTGGCGTGTCGCGCGCGCATCCATATGTGCCTCCCTCTCTTTGTGATCTCTCGCTGCGGTGCCTACGCGGCCCTCCGTTGTGTGAGAAGGCAATCGCCCTGGCCTCCACACCTGCATCCAGCATCGGTCCTCTGCCTCCACCCAACGTCGTCCCGCTGGCACTGGCCGGTCATTCAATGCATGTCTATGTCCGGTTCTAGTGCTTGTACATACAAATGCCTTCACATCTATTACATACCCCCCAGGGCGGGATGGGAGCGGGTTGGGGCTGGGGGGTCTTGAGGCCCAATCGAAGGTTATGTAGCGACTGTCGGCCTCAAGTTTCTGGTCTCTTCAGTGAATCATATGTCCCTTTTGCCAACCATTTTCTGATATGCGTTGGTGGGCCAGCGGCCGGGCGGGGGGCATCACTACGCAATACTCACCGGCCGTGCACCGCAACAACAGCAGCAGCCTCAGTTGGCCCCTGTCTACCCTGTCCCGCCCACGTCCAGTGGCTTGGTCCACTACAGGTGGCCAGAAGAGTGGTACTGTGACTTGGCAGTGCTGGTGCATGGCCTAGGAAAGGTATCCTGTTCCGTACACTTCGCATTTTTAACAATCAGATACACGTCTTCACTGTGTGATCCGCTCCGCAGGGGAGGTGGGTGCATGCGTGTGTGGGTGTGGTCAAGCCCAACCCACACCGCAATGAGTAGCCCCGATTTGCTTCCTTTGGGCTCCTGGCCACTTAGAATTGAAGTTATTTGGGGAGGGAGCCCAGCGACCTGGAGGGCGGGTGGGTGTGGGTGTGGGTGCCGGGGGGGGGGGGGGGGCTGAAGGGGGGGGAGGGGGGTTTGGCTGGGACCCCCTCCTCCTTAGGTCCCCCTATGGTCCCTGCCGAAGGCGGGCGGAAAATTTTTTAAGTTTAAATCCTCTTGGCGCCAAAGGTGCTGAAGCAAAATTTTGGCTGTCAGCCTCAAACATTGAAAAGGGAGGAGGGGGGGGGGTCTTAATAAAGCCCAGGACGCTGGTGCGCCGGGGGGATAGTTGCAGAAGGTTTGACCCCCGCCCCGACCCTCTCGGCTCGCCCCGGTAGGCGCGGCGCGACAGAGGGACCGACGGAGAAACGCTGTCCTTGTCCGACGCCCTGCCCTGCTGCTGCCTCCCTGTGGCTGGGGGCGCCCCTCCGGAACAAGCCCAGTGACAGCAGAGTGCCCCGGCCTACCCCTCGGCATCCGCCCGCCACCGCCTGGTGGGCCCTGCCGCCCCGCCCGGCTGCCCCCTTTTGCCCGGCTGAGTCTCTGGACAACCCCGCCACTGTGCGCATGACCCTGCCCACGGCCCTCCCTGAGGCACCTCCCTCCGCTACCATTGTGGAGAGGGGGGGGGGGGGGTGGCAGGGATGCATTTCAGGAGGGAGGGGTAACCCCCCGCCCCCCCCCCCTCCAGGACGCCCAGCCCATGCCCAGCCACTTTCTCCTTGACGGAAAATGCCAGCTTCAAGGGCATCTGTAACCGACTGTAACCGCCCCCAACCGCTTTGGCAACCGCCCCCAACCGCCTACCTAGCCGCCTCTGAGGTCCATTCCCGTCTAATGCAACGCAGAGCCACACGGGCAGACGGCCCGGCCGCGCGCGCACCTCGGGCTGGCTCGCGCCGAGCACCTCCGACATCACGAAATTGTCGACGCTGCAGTAGAACTGGCCGATGTCGGAGGCCTGGAAGAGCGTCGAGTCGATCCGGAACACGGTGTTGGGCCGGAACAGGACCTCGTGCTCCTCCGGGAACATGGAGAACCGGCTGATGGCCCGGGCCTGCGCCGACCGCAGGATGAAGAGGGACCCGTGGCCCCCCGTCACGAAGGCCTCGGCCACGGCCTTTGAGATGGAGGCGCTGGAGAAGGCGGCCCACCGCACGCTCTCCCCGATGGTGTACTGGTCCTCGCGGAGCTTCAGCCCGATGCCGCGGTACAGCTTGCCTTCGTAGGCGGGCAGGCGCAGCAGTGCCTGGGAGTAGGAGGGGGCCGAGAGAGGGGACGGTGGGAGGGCTCACGGAGCGGTCGCAGTGCAGCCGTCGTGGAGCTGAGGTAGCGAAGAGCCTCAGCAGGAATGAGAATGGAGCCGGAGAACAGGGGCGACTCGGTGTCCAAGACCGAGGGGAAAAGATTTGATTTTAGGAAAAAAGATTTTGGTTTCGCTAAAACGATCTTGATTTGCTTTTGGTATCAAGTTATTGAGTTTGATTGTGGTAAAAAGCGGCTTACAAACGATGTATGTGTCCCTTACGCCAGCCCCCAATTTTGGGCCCAGTTAATGAATATCACTTTCCCCCCTGAGAATAACTTTCCTGGGGTGGTGGGGGGTTGGGGGTCCAGTGGATTGGCCAGGCTCGCAACGTCGCCCAGCCCCCCTCCCCAGGGCTCGTTGGGCAGCTCCTTCGACAAAGGCCTGCCCCATCTGCAGCTGCACACCATCTGCTCGCTTGCCCCTACAACAAATGCAGGATCTGCGGCTGTTCAAGACTTTGACGCGACAAGACTCACAAAGCAGCACCCCATATCTTTCAAGTACACCATCACGGGACTGCACGCCATGCGCGCGTGTGTGCGGGCTGCTGGAGAGCCCATACCACCGAAGGCGGCTGAAGGCATCCTCCGGGCCGGGGGGGGGGGGGGGCAAAGCCCTCAGATGTCGCTGCTCTGCGGGCAGTTGGCTTCAAGCGACTTCGCGCCGCTCCCGAAGATCGCCCAAAGCGCGCGGCGGGGCGTAGCACCAACACAATAAGGACCCACACGGCAACACTCTTCAGTGCGGAGTGCGAACACTCTGCCACGGCCCTGCAGCTCTACAGGAGCGCGAATAGCGGCGCGGTCGTGACGTCACCAGAGGCGTGCACAGCACCAACAGCAGCTGCCATTCCTTCTCCTTCGCCTGGGACCCTTGCACCACCGGCATTTGCTCGGCAGTTCGTGCCCGTGATCTACCGGGTCACGCGTGACCCCTGGTCAGAGGTCAGTCCTGATTTGGGCGTGCATTGGCTGGCCACACTTGGCTAGCCCAGGTCAGGTCGAGCTGCATCGGGGGGGGCGAGGGGGGGGGGGGCTATGCCTTCTACACTTCACACTACCACCGGGGGAATAATTTTAGGGTTTGTTTTTGGAGGGCCAAAATTTGGGGGTTGGGGCGGGTTCGGGTACTCCCTCTTAGAAATGAGGGAAAATTTTGGTGTAGGCCCCTTGCCGTTGTTTCCTGGATGCGGATGGTTGCTGTCATTTCGGTGGGTTCTGGAGAGTCCCATCCTGCGTTTTGGCCTTCGAGTGGCCCTGTCAGAAACAAACCACCGGCCAATTGTGTGTGGACGAAGAAAAAACGACGACGAAGAAAAAACGCATTTTGGGCACACGGCCTTAAAAGTGAACGAAATCTTTGGTACGAGGGAGGGCTTCCAAATTTGTCCACATCCATTTCCTCGACCCTCACAGTTTTCCTCCCCCGGTACACATCGCCACACCACGACCCCCCGGGGGCCCTGCGGAGACGGGGACCTGATCAAGCCGCCAAATGAGCGGGCGCCAGAACTGCAGCGCTGGTTGGTCACCGTCGCGCATGGCCTTGTTCATGGCCGCGTAGATCTGGTCCTCCGCGTCGGGCAGCTCCGCGGTGTACACGTACAGGGCCAGGACGTGCTGGGGGCCGAGGGGTTCCCCCTGCCGGCCCAGCTCCCGCATCTTCATGACGCCGGCCACGCACATCTCCACGACCACCTCGCGGGCGAACACGAGGCCGCAGGCATTGTCCGGGAGGGCGGCGCAGAAGTCCAGGGTCCCAACCTCCGGCCGGTACAACCGGGAATAGAACGCGCTCTCCTCGGCCCCGGCCTCGCTCGGCGACGACAGCCCGTCCGCGAACCGGTTCTCCTGCGCGCGCGGCGGGGGCGGCCGCGCGCGTGCGATGCAGCCGAGCGCGCGGCCCCGCGCCGGCACCGGCGCCTGGAACAGCGGCTCCAGGAACGCCTCCAAGACCCGCTCGTACCACAGCGCCCGGGGGCCCTGCAGCCCCCCGCACTGCCCGGCAGCCGCGGCCGGCGGGGCCCACAGCGCGGGGTCCACCGCGCCCTGGTCCGCGAGCAGCTGTAGCGTCCGGTCGTCCGGCGCGGCCCGGCAGAGCGCCCCCGCCGCGCACAGGCACCAGGTCTCGGCCTCGTCCAGCAGCGCGTCCGTCACAGCCCATTCCCCGCACGTCCACCGCAGGAACATCGTCCGGAGGCGGCACCGGATCGGCAGCTTCGTGCCGAGAGTGTCCTCGATGCCGGCGCGCAGGTCCACCGTGGCCTCCACCCCGCCGCTCTTCGCGACCGACACGGTCGCGCGCGCGGCCGCCAGGGCCTCGCTGATCTGGCGCTGGACCGCGCCCGGGTACGCCACCCAAAGGCCATCGCCCACGCTGTGCTCCCAGAGGAGGGCCTGCGGGTGCCGACCGCGGTATGCGGTGAGGGCGTACCGGATCGTGGCCTCGTCCCCCGACGCCACCGCCTCCTCCAGCACCGACCGCGTGTGGGGGATGCGGATCACGCCGGCGTCCTCGGGGCCCAGGGTGGCCACCGCAGGTGCGGCCCCGGTGGCCACCGGGTCCAGCGGGAGCTGCGCCGAGGTGCGGGGGGTGTTGGGCTCGCGTGCGCGGTGCGGTGCGGCACCCGCCGCGAACGCGGCGCCCGCGGCGACGTCGGGGAGGTCCGACCGCTTCCGGGTGTGGTGGGCCTTGGCCTTGTCGCTGGCCTTGCGGAAGATCGTCAGGACTTTGTGCAGCGTCTTGGAGTGGTGGGCGCCGTCGTCGTCATCGTCGCTGCTCGACCAGCCGTTGGTCTCGTCGCCGAGGGAGACCCGGAACTCGCCGGCACCGCTGCCCAAGTGCGCCGACAGGCACCAACCGGACACCGGGGGGTCGTCCTTCTGGTGCGGCTCGTAGTAGTACAGGTACCGGCCCGTCGCATGCCCGACGTAGACCGAGGCGGAGTTGTAGGTCAGCGGCGGCTGGCGGACGTAGACGTCGTTGTCGGCTCCGCCCAGGGCCGTAAACTGGTAGCTCCAATCGCTGACTTCTGCCTCCGGAAGGGGCAGGTCGATGGTGGGGCTGGGGTGGTCCTCAAGCAGCAGGCGCAGGGCCGTCAGGTTACCGGCCTGGGCGGCACAGTGCCGGGCGCTGAGGGAGCCTTTGAAAGGGGCATCGCGCAGGTAGGGGTACCTGGGAAGCAACGAAGGTGGGGGCTGGGTGGGGGGCGGCAGAGGGAGGTGAAGAGAGAGGTGAGGTGGGGTGAGAAGAGGAGAGGAGAAGAGAGGAGAGGTGAGGCGCGATCAGGTGGGGTTGCCTGGGCAATCACCAGACACTAACGTAAAATTACCCTTTTCCCCTCGCAGCGTCCCTTCCGGCGCGCAGGAGCACCGACACCCCGGTGTAGGACAGCTGTGTGTTCCTGCTTGCAGTTCGAACGGGGTACCGTGACTTCAGGCGTTCGGTACATGTCGGCTGGACGATGCGGCTTCTCTCCGAGGGACGGGGGGGGGGAGAAAGGGGGGGGAGAGGGAAAGAGGAAGAGAGGGAGGAGGACGGAGAAGAGAGAGAGGGAAATGGGGTTTGGGATGTAGTTTTGGTCATAGTTTGGGTATGGGTTTGGGGTTTGGCTTTGGGCTGGCTTTAGGTTTGGGAATAGCCCGTGATGGCAAGCACGGATGTCTGCGCCCATTCTAGATGGAGGTGGTCACTGAGGATCACGGAGAAGGATCTCGCGGTACCAGTCGGCCATTGGTGACATGGCACGGTGGTCCCTCAACTATTGTCCCAATGTCAAAGCGAGACCAGATCTCGGCACATGGCAAACGAGAGCAACAAGAGGACAGATATTGATGCCATACCAAGGCCCTGTCCAAGACTTTGGTGCCGTGGTTCAGTGGTTGTTAGGCTATCCTTGAGGCCAAAAAAGCAAAGCACCGGCCTCTAGTACCCTCGGACGTCCACAAAGCCCACGCCAAAGAGTGACAGCTGCTGGCCAACTGCCAAGCGGTATGGGTTGACCGTCGATTGCCATTGCTTAACTGCCAATGGCCGTCGGTTGTGTGTCAATCGCCGTCGGGCCGAATCTGACCATCGCCGACCTCAGACCGTCCTAAGCCAAGGAAAAAATCAAAGTATCTCATTCCTAGAGGACAGCTCGTGGTGGCCGTCGGAAGACGCCCATTGGCTCTTCTGCGGATCCCCCCCCCCCGCTAGGGCTTTTAGACTGTTATGCATCACTTGTGCTTTTTGTTGGTTTAGCAAGATATGCACCTAGAGGACCATCTGGCCTTTGGTGATGCGAATGATGACTCATGACACTCATGATGATTGTAAGTCGTTCTTCTCAGAACATCATCAAACTAAAGCATCGTACAATAGCACTCAATTCTTTCTCCTGATTGAGCAATGAGCAGTGCATTATGATAGAGCAAACAATTGGAATCAAAGCATAGTGGACATCTACAGTGGCCCGTAGGCACCCAATTTCTTAATAGTACAACCAGTGCATGGGAAACCTCTGGGTGGGCGGGTGGGAGGCAAAGACCCACCACACAAATAAAAAACAATGTGCGTTACAAATGATGGAATCCGCAGTCTTGCAAACCAATGCAACCCCCGTTCGCAAGCAAATGGGATGTCCCATTATGATAGAGCAAACAGTTCGAATCAAAGCATGGCACACATCTCCAATGGCCCTCTCCTTTATGTCTCCCTTCAACACTCTCGGTCGTGCCCTACGGGCAGTCTAAGGGTTATTGACAAGAGAAACTTCCATGTACTTCAGTTCGGAGATACATTGTGTCATGTGTTGCCCGCCTTGTTGCATTTCTACCTCCACCCTTCCAACCTCTGGACAAGCATGGGAGTGAATCCTCGAAACCGGGTTGGCAAGTTGCAGGTGGGTAGGATAGTAGACGCTGTATGATAGTCCCCGACACCCGGAGGTGTAAAACCACCAACCGTAACACCCTGTTCTGCTTCCAAACACAAAGCATGACCTGGGGTTTAAGGTTCCCACATAGCCTGCATCTTGTCCCCTAACACCATAAACCGCTGAATGTGGCGCCGTCTCGCCCATTTTAGGACCTGCCAAATGCCCTTTAACTCCGCTGGTTGTTGTGTGTCAACCCATTGCACACACTACAACCCCCCCCCAAGGGTCAAACATTCCCACTAGCGCACCTCACCTGATGTGGAAACAAACTCGGCGGCATCACCAAGTTCCTTCGTGGTTGATACGTTGCTAACGCCACCACCATCGCCTAGACCATGTTCATCCAAAAATAGGGTGTGACCTTTGACATACTCCGGCCAGCAAAAAGACAACTCGGTATAAATACCCACCAAGAACGGAAGGTATCCCTTGCCCCGTGCAGCCAGCCAATTAGGCAGGCTTTGAACATGCTACACCTGTTTCACCGGCACCGTACATTGGAACATCGAAATCAGTGCCCCAAAAAACTTAGCTACCAGTAACATCATTCTCAGAATACAACCCCCATACATTCACAACTTTCCCTCACCATTTTGGCCGAGGCGCCGGCTCCGGTATGGATTTGTGGGAAATCATAAACCCCACCACAACCAACATGGGCATCACCCACTGAACACCCGTGCTTAAGCCAAAATCTGTCCAACTCAATGAGAATGAAGTCGTCTGGGTAGTAGTCCTGGGCCACCTAGGTTACCCCTCCGGCGGGGGCATCGTGCACATCGCTCGCCGCAAGTGCCAACCTTGTAGGAACCCCTAGGAAGGGGCAAGGAAGGGTCTAGAAACCCCCTTCCTAGATGCCCTTGGGCCCTAGGAAGGGTCCAGGAAGGGTCTAACCTTGCACCCTCCCGTTCGTGTAGAGTGCCCATACTTCTTGTAGCCTTCCTAGCACCCCCTAAAACCACCCCCCAAAATCCCACAAATCATTTTTACATTGGTGCTGTTTTGAAAAATGGGGGACCTAGACGATCCTTCCTTGGTAGTACCCACATGAGGCCCCCTGCACACGAAAGGTTCCCCACACCCCCTCCGGGATTCACATGGAAGAAAAACAATTGGTGAGGTCCACGTCACCACGTACCGCTGGCCACCAGACCCCCACATTCCCGTGCCCACTTCAAAAAAACGTTCAGCAAGGGTATACAATGTAGGTAGGGACATGCGTGGCTGAGCTGTCTTGTCCAACTTATTGCCCTACTTGTGATTAACCATCAACGGACATTTTTCACTGGGCCTAGGGATCAGAAATATGGGGGCACTAGCCCCATCCCATACCTAGGCATATGAGGCTTCAACAAAGTCAAAAACTGTGTTACCTCAAGCCCATCATGAACTATTGAGCAAATTGCACACTGGACATTGTCTGCGCCACCTCAAGCACCACCATTGTGTTCCAGTCCTCTAGGGGTACATGGGCCGAGGCCCTTTCTCGACAACTCCATTGTCATTGTCCCTACCACCTGCCCCATGCTCTCCACAAGACTTCGGACAATAAGGTGAAAGCCCCAACACCACCCAAAAAAAAAACAGAGAACCGTATGGCATTCAAGGCATGGACTAGTGAAGCTAGCAGGCCAAGCCTGTCCTCTGTGGTGTTGGTCGACAACTTTACAAAAATCTGCAAAATCCAATACATAGCCAGCCAAACCCCAGAGAACGGCAAATGGGCTAGCAGTGCAAACTTATGGCATTGCTGCCGGATCTGTGATCTCCAATACCGAAACTCCAAACACAAAACACGGCGAGGTCGCAGGGTATTTGGTGAAACTGAGTACCACACGAGGTAAAACTGAGTAAAATGTGGTAAAACTGAGTAGATTTGAGGTAAAACCGAGTAAAAAAAATTTTTGAAAAAATTTTTAAAAATTTTTTTTTTTACTCAGTAAAAAGACAATTTTTTTTGAAAAAAATTGCACAAAAAACTGCACACTTTGATGGTAGGTGGTACTTTTGTTTAAGGGCACAAGGCCCCCGAGTCAATTCCCGGCCACTTGTGTTAGTGGCGCCCCACCCGGGCCAAACCATCATATATATATATATATATATATATATATATATATATATATATATATATATATATATGTATATATATATATGGCATGGTGGGGGTACGCGGCGGTACTGGGGTCCGTACGATGGGGGAACGCGGCGGTACTGGGGAACCGTACAGTGGGGGCGCTACGGGGTTGCATGGCGGTACTGGGGTGTCCCCCTGACCCCTCTAACAACTCAGGGGGAGCGCAGGGGCATCCCCTGGCCCCGTTAACAAACTAGAGGGACCGTGCCTGCGGGCATGTACATAGTCTAACCTCTGACCATGGCCTTGTGGTTGCAGTGGTGAGTGTCGTGGCGGCTAGCAGGTGGCGTCGGCGTGGCAACGGCGGTACTGCGCGGCGTCGTAGTGAAGAGTATGCAGTCGCCTCACCACTGTAACGGCTTACCCCTGGGGGGCGCCAGTCCGGTCGGCTAGAGGCGAGGAGGGCAGGGGAGCGGCATGCTGAGTGGTCCGGGGGGTGACGCGCGGGCCAATGCTATAAGTAGGCTTGCCACGTCGTCGGTGGGGGCTGAACCTGCGGCCTGGCCGCTGCTGCGGCGGAAGAGGCGCAACCACGGAAGCTGGCCAATCAGTGCAGGTAAGGGTCAAGGGTAGGCGCCAGGGCATTGTATGTGGGCCAGATGAGGTGCACCTGGTAACCACGGCCCGGGGCGAGCCTCTGGTGGGTACCCCTACAGGGGGTCGATAACCAAGCTACGGCACCCACCAGCCCGAATCCCAGCCAGCGATATTCACGGGTTACGCCACTCCCGTCGCAAAGCGGCCGGCGTCCCCCCCTGTAGACCCTCAAGATATATTATAAGTGAGCAAGTGAATACCTCGAAGCAGATTGGGCGCTGGCCCCTGACATGGGATGCCAGCATGGTATATATCTGGGGTGTGGGGGCAGCACGGGGCCACGGGGACGTGGAGTTGGTAACATGTTTTTGTACTATACTAGGGGACTGGCGCGGTGGGAAGATGGCGTACAATGTGGAGACATGGGGGCGATGAAAGCTGAGGGCCAGGCTAGGCTGGAGCCTCCCAGAAATCCTGGCTATGCACATACGGGCTATTGCGTGCTGGCAGAGGGATACGTGGAGTCAGGGGTGGTGGGCAGTTTCGAGGACGCGGACGACAATGGATTACGTGGGGTCATGGGTGCTGGGTGTCTCCACAGTGGCGGGGCTACGTGAACGATGGAGGGTCAGCTCTCGCTTCGCCGCATGCGTGCTGCTTTGTTCCTTGGTTGCTGCTTTGCGACGGACAGAGGTGCCCTTGCTTTCTGCTTGTTGCGATGCTGCTGCGCTGCTTTGCCTTGCCCCCTTACCCCCGGCGAACAAACGGGCCAGCGTCCGTCGCCGTTGCTAATGCTAACGCTTTGCAGTTGCCACTGCCCCCAAAGCCTGGTTGCCCGGTATCCCCGGTCCTCTGGGTCCTCCGTCATGCTGTGGGCCACCTCAGGCAGCCCTGGGACCCACGGGATCGAGCGAGGCAGGAACCACCTGTCGGCGCGAGATGCCCGGTAACTCCAGTAGACGGCATGATAAGTGGTTATGACTATGACTATGACTATATATATATATATATATATATATATATATATATGTATATATATATATATATATATATATATATATATATATATATATATATATATATATGTATATATATATATATCTCTCTCTGGGACACCGGATTTCATGCCAACACGGAGCGTTTTCAGGGGTTGGTGCCTTTCTTGCCTCATTTGTGCCCGCTGACTGTCCCAAAGGGGGGGGTATGTGGGGTATATTCGGAAAGCCCTTGAAAAGGGCTGTTTGGAACACCCTGGGTTCGCATGCTGTACTAGCGACATGTTTGAGAGTTTCGTCCGTTTTGGACAGCATGTGCGCTGCCGGCTGCCTCTCTTTGTCAACAGGCAGCTACTATGTCCGGGTGTTCGTTTCCCTGATCGGGCAGAACACATGGTCCTGGATTACAGTAAAGCCTTGAATTTTTTGAAAATGCCCGTCGGGGAAAAGTGGTACACCTCAGAGTTGAAGGCGCACCGTTTGGTGTTGCACCGCACCACTCTGGGTGTTGATACTGTAATGGTTTGGCCAGAGTATGTGGCCGGTAAGGGTTTCAATGAGACAGCCTCTGCCCTGATCGGAGAGCTGTACCGGTGCTCGACAGGGGCAGGGCACCTATTCGTTCATACAGATGGGTGCTGTTCTGAATTTCTAAATTGGATGTTTTGTAATTTGTTTGACAAACTGGTCCAGTGGCGCTGGTTTCATCGCATCACGTGGTGCGTTTTCATCAAGGGCCACTCATATAATCTATGCGATGCAGCGTCCCGTGCCATGGACCGTGCCCTCTATAATGTTGATCATTATTACGGTCTCACTAACATGGCTGGCCTAACAATCCACCACGTTGTACGAAACAAACAGCGGTTTGTACGCAAGCTGCGCATTTTGAAGCGCAGCGATTTTTGGAATGTGTCCAGGTGGCTGGCCGGTGCATATAAGTCTTCAGGCAGCCACCTGGACCATCAGCAGAAGCCTGTTTTGTTCAGAGATGAGAAAATAAAGTGGTTGGACTTTGGCAAGACACCTAACCCTGAAAACCTGGAGGCCCACCCCGGTTTTGTCTGGGTGAAATCAGGGTACAGTGAGGCCATTCCATGGCGCAAGGTCCAGCTCACCAAACAGCGAAATGTGGACCTCACAACTGACGGCCTGTGGGCCATGCCCCTGAACACAGGGTGGGTACCAGTGAAGCCACGCAGGCTGCAGGATTGGGAAAAACTGAAGAAATATGTTCCCAGTCACAAGCACGGGGATGTGTGCCCCAATGGAGTCCCGGCCCTCGCAGAAAGGGGCAACGATGACAACGAATCGGATTCGGAATAATGAGTGATCCCTGGACCATTGCCTGTGCCCTGTGTGTCCTCCCTTGTACAGCTCTGTGCGCAAAACTGACACCACCTACCTATATGTATATATATATATATATATATATATATATATATATATATATATATATATATATATATATATATATATATATATATATATATATATATATATATATATATATATATATATATATATATATATATATATATATATATATATATATATATATATATATATATATATATATATATATATATATATATATATATATATATATATATATATATATATATATAACTATTGAGGGCATCCCCGATTTTGGCTCATTTTGAGCAGCCAAAATGACCCCCTTTTGACCCCAATTTCACCCCCCCGTGTGGTCAATTGGCGGCCCCATATCTCTATGCCCACAAGGAGCCCGGACCTAATTCCAAGTTGTGCACTCAGATATAGGTCCTAGGTCCTGCCTCCTATCCTGTGAGCCATTGGCCTTGCCCTAGCCGGGCGAATCACCCGTGGGAATGACGCCAATTTTGGTGATTTTGGCATCATGACCCCACTTGATGAACCCGTGGTGCCCTGATGCCGGGACCTCAGAGGGAACCAGGTTGGGTGAGGGCTCCAGGGAGTTCGTACGCGAAGGGCATAGGGTCAGTTGCCTCGTCCCTACCTCTGGCGGGTCCGGACGAGGGGTCAATTTTGGAGCTTTCGGAGCTAATATCAGTTTGGGCTGAAACAGCCCATTTCCAGCTACCAACTCCTGGGGGATAATGGCGGGGCCTTATCTCCGGCTCAGCGAGGAGTTGGGACCTGCCGTTAAGGGAGTATAGGGAGCCACTGTCGGTTGGCCTTGGAGCCCCTTGGTTCCCAGGAACTCGCCTGTGGCTGGGCGGGACACCCTCCCCTATTGGCAGGGTTTCAGGGTCCGGACTGAGCAGGGCATGGGTTGTGTTTGAGCCCCCGCCCCTGCCATATATATATATATATATATATATATATATATATATATATATATATATATATATATATATATATATATATATATATATATATATATGCTTTCTGAGTGTCTATTTTTTTTCGATGTCTTGCAGATATTTGTGATGGATCCCCCCCGGCGACCAGGCGCCGCGGGGGGTACAGCAAAACCCTGGCCGGGGGGCAGCCGGGGCCTACCAGGGCCGCGCCCCCCGCGGCATATGGGGTGGCTGCCCGCGGCGGCGGCTCCTGCGGGGGCTGCAGCAGCGGCGGGCGGTCACAGCGTGGAGCCAGCCGGCCCGACGACGCCGCCGAAAGGGGCCAGGTGCGTGCCTGCGACATGCGTGCGACATGCCTACACAGTGTCCTGCGAAGTATTCTGCGTAGTGAAGAGAGGGGAAAGGGCAGGGCAGGGAGGGATGGGCCGGGTGCGTGCCTGCGACATGCGTGCGACTTGCCTACAATGTGTCCTGTGTAGTGTCCGGCGAAGTGTAGAGAGGGAAACGGGCAGGGGAGAGAGGGGGAGGTAGGGCGGAAGTAGAGGGCCGCAGGCTGCGAGCCGGTGCGGACGGAACCAGGGCGCCTGGGAGCGGCAAGGTGGAGGGGGAGTGGGAGGGGTGCCTCGTGTATTGCTCCGCGAAGTGTATGCCGGGAGGGTAAAGGGAGGACGGGGACAGAGACACCGAGGGCCAGGGACCAAGGGACGTGGGAAGGGGGGCACGAGAGGACAAGGGAGGGCGAGCAGACAGGGGGCAGGACAGGGCCAAGGAGCCAGGGCAGAGAGAGGGAGCAAAGAGGGAACGCTGCCACGCGAATTGCTCCGCATTGTGCTCGCGCTGGCCGGAGGGCAGAGGGGCAGGGAAGGCAGGGCAGGGAGGAGGGCGTGCCACGGCGGCATGAAGGAGCGAGCGTGGGGCAGAAGCACAAAGGTGCCCCACAACCGAGCGAGCCGCCCGCAGTGCGCGGGGGCACTGGACAAGGCGGAGCGCCGCGGCACGCTGCCGCAAAGCGGTGCACCCCCATGGGTGCAGCGTCCTGCGTAGAGTCATACAACGAGGGCCAGGTGCGTGTCTGCGACATGCGTGCGACATGCCTACACAGTGTGCTGCGAAGTGTTCTGCGTAGTGAAGAGAGGGGAAAGGGCAGGGCAGGGAGGGAAGGGCCGGGTGCGTGCCAGCGACATGCGTGCAACTTGCCTACAATGTGTCCTGTGTAGTGTATAAATGTAAGAGTAGAGAGGGAAAAGGGCAGGGGAGGGAGGGGGAGGTAGGGCGGGGGTAGAGGGCCGCAGACTGCGGGCCGGTGCGGACGGAACCAGGGCGCCTGGGAGCGGCAAGGTGAAGGGGGAGTGGGAGGGGTGCCTCGCGTGTTGCTCCACGAAGTGTATGCCTGGAGGGTAAAGGGAGGACGGAGGCAGAGACACCGAGGGCCAGGGACCGAGGGACCTGGGAAGGGGGGCAAGTGAGGACGAGGGAGGGCGAGCAGACAGAGGGCAGGACAGGGCCAAGGGGCCAGGGCAGAAGGAGGGGGCAAAAGCGCTGCCACGCGAATTGCTCCGCATTGTGCTCGCGCTGGCCGGAGGGCAGAGGGGCGGAGAAGGCAGGGCTGGGAAGAGGGCATGCCACGGCGGCATGAAGAGCGTGGGGCAGAAGCACAAAGGCGCCCCACGACCGAGCGAGCCGCCCGCGGTGCGCGGGGGCACTGGACAAGGCGGAGCGCCGCGGCGCGCTGCCGCAAAGCGGTGCACCCCCATGGGTGCAGTGTCCTGCGTAGAGACATACAACGAGGATCAGGTGCGTGCCTGCGACATGCGTGCGACTTGTCTAAACAGTGTCCTGCAAGAGGTAGAGGGGTAACAGGGCAGGGGAGGGAGGGGGAGGCAGGGCGGGCGTAGAGAGACGAAGGCCGCAGAAGGGTGCGGTGCGACATGCGTGCCACAAGCCTAGAGACCAGGGCACCAGGGGGAGGCAAGGTGAAGAGGGAATGGGAGAGATACCACATATTGCACCGCGATGTGTATGCAGGGAGGGTACAGCGAGGACGGGGACAAGAAGACAGAGAGCCAAGGACCCAGGGGCCTGGGAAAGGGGGCGAGGGAGGACGAGGGAGAACGAACACACGAGGGGCGGGGCTAAGCCAGGGAACGGGAGTAGAGGGGGGCAGCAAGGAGGGAGGGTTGCCTCGCGAATTGCTTCGCACTGTGCTGGCCAGAGCGGAAAGAGGGAGCGACGAGGGGGACAGGGGCATGCTCAGCGTAAGGCGAGCACAGGGGGCGAGGGAGGGAGCGGCGGGGGCAGGGTAGGGGATAGTTGCCATACGTCGTGCCGTGCGCCATGCGCGTCCAGAAACCGACTCTGACCTCAATCATGTGTCACGTCACGTCAGTCAAGCCTAGAGCATGAGGCAGGAAGCGGCACGGGGGGACGGGCACCTGCGGCGCCATCCGTAGGGCCTCCCGTGCAATGACCCAACCTGTGGCGTAGAGGGGACACGCGCCAGTGGCGCCATCCACTGGACCCCCTGCGCCTGTTGCAGTATGTGTGACGCAGAGGGGACGGGCACCAGCGGCGCCAACCGGTGGGCCCCCTGCGGCGTAGATTGTGCTGAACCGATTAACTAGGTGGCGAGGGGATGCCACAAATGAATCCCCCGTCCGTCTCCCCGCGTCTCTGCCATAGGACCTCAGGGGCCTCCATCGCGCTCGGGGGTGGCAGGACCCGGGGGACGAGAGCGCCCGGCCGCTTTGTAGCCGCCACTTCCAGCGGACTGATACCACGGCACCGGTATCAGGCCGCTCGGAAGTGGATACACAGGCACCAGGGAGAGGGTGGGCAGTCGGCCCCCCCCGGGCTGTTGGGTGCCAAAACAGGGGCCCTCCCCTCGACCAGGGCGGCGGATGGCGCAAGAAGCCTTCGAGGCGTACGGTAAGTCCTCCCCGCTGCCCGCACTTCCTCATCTTCCGTTTCCACCCGGGTACGTACCTCCTCCAGTAAGTATGGGCACAGGAGGGAGCAGGCACGGGACACTGAGCACCATGCGGAGACGTGGCGACTACCGCCGAGGGGCAACAGCGGCTGGTGAACCCGGGGTGCGGAGCCTATACCATGGAGAAGGGCGGGAAGGCCCAAAGGGAACCCCCCCCCCCCCGCGGCAGCCAAGTGCCTCATCCCGTGATTGTGTCGTGCCTACGTCATGCCTGCGACGTGCGTGCAAAGAGGGGGATACGACAAGGGCGCCCCTACCCCCCCCCACCCAACCCCGCCCCCCAGAGGGCGGGGAATGCGGGTAGGGGGGGAGCGAAAAGCGACCCCCCCCCCCCCCCGAGGGCAACGCGGTAGGGTGGGGAGGCAGCGGTAGGAGGGTGCGGGACGAACCACACGACCGTGCCCGAGGAGGGCACGCGCCGTGCAAGCCCCGGCGGGGGGACCACCGGGGGTGCGAGCGAAGGGTAGAAAGGGCGACGACGGGAGCCGCGAGGCATGCCCCCACCCCCTGCAGAGGGACGGATGCCGCGCCTCGTGCCTGCGGCATGAGAGCAACGAAGGGAAAACGACAAGCCCCCCCCCCCCCCCCCACACACCACCGCCCCCCCAAGGGTGGGGGATGCAGGAAGGGAGGGGCGGACAGCGGCCTCCCCTCCCGAGGACAAAGCGGCAAGATGGGGGGGCAGCGGGGAGAGGGTGCGAGACGGACTACACGACAGTGCCCAAGGGAAGCAAGCGCCGTGCAGGCCCCAGCGGGGGGGGCACCGGGGGAGCGGACGCAGAGTGGGAAGGGCGATGACGGGGGCCACGAGGCGTGCCCCACTCCCCGGCAGAAGGACAAGTGCCGCGCCATGTGCCAGCGCCGTGCCTGCGACGTGCTTACGCCGGAGGAAGGGCAGCGAGGGCGCCCCCCCCTCCCCACCCCCAACTCCCACACCCACCAAGGAAAGGGGCGAGGGCAGCGAGGGGATGGCGAGGGGACAGGGGGGGTGACGGTAGCGGGAAGCGGACCCCCCCCCGAGGACGCCGCGGCAGAGTGGGGAGGCAGTGGAACGAGAGTGCGGGACGAACCACACCGTGCCCAAAGGGAACCCCAAGGGAAACGGGGGGACCGCCGGGGGTGCAACCGCAGGAAGGGTAGGGTGACGACGGGAGCCACACGGCAAGCCCCCCCCCCCCCCCAGCGGAGGGACAAGTGCCGCGCCTCGTGCCTGCGCCGTGCTTACGACGTGCTTGCGCAATAGGGCGGATAGCGAGGACGCCCCCCCCCCCCGCCCCCTTCTCCTCCACCCAAGCACAAAAAGGGCGAGGACAGCGAGTAGACAGCGAGGGGACGGGGGGGGGGGGCAAAAAAAAACAGACAACAAAGGACACCAACACGCCAGAGCAGGGGCAGACAGCAGGGGCAGACGGGACATGGCGGGAGCCAGGGAGCACGGCAAGGGGCGCGGGACAGGGGGACGCCCCTGGGGACGAAAGCAAGGAGGCAGGGACCAACACCACAACAAACGGGGGGGAGCCGGGGTGACAAGAGCTCGCGAAAGACGCTGGTGAGGTACCCGACCTCTGGGGTTTGGGGGCCCCCCCGGTGTCCGTATCGGCCCCATCTGAGCGCAAGCAATAAGGTGGGTTACGCCCCGGACCGTTGGCCAGCGGCCCGAGGTGGCACCGGCTTGGGGGGGTGGCCAATGGGCCTGACCACGAGCACTCCCCGCGGCACGTACTGCGGTTCGTGTCCTGTGAGGGGCTGCGGGTAGGGCACACCGTCCATCGGGGTAGGCAAGAGACGCGCCTATCCCGCAAGGACTCCCCGGAGACCCACAGTGTACCCGACCCCGGTGTGGGGAAGGGCCGACGTACCTGGTTACGACGCAGGTCCATTTGTACGGAACGGGTACAAATGGGAGCCCGTACAACAGAGTTACACCCTGACGGGGAGTGCATGCATCGGCCCCCCCGTGGGGAAACTCCCGGAGAGAGGGACCAGAGCCAGCGTCGGGCGCCCCCCCCCCCCCCCCCAACCCTGCCTGGCAACAAGCCCGCCAACAACCGGGCTGGGCCAAGGGGCACACCTAACGGGCACAACCGGGGGCAAAGGAACACGGAAGGGAAGAGGGGCGCGCAAGAGGGGTGCGCAACTGTGTCGTGCGAAGTGTCGTGCAACAATAAGCCAGCAGTAGGCGGGACGGGCCACAGAGTCCACCCGTTCTCCCGTGTCCTTAGCTCACACAGCCTTCGTTAGCTAAATGTCGCTATCTGTCCCCGCCAATCCCGCGGAGTTGCCGGCCTTCCGGCGACGTGCCCGGCGCCTGGTAGACAGAGTGTCTGATCTCGTCAGACACGGGCCGCACACGTATGCGGCGTTCCAGGCGCGCGTGGACGCGGACCGTCCGGCCAGGGACAACGGATGGGACCACTTCGTCGACGTCTGCTTGCGGCAGATGTTGGCCCGCGATCCCCACCCGTACAACGCGCCCGACGTTCAGGCGCGGTTCGCAGCGGGCACGGTGCCGTTCGGGGTGCACCTGCTCAACCGACTGCTCCGATGTCTACAAGATCTCGGGCAGCTCGAGGACGCGCAGCGCGGGCGGCCCCCAGTGGGGTCGGCGGGGCAGCCGGGGTATGCGGCGCCGGGTGCGTTTCCGATGCCGCCGCCCCCAGGCCTCGGGCCCATGCCCATCCCGCCCTTTGGGGCTCACCACCACCACCAACTCCATCTCCATCACCTACTTCATCACCCCGTCGGGTTCCCCATGATGCAGCATCACTTCCCACACCAACACATACAACCGACAGCTGTGCCACAGCCCCCCGTCCATCTTCACCATCACCACCAACTGGCGGCTGTGCCACAGCACCCCGTCCACCTACACCATCACCATCACCATCACCGTCCGCACCAGCATGTGGAGTACCCGCATCCCCTGCCCCAGCAGCACCCACGACCGCCTCAGCACACAGTGCCGGTGCCGGAACCGGTACCGGTGCCTGAGCCGGGGCGGAGCGCCCAGCAGCAGGGGGTGTCGCAAGGGGCTGTGCCACAGCACCCCGTCCACTTTCACCATCACCGTCACCATCACCTTCCGCACCAGCAAGTGGAGTACCCGCATCCCCTGCCCCAGCAGCACTCATGGCCTCCTCAGCACACAATGCCGGTGCCGGAACCGGTACCGGTGCCTGAGCCGGGGCGGAGCGCCCAGCAGCAGGGGGTGTCGCAAGGGGCTGTGCCACAGCACCCAGTCCACCTTCACCATCACCATCACCATCATCGTCCGCACCAGCATGTGGAGTACCCACATCCCCTACCCCAGCAGCACCCACGACCGCCTCAGCACACAATGCCGGTGCCGGAACCGGTACCGGTGCCTGGGCCGGGGCGGAGCGCCCAACAGCAGGGGGTGTCGCAAGGGGCTGTGCCACAGCACCCCGTCCACCCTCACCATCACCATCACCATCACCGTCCGCACCTGCATGTGGAGTACCCTCACCCCCTGCCCCAGCAGCACTCACGGCCGGTGCCTCAGCACACAATGCCGGTGCCGGTGCCGGTACCGGTACCGGCACCTGGGCCGGGGCGGGGCGCCCAGCAGCAGGGGGTGTCGCAAGGGGAGGCACGTGGCGTGCCCCCGGGCGAGGCGAGGAGAATGGGGGCACCTGCGGCTGCGCCACCCCTGGCGGTGCCCCAGCCGGAGTTTCCCGCGGCGGGGTCACCACCGCGGACGGTCCAGATGCCGGACCCAGCCGTGCCGCGCGAAGCCCCGCCCGTGGTGCCGACGGACCCTGAGCCAGTGGTGCCGGGTGGGGGTCTGCCCCCGACGCGTGGGATGCAGGGCGCGGCCCCCATGGGGAGGACTACGGCGGGGGAACGAGCGGGGGATGCAGCGCAGGAGGCGGCAGTGGCTGGCCCGCGAGACATCAGCGAGCTGCTCGCGCAGGCCCTGGAGGAGTACCCGCGGACAGCCGTGGGGAGTGGGGGAGCCGCGCCGGGAGGGGCTGACGCCGGCGAGCTGATAGCGCAGGCGCTCGCGGCTGTCGCCCCGAGGACGGAAGGGGCCAAGGAGACGCCGACGGAGGCGGTTTCTTCGGGGGGACAGGACGCGGGGCGGGGTGTGCTGAAGGCGCAAACGCCGGCGGAGGGCGGCGGGGTTGTGGAGCCCAGTGGGGAACGTGCCAAGGGGGAAGAAGTGGAGGACTGGATGTGGGAGTGGCGGGAGTGGCGCCAGGTGGCACCCGGTGAGCCGTGTCCGGCGGGGCTGGCGTACCGCATGGATCTCCATGCGGGCACCAGCTGGGCCCGGCTGCCCGCCAACGTGCGGGCACGGCTGGACGCGGCGGAGGCGGCAAGGGGCGGAGGCGCTGACGAGCGGCCTCTGGCGCCCTTCCCGCCGCGGCCGGACACGCCGCCGGCGGTGGTCGCGGCTGGAGAAGGGGCGGAGGGGGAGCAGGAGGAGGAGTGCGAGGGGGACGAGGAGGCATACGGGCCCCGGTGAGTCGGCGCTGGCCCTCATGTTTGAGGACGACGCCGGGCCCGACGTCTACGCCGGCATGGACGAGGACCCGGCCAACGAGCCGCTGCGGCCCATGCCCGCTGCGGTGCCGCCTCCTCCCCTGGGGAGCTGTGAGCGGCGGCACTGCAGGTACCATGCGGCCGAGGGCGCCCACAGGCACCGCCTCACGGGCACGGGGCAGCGGGAGGCAGGGATGCTGGCGAGCGCCCTGGAGCGCTATGAGCTCCAGCGCCCAGGGCAGGTCGCCCGGGAGATGGCCCTGGCGGCAGCGTCCCCGGACAACGGCCAGGTCCGCTGTGTCCAACTGGGGGATGCGGCGGTCCTGGGTCACCACCCCGGTGATGTCCGGGCGGCCGAGCCCCAGGAAGGCCCCCCCCTGTCGGTGCGCCTGTCCGTGGGGCGCCTGCTGGGCGAGGCAGGGCTGGAGGACGTGCGGCGGGACGAAGGCCTGTACGTGGCCTTGTGGCGAGGTGCGGCTGACGCTTGGCGTCGCGAGCAGGCCGTGCGGCCCCTCACACCCCAGGCGCTGGGGTCCCATGCGCTCCTGGTGGCGTTGCACCGTGAGGGTGCAGAGGTCGTGTTCGACGCGGACCGCCTGCTGCTGACCGGGGATGGGGCGGTCCTCGTCCCCACCACCAGCAGCTACCGCCTTGAGAGCCGCGGCAGTGACCTCAGGCTGCTGGTGGTGGTGGGCACGCGCCTCGACGGGAGCGCCGCCCCCCAGGGGTTCGAACACGCGATCCCGGTGGGGGGTGACGAGGAAGCAGGCCGTGACGGTAATGGGGTGGGGCAAGAGCAACCCACGGGGGAGGAGCAGCAGCAGGATCAGCCGGAGGTGGCCGGGGAGGAGGTGGACGTGCAGGCCATTGTGGCGGCGGCCCTGGCGAAGTTCACGGATGCTGCGGGCCCGCCGCCGACGACGGAGGCACAGGAGGAGGAGGACTAACGCAGGAGGAGTGAGGATGCACAAGTCGACATGGAGCAGGACGAGGAGCCGGAGTTCAAGGGTGAAGAGGCACAGGGCGCAGGGGAGCAGGACGAGGAGCTGGTGATCGTGGGGGCGAAGGAGGCGCGTGAGGTGGGTCCACGGGAGTTGGGGGTGGCGGATAAGGCTGGGCCGAAGACGGGGGAGGTGGAAACCTGCAGGCACTGGCCCAAGGGGTGGTGCATGCGGGCAGATGCCTGCCGGTTCGCCCACCCCCAGCCGCCGGTGCCGCGGGGAGTACCCCAGGAATTACTCCTGATCCTCCAGGCCATGGCCCGTGTGGGGGCCCTCAGCCTAGACCGCAGCCAGGACCACGGCCGGGGCCACGGAACGTTGCTGCAGGAAGCGGTGGTAAAGGCGCAAGGGGGAGGGCTCCCGGCGGTGGGGTATGCGGTGGAGAGTGGGGGCCTGACCGAGTGGGCGGTGGCGTTGCCATGTGGCATGGCGGCCCTGCTCACTCCGTTCCCGGTGGTCCCGTGGAGGGACATGGTCACCGTCCAGGAGGCCAACGTGGGATGGGTGTGCACGTGGCACACACACCCCGCCGGCATGGACCCTCGCAAGTGGCAGGCTAAGGCGGTCATGACGTACCTGTCCTGGTCGTTGCCGGCAGCGCCGGGTGCGTGGGCGCAGTGGTGGGACAGGGCGCTCAGCTGGGCGAGGGATGGCAGTGCTGTGGCGGCCTGCCCTGACCTCCCGCGCGAGCCCGTCTCAGTCCAGCCGTGGACTGTCTCCCTGCATCTCCCCACGGTGGCGGCTCGTCTTGCGGCCACAGACCCGGAGGTCACGCTACTGGGAGACCGAGAGGGGCCAGGGCTTCGCCTGCGTCAGGGGCTGGAAGTTCGCACCGCCCGCCTCCCCAGCCCTGTGGACGGGGACATCCTGGGGGGACTCCAGTTCACGCGGGCTGGCGGGGCTGATGTGTGGACCGCTGTCCATCGCCAGCTCCCAAACGCGTGGCCCCAGGTGTACCGGCCCCCTGGTCACCAGCGTCTGGTGGGAGTGGAATGGCGCGTGTGGGCCGCCAACGGCCCGTGCCCACCGGTGGTGGTCCTGCCCAGGAGAACCAACCACCCCAGCTGGGAGACCGTGGCGGTCTTGTGGGGATGGGTGGCGGTCCGTGGGGCCGATGGCCACGTCTTCACTGCCCCACGGGGCACGGTGATCGAGACCGACGGGGGGACAGCGTTGCAGCTCACGGCAGAGCCCCTGACCACGCATGCTGTGGTGGCCGTCCTCCAGTGGGGTGCCAACAAGCCACAGCCCTGGCGCGATCAGGTCGCTAGGACTGTCTGGCGGGACTTGCCGGTCCTTAAGGCCGCCGTCTGGTCAGGAGGAGCAGGGCGGCATCTCCCGGGCGCACTCCCATGGCTGCGGGGCTGCGGAGACGCCTCTCCCCCGCCAGCTGAGTTGCGGGGCGCCCTGGAGCACGTGTACTCCAAGCCCACGCACCACTTCCTGGTGGCCGCGGACCATGGGGTGGAGCTCAGCGACGACGTGGTCGCGCTGGCAGCCGACGTGGTGCAGTGCCTGGCCCCCCATGCCATGATGCTCCCGAGGGAGGGGTGGGAAGGCCAGCGGCACGACCAAACCCCGGCTGCCCTCCTCATTGCGAGGTACGTCGAGCTGGGGGGCTCCGAGGCGGTGTACCTCGACCGGTTGGAGACGCCGGGCATGCGGCACTGGACGGCCCACCACCTCGTGGCCCCTGACATGCGGTTGGCCGTGGACCCGCTGGGCCGGCCTGTGGTGTCGGGGGCCCCGCCCCAATGGCCGCACACGTGGGACATGGCGGTCCGGACGATGCGCATGGCACCCAGGGGCCAGAGGGCGGGACGGCCGGGTGCAGAGCATCTGCTGGCGAAGGCCCGGGCGGCACAGGTGCAGCAGCCGGCCGGCAACACCAAGGACTGTGGTGTGTGCGCCCTCATGTCCGCCGTCGGTACCCTCCTCAGGGTGCCGAGGCCGGGCAACCTCCTGTCCGCGCTGGACAGGCGGTGGGTGGCGGCGGTGGTCCTCAACAGGGACATGGGGCCCATCGCGCGTCTGCCGTCCCTGGGGGAGCTGCCTGCAGCGGTGTTGGAGGCCCTGCTGGCGCCCCGCACGCCCTTGGACCTGGCGAACGTCCCGCACAACGTGGGGCTGCCCGGGGCGTGCATGCAACATGCCCTGCTGTGTATGGCGGCGGCGGCGGACGGGGGGATGTCCATGCTGGCGACGGTGTCTCTGCAGCACGTGCAAGACGCGATGCAGCGGCAGCGGATGCATGCCCCCCAGCCGTGGGAAGAAAGCGCCAAGCGGTGGCTGAGGGTGGAGAGCGTGCCTTCCACCCATGCGGTGGGCATGGCGGATATGGGGCGGCTGGTGGTGTTGGAGGGGGCGGAGTATTGGGCCTGTGTTCGGGTGGAAACATGGGGACTGGAGTGGGTCGTAGTCACCGCGTGCCGGCTCAGGAGGCAGCAGTCCAGGGGCCCGGCCTGCTACCGGGTGTTCCGGGAGTGCCTCAGTGGGCTGGGGCCGGTGCGCAGGGCGCACAGGTGCACGGCCGAGGACATCCCGCCGGCGCCGGCGGTCTTCGTGGAGGTCACGCGGCCGCCGGTGATCCAGGGGCAGGACGTCTAGCCCGTAGCCCCGAGCAACATGTGGCAGGCTGAGCATGCAGCTGGCATGTGCAGGGTCACGCGGCGGCCCTCCCCAGGGCCCCGGCGGCGCAGTCCTCCAGCAACAGGCCGGCAGCCTCGCTGGCACTGCTGCATAGCGCGTCGCGGGCGTGGTACTGGGTTGTGGCGGCGTTGGAGCCCCACTCCTCGGCGCTGCGCCTGTACGATCGCGGAGAGGGCACGGTGCTCACGGTCCGTCCCGCCGACCTGGAGGCCCTGCACCTTAGCGCATTTAGTGGCGACGGGAGCGACGCGCTGTACCTCCAAGGGACCGTGGCAGGCGCGGCCGCGACACGCTTCCGCCGGCAGAGCGGAGGAGATGCCCTCCGCCTGGTCATGGCGGAGAACATGGGGCCGTGGCTCCGGGCGTTCTCCACGTCCATGTGGAAGGTCGAGGGCGACCGGGAGAAGTTCGCCGACGCGTGGCGCCGCTGGGTGGAGGAGCAGTTTCCCGTGGGGGGAATGCTGCACCTGCCGCAACCACCAAGCGTGCCACCAGTACGGCCTGCGGCACCCCCGGCCGCGGCGGCGAGGCAGGCCCCGAAAGCGGCGCCCAAGCCGCCGCCCAAGAGGGGCCAGCCGCCTCAGTATGGCGGCTATGCCAACATTCGGTACGTGCTGCAGCACTTCGGTGGTGACTTGGCCACGGATCAGCGTGGCACAAAGACGATCAATGTTTGCCCCAGGTCTCGGCTGGATGGGGCTGGTCACTGCACTTGGAAAGCTGGCACGCACTGCCGGCCTACCCACCTCCACCCCAAGGACCTGCTAGACCACATCCAGCGGGACCATGCGACTGATCCGGCGCAACGGGACCAGGCGCTGGCCATGCTGGCTGGCGTTATGCCGGGGGGCCAGGTGGGGCCTTTCGCGTCGGCCCAGGCGGGGTCCAGAGCGCTCACGCTGCCCACGGGTGCCCGCCCTGCGGCGGAGCGCGGGGCGTCGCCGTCGGCGGCACGATTTGGAGCGATTGGGTCTGCACCACGGCGTGGGGCAGTGACTTCTACGGGGAGTACGGCGGCAAGTACATCCAGCGGACAGGCAGAGGGGGAGCCCGCCGCATCTGCCGGGTCTCAGCAGGCGACGACCGCCTCGGGCGGAGGCCCACAGGGTCAGGGGCCACCTCGCCGGCCGCCCGCGCCGGGTGCGGGTGGTCCCCCTGAACCTGCTGGTGGCCCCTCTCCGTCCAGTGATCCGGATCCGGCGGGGGGCCCCGATCCACACGTGCAGCCATGAAGGGGCCCAGCCTCCGACACCCGAGCGGCGGTGTCCTGGAACGTCCAGGGCTCGATGCGGGGGGACGGCGTACCAGTGGCCCCAGGTATGCTCGACGGTGAAGCGGTGGCGGCGGGCATCATGAAGGCCGAGGGTGCCATCCTGGGCCTATTCCAGGAGACCGGCCTGCAGGACCCACAAGGTGTGGTGCACTCCGAGAACCAGTGGCGTCACCACGGGTATCATGCGTACCCAGGGGTGGATGCCCAGGCGGCGTCGGCGGCGGCGGTGCGCGGCGGGCTCTTGATTGCCCTTCGGGCGGACGTGTTCGCCGCGGAGGAAGTTCGAGACATCGTGGACATCGTGCCGGGCAAGGCCATGGCCCTCGATGTGGTGACCGCAGGTGGCACCCTCACGGTCATCAACGTCAACGGCCCGGGTAGCGGCGGCGACTCCTGGGCGTCTAAGGCGTCCTTCTGGGCTGACGTGGCCATGTACGCGGCGGCCAAGAGCGCGGGTGGCACCAGGGCCGTGCTCCTCGGAGGGGACTTCAACGTGTGGCTGGAGTCCCCGTGGCACCCTACCACGAGGAGGTTCCAAGCCCTGTGGGAACAGTGTGGTTTCCACAGGGCAGGCCCGGAACGGGAGGAGGACAGGAGGCCCACGAGGGCAGGGCACCGACTGGACTCCTTCCTTCTAAACTCGCCTCTGGTCCCATGGGCGGCGCGTGAGCGCCCTCACTTGGCGCCGGGGCGGTCTCCTGCGTCACTGGGGTCGGATCATGGCCCTGTGGTCCTGGACATCCCGCTGGCGGTGGCCGGCAAGGAGAGGGTCACCAGGATGGCCTACTCGCACGCCCAGGGCAGGCTGCATGCCATACGCCCGGACTCCCCGGGGGTTCGTGAGGCGGCAGCGGCAGTACTGCAGAAGGCCTGCGGGGATCGGCGGCTACAGGCGTGGCTCTCGTCGGACCAGGACACTGCCACCATGGGCACGTCGGAGGTGCAAGCGGTCTTTGACCTGCTCTACGCCTTCCGTGATGACGTGTGCAGGGTCACGGGAGTGCGCATGCCTTCAGGCGTGGACCCGCAGTACCCGTACGGGCAGGCGGAAACGGAGGCGTCGCTGGACCAGGTCCTCTCGGATCAGCAGGCCCTGGCCTGGCGTGCCCATCAGCTGTGGCAACGGGACGCGGCGGCGGCCGGACTCCACTCCCAGGAAGCGACTGCCCTGCTACAGCACCTCCGGCGAGTGGACCCCGACCTGTCCCCCGCCTCGGTAGAGGACCTGCGTGCCGCATTGGACCAACAGCTCCACCAGCTGGAGACACGCGTGGAGGAGCTGCGGGATGTCCTCAGGAGCAACAAGCGCCGGTCCATCAAGGACTACTGGCGGGGCAGGGTACCAGATCTGCAGCTCCGATGGGCGGCGATACGGGGGGCCATCAACGTGGTGAACTATGCCCCGTCAGGCCTATGGTCCGTACGCGTCCGCGAGTCGGAGAAGGTGCTCTTGGAGGCCTCGGACGTCATTGGCGAGGTCCAGAGGTATTGGGAGGCGCTGTACGCCAAGCGGCCAGTGAACCTGCCGGCCTTCGAGCGGCTGGTCCGGGCCCACATTCCCAAAGGGGTGCCGGAGGAATGGAGGTCGGTACAGGACTACACCATGCAGGACCTTAAAGACGCCGTGAGGGAGGCCGTGGCGGACGACAAAGCTCCGGGGTCCAACCGGGTCACGGCTGCCCTCATAGCAGAGCTGCCTGAACCGGTGCAGGGGCTCCTGGTGCATGCGTAAAGGGCAATCCTGCGGGGTGCGGACGTCCCGGAGTCCTGGCACGAGGCCATTATCTGGCTGATGCCCAAGGGCACAGCCACGGGCAACCTGGACGAGTACAGGCCGATAGCGCTGGGGCAGCAAGACATGCGAATGCTCATGACTCCCCTCATGCGGAGGTTCACAGCTGTTCTGGCACGCAAGGGACTGGCCGCGGACTGGCAGTTCGGAGCCATGCCGGGCTCCACGGCGGCTGCCCCGGTGTTCCTGGCCCAGCGCAGGCTGCAGCGTGGGCTGGAGGAAAACCACGTCCTGGCCTTTGATGTGTCGAAAGCTTTTGACACAGCGCCGCACGGAGCGCTGGCACTCCTCCTGCGCCACATGGGTGTCCCGGAGGAGCTCACCAGGCTCTTCCACACCCTCAGCTGCGGGTCTCTGGTGCGCATCGTCACCGCGCACGGCCCGACGCCGAGCATACGGCTCCACAGGGGCCTGCGGCAGGGCAGTGCGGAGAGCGCTGTGCTCTACCTCCTCCTTTTGGAGCGTCTCCTGCGGAGCCTCGCCTGTAAGGCGCGGGGAGATGCTCGCCATGCGGTGCCACCCCTGGTACAGGCGTACTGTGATGACCTCCTGTTGATAGCGCACTCCCTGCCGCAATTCCTGGAGTATGCGGCGGCGATAGCGCGGTATCTCACTGACATGGGCATGTCCCTCAACGTGGGCAAATGCGCCTATGCCAATACTGCTCGCATCCATTCGATTATGGTATACCTGAACCCAGGGGACACGGCGGCCCCATGGGTATGCTTACGTGCCAAGGGCACGGTACCATACTTGGGCCTGCGCCTCGATCCCAGGGGGATGGCGACCATGAAGGAGAAACATGTACTCCGGTGTGAAGCTCTGCTGGGCTGGTGCAAGAACACGTTAGGGCCGGCGTCGGTGCCTCATGAGGTGATGGCGGCTGTGGTTGGAGGCATCGTGCGGTACGCGGCGCCCTACCTGTCCGACACGGCGGAGGCGGTGGTCAAGCTGAATACTGCCATCAAAGCTGCGGCCCTGCAGTTCGAGAAGCTGCCCAAGGACCTGTCCAACGTGGCGGTGCGGTCAGGTCATGGGCTACGGCTGGCGGATGTCCAGGTTATATGCCGCGACTCCGTCGTGGCGACCATGGCTCAGCTCACCCACCACAGGTCGACGACAGTCCGGGATGAGCTGCGGGCCATGCTCCGAGACATGCACGTGCAGTACGGAGTGTGCGGGCAGTTCATGGTGCCCTCTGCGTCATTCGCCACACACGCTGGCAATACGTGGGTGGACAGGGTACTCAGAGCGATGGGGACGTTGCGCGTAGGACTTCTCATGCCATCGTCGGTGTACTCGTGTGTACACGCCCATCTGCCGCAGGTGCAGTGGGCGGGGCGGAAGTGGGTGTCCCAATCCTATACCTTCAAGGGTAGGGACATCTGCATTCTCTCGGGGCCCCGCACAGATGCGACAGTACAGTCCCTGACTGATCCCGCAAATGACCTCCTGCATGCGCGGCTCCCCTGCCCTGCGCCTGGGCACTGGGCTGTCCAGCTTCAGGAGTGCCATGAGGACCACCTGCACCTTCCGCACGCGGGAGTAGGGCCCCACCAGCTGGACCACGTGTGGCTCACGGGGCTCCGCGACGTCTTCCGGCCGCAGCTGCACGGTCCGTTGACTCACCGGCTAATACACCCGGTGCGCCGAAAGAAGGCCAGCAAACGCAATAGACAGTCCGCTGCGGGGGACGTGTATGTGGTGGGCGGATACAGGGAGGAAGGATGGGACCCGGCCAACCCGGGGCTGTCCATGCCGTTCGTCCCGCTAGCCGCCCTCCTGTTTCTATTGGGGGACGTCTTTGAGGGCTACCAACAGCAAGACGATCCGGCGTCCGTCCCCCTGCTCACTACTCACGCCGGGGGCGGCATAAGCCCGCCACCACTGTGGGTTGTGCACGGGCGGCCAGCGTTTTCCAGGGCGTGCGCGGCGGTGCACAAGTGCAGCGAGTGGGCAATTGTTCTTCTGTTGCCAGCAGGCCCAATCCCGGATCCGGATGAGTACTCGGTCCCGGAAGTGGTCCGGATGTCCAACGTGCCGCACGATCCGCACGTCGCCGTCACGTCGTTGCGTGGTGGCGGCGCAGTGGAGCAGGGGTCTGTGGTGGTATACCAGCCTTCCTGCTCCGCAACAGTTTGGGGAGCGGAGTATACCACCGCCCTGGACGCCATAAAGTCAGTCTGCGGATGTGACCTGGCCTGGAGACCACATGCGGTGTATCGGCCGAGGGTGGTGCTGTCCCCGGAGCTCACGGCCTCCAGTGCGGCGTCCCTGGGAAAGGTGGTGCAGAGCCCCCACTCCGACGTGGCGTGGCTGGAGCCCCACCGGTACTGCTGGGTGCCGGTGGCGACTAAAGTCACATCGTCTGACGCGTCGCCCCAGGGAGACGACGCCACAAACGTGGCGGTGGCCAGCCACGGAATCCCCACGTGGACGGGTGCCATCTACGGCACGGTCCCGGAGGCAGAGATCATTGGCGCGGCGGCGTACTTGTTGCACACGCCCCCGTCAGCGTGCACGGTACACGTGGTGGATATGTCCGTCATAGGAGCGCATCTCCGCAGGGCGCAGGAGGCCCTGTACCGTGGCATCAAGGGGCCGACATCACATCTGGTCAATCAGCACGCACTGAGCTGGATAGTGGAGGGGCTGCGGCGGCTGCCGCGCCGAGTTGGGGGGCCGCACCACTGGGTGGTGAGGCAGAGCTCGCACTTGGCGGCGGTCCCGCTCGAGGCACCGCACTCTGCCGCGGCCCGCGCAATGGCCCCGCCTGTCCATCTTGTCCTGCCAAAGGAGCACGCCATCCTCTTGGTGCCGGGGGATAATGGTGAGCTCGAGCCGCGTGTGCCATCCATGCAAGCCCTTCAGCAAGTCCGGGAGATGGAGTGGCGTTCGCTACCGGCTTGCACCAGGGCGCACACGCCACTGGCTGGCGCCTGCGAGGCGATGCCCCTTGGAGCTGTGCACCACGGCCCAACGCACAGGAATATGCTGCGGGCACGTGACGGTCGCTTGTCCACCATGCAGGTCATGCGACGGTGGAGACAGAAGCTCACGCGTATGGCAATACCAGCCCACCCCTGTATCTTCTGTGGGGGGCCGGAGGAGGACATTGGCCACATGCGCCTACTGTGTGCGCGGGACGAGGAGGTGGCTGGGCTCCTATGCAGGCGTGTGGAGGAGTTCACGGCGGAGCTACCCCTGACACACAGGGCGGTGGAGTTCGTGGCGTGGAGGGAGCACGGCTGCAGGTGGACTGAATCCCTGATGGCGGGTGTCGTCCCCGGGGACCTGAAGCGGCTGTTCGCTGCGGTGCGAGCGGCGTCGTCCCGGGGCCCTGCCAAGGCCAGGCTCTTTGTGGAGGACATGGTCCAGATTGGGGAAGGTGTGTATGCCAGCAGGAACCATCGGCTCACCCAGATCATGCAGCTGCCGATGCAAGATCGAAGGAGAGCGGTATACGCGTTCCTGCGCGGTGACACACCCTTCTGCCCGCCGGCAGGGAGGATCCTGCAGCGTCCGCCGTGGAACCCGTTTGCCGGCCTCCCCGGCGACCTGCGGGCAACCTTTCAGAGGGCACCGCTGCACGCACTGCTGGTGTCGCGGTCGTGCATCGAGCATGAAGAGGCCCTGTCCTTGTTCCCTCACTGGATGGCGGCGGTGGCGCAGGCCTTCGACCTGTGGATCGGTTCCTGGGTGGCGCGGGACATCACGACATTCAGGGAGTGGTCCCGCGTGGTGTCGGCGCAGTCGTGGGCCCAGGTGCGTGGTACCAAGGTGAGAAGCCCTGACGGCCAGAGTGATCCCTGGCTTCAGGTGTACGCCAACCATCCAGCTGTGGGGAACGTCATGGGCTGGCCTCGCGAGGTGCTGCCGGTCCTTCAGCAACCTCTGTGCAGTCTCCCAATCCTGGCGGTGGCTGTCGTACTTGACGTGGGTACGTTGTGGCTGTATGACCGGCAGCTGCGACGAGTCGTACCAGCGGTCACGGAGCAGCGGTCCATGGCGGTGTTAATGGGCTCCAAGCAGCTGGCACGGGTACAGGGCGACGACGCGCAGGGCCACGTCACGGAGGCCATGTTCTCTCTGCCAGAGGGGGACGACCACGTGGCTGCCGATGCCCGTCACACCCTTGACACCCTAGGCCTCGAGGCGGTCATTGAGGCTCGGGCGGGAGGACAACGCTTGGTTCTGGCATCCGCCAGGGGCCCGGAGCAGGACGGGGTTGATGTCATCGGGGAGGTCTTACAGGACTATGGTTGGGAGCTCCTGGCGCATGGCACACACAGTCCCAAAGTGGCGCGGTGGCCCCGGCTGCTTGAGAGCCTGCCGGTGATGCCCGACGGGCGACCGATACTCCGCCCGGTGTCCACGAGGGAGGAAGCGAGGCGCAGCCTCCTCAGTAGTGCCACAGCACGCACGCTGGCGGGTGCCTTGCTCGGACTCCAGGACGCGTGCTGCGATGTATGGCAGGACCTGTGGTCGCAGTGTTGTGATGGTAGCTGCGTTCCGTCGCGGTCTGTGCTTCCGCAGCGATGCCACGGGTGCGGGGAAACGGTGTCAGTTTGGGTTCATCAGTGTGCCTCCATCCCGCTGTGCGGGACCTGTAAGGAGCGTGCCGATAGGGGATGGCCTAAGGCGAGGTGGGCACTGCGGCACTCTGGACAGATGTCCTCTAGCGCCTGGAAGACTATCCAGGGTGGCCTGAAGAGCGTCCGAGTGGAAGGGGTACGGTGCCCTGGAGCGCCGTCTGCGGCCCTGCCCCTGATGCTGTGGTGGGCGGCTCTGGAGGGCGACTCACGGATACTCTGGTTGTGGCATCGCGGAGGAATTGGTGACGGCGTGGTGGGGGCCGGGGGTGCAGATTGATGGGGTTGGGAATTGTGGGTGCACCAGCTACCGTCCCTACGCTGGACGCAGCGGAGGGGGTAGCGCCTGAGAAGCAGTGCCTTCACGGCCTGATTGTGCGGTACTGGCAGGCGGCGTATGACGGCCAACGCGATGTGACAGGTCGTGCCGGCCTGATGGTGAGCCGTACTGCCCCCGTGCATGAGGGTCGGACAGGGATGCTTCACCCGCCTGCCCCGGGTCGCCGCATACAACAGTGAGGTGTCACGGGTCGTCCCGACCAGGGTAATAAGGCCCAAACCCCTGTAGGGTATTCCCATGGCACCGGGGTCTCTACTGGCGGCCCGGCTACGGCAGTATTGGGAGTGGTTGCTCGGGATACACCGGGGGTGCACGGAGTTGTCTGGGGGTTACGGCGTCGCGGCGCCCCCTGGGAGTGTTACACGGGGTTACGGGGACGGCTTGCAGGCCCCGGGAGCGGCGACGAGGCGAAGATGTGTGCGTAGAAGGGTATGGCAGTGGGGTCGTCAGGGGGACAGTATGGCGGGCGTCGTGGAGACGGCGTGGCAGCCTGGGAGGAGTGCTCACGGGGGGCACGTGGAGTTCCAGGTGACGGAGTACTGGAGTCTTGGGGGTAAACGCGGCGGTACTGGGATCCGTACGGTGGGGGTACGCGGCGGTACTGGGGAACCGTACAGTGGGGGAGCAGCGGGGAAGTTCCAGATGACGGTGTACTGGCATAGTGGGGGTATACGCGGCGGTACTGGGGACCGTATGGTGGGGGTATGCGGCGGTACTGGAGGGCCGTACAGTGGGGGCGCTACGGGGTTGCATGGCGGTACTGGGGTGTCCCCCTGACCCCTCTAACAACTCAGGGGGAGCGCGGGGGCATCCCCTGGCCCCGTTAACAAACTAGAGGGACCGTGCCTGCGGGCATGTACATAGTCTAACCTCTGACCATGGCCTTGTGGTTGCGGTGGTGCGTGTCGTGGCGGCTCGCAGGTGGCGTCGGCGTGGCAACAGCGGTACTGCGTGGCGTCGTAGCGAAGAGTATGCGGTCGCCACACCACTGTAACGGCTTACCCCTGGGGGGCGCCAGTCCGGTCGGCTAGAGGCGAGGGGGGAAGAGGAGCGGCATGCTGAGTGGTCCGGGGGGTGGCGCGCGGGCCAATGCTATAAGTAGGCTCGCCACGTCGTCGGTGGGGGCCGAACCTGCGGCCTGGCCGCTGCTGTGGCGGAAGAGGCGCAACCACGGGAGCTGGCCAATCAGTGCAGGTAAGGGTCAAGGGTAGGCGCCAGGGCAAAGTATGTGGGCCAGATGAGGTGCACCTGGTTACCACAGCCCGGAGCGAGCCTCTGGTGGGTACCACTACAGGGGGTCGATAACCAAGCTACGGCACCCACCAGCCCGAATCCCAGCCAGCGATATGCACGGGTTGCGCCACTCCCGTCACGTAGCGGCCGGCGTCCCCCCCTGTAGACCCTCAAGTTATATTATACGTGGGCAAGTGGATGCCTCGAAGCTGATTGGGTGCTGGCCCCTGACATGGAGTGCCGGCATGGTATATATCAGGGGTGTGGGAGCAGCTCAGGGTCACGGGGACGTGGAATTGGTACCGTGTTTCTGTACTATACTAGGGGGATGGTGCGGTGGGTCGGTGGCGTACATTGTGGAGACATGGGGGCGATGAAAGCTGAGGGCCAGGCTAGGCTGGAGCCTCCTAGAAATCCTGGCTATGCACATACGGGCTATTGCGTGCTGGCAGTGGGGTACGTGGAGTCACGGGTGGTGGGCAATTTCGAGAACGCAGACGGCAATGGATTCCAGGGGGTCATGGGTGATGGATGTCTCCACGGTGGCGGGGGTACGCGAACGACGGAGGGTCAGCTCTCGCTTCGCCGCATGCGTGCTGCTTTGTTCCTTGGTTGCCGCTTTGCGACGGACAGAGAAGCCCTTGCTTTCTACTTGTTGCGATGCTGCTGCGTTGCTTTGCCTTGCCCCCATACCCCCGGCGAACAAACGGGCCAGCGCCCGTCGCCGTTGCTAATGCTAACGCCATGCAGTTGCCACTGCCCCCAAAGCCTGGTTGACCGGTATCCCCGGTCCTCTGGGTCCTCCGTCATGCTGTGGGCCACCTCAGGCAGCCCTGGGACCCACGGGATCGAGCGAGACAGGAACCACCTGTCGGCGCGAGATGCCCGGTAACTCCAGTAGACGGCATGATAAGTGGTTATGACTATGACTATGACTATATATATATATATATATACATATATATATATATATATATATATATATATAACTATTGAGGGCATCCCCGATTTTGGCTCATTTTGAGCAGCCAAAATGACCCCCTTTTGGGACCCCAATTTCACCCCCCCGTGTGGTCAATTGGCGGCCCCATATCTCTATGCCCACAAGGAGCCCGGACCTAATTCCAAGTTGTGCACTCAGATATAGGTCCTAGGTCCTGCCTCCTATCCTGTGAGCCATTGGCCTTGCCCTAGCCGGGCGAATCACCCGTGGGAATGACGCCAATTTTGGTGATTTTGGCATCATGACCCCACTTGATGAACCCGTGGTGCCCTGATGCCGGGACCTCAGAGGGAACCAGGTTGGGTGAGGGCTCCAGGGAGTTCGTACGCGAAGGGCATAGGGTCAGTTGCCTCGTCCCTACCTCTGGCGGGTCCGGACGAGGGGTCAATTTTGGAGCTTTCGGAGCTAATATCAGTTTGGGCTGAAACAGCCCATTTCCAGCTACCAACTCCTGGGGGATAATGGCGGGGCCTTATCTCCGGCTCAGAGAGGAGTTGGGACCTGCCGTTAAGGGAGTATAGGGAGCCACTGTCGGTTGGCCTTGGAGCCCCTTGGTTCCCAGGAACTCGCCTGTGGCTGGGCGGGACACCCTCCCCTATTGGCAGGGTTTCAGGGTCCGGACTGAGCAGGGCATGGGTTGTGTTTGAGCCCCCGCCCCTGCCATATATATATATATATATATATATATATATATATATATATATATATATATATATATATATATATATATATATATATATATATATATATATATCACACAACCGCTTCACCAAGGAGGGTTGAGTACCGTATGCATGCATGCACAAAGGAGGGAGGGATCACACAACCACTTCACCAAAGAGGGTTGAGTATCGTATGCATGCATGCACAGAGGAGGGAGGGAGGGTGGGGCCAACTACTTACAAGTAGTTACAAAAGACACGCTTGAAGATCAAGTCGGCCTTAGTATCTCTCTTGTGAGGCTTGCCTCTCGGGGTAGGATTCAGCTTGCATCTCTCAAAGAGATCTTCTTTCTTTTCCAGATGCAGCTGTCTGCAAAATGCTTGGTCATTTTCCAATTGACCATCAGCATTTTTGGGGGTATTGAGGAGGCAACACATACCAGTTCCGACAGATCCACACACCGGGACGGGTGGCATCAGTGGCATATCGGGTATCCCCACCGCTTCACAGCGGGGGGCAAAATCAGAAGTGGCCCACAAGTAGGCAAAGTGGCTTTTTTCTACTAATTTTTTTACTGAGTAAAAAAAATTTTTTTTCTACTCGGTTTTTTACTGAGTAAAAAAAAAAATTTTTTTACTCAGTTTCGCAACTGAGTAGAAACCCCACTTACTGAGTAACAAATTGTTTTTCTACTGAGTTTTGAAACTGAGTAAAAAAAAATTTTAAAAAAATTTTTTTTACTCAGTTTTACCACGGACCCGAGGTCGTAGGGCTCATTGTCGTTATACGACGACCCTGCCCCAGCGATAGCTGCACTTCGTCGGGCCCTTGCTGCTGTTCCCATGCCACAACCTTGACAATTGCCACCCGCGTCGCTTGGTTACCGTTCTGCCGATGTTCTCCTGTTGTGCCCAATCTCTCTTCGCTGGCCTTGGATCTCGAGGTCCACCGGCCCACTTTGCTCCCGCGTGGCCACCCTTGCTCCGTTTGGCCCTGATGACAATCCGCCTCCGTGGTCGAGATGTCCAATCAATCTAGGCCACAATCTTGTGGCTGTTGCATCCTCCGACGCAAAGAACCACACTGACGTTCTCAGGACATGTCTAGGCAGTAGTAGGTAGCTCATCTCATGGCAAACATTCCCATGTGGCCACACAGTGCTTGGCCACCCTCGCCGACCTCCATCTCGCCCATGCCATGAGCTCCAATTGCATCGTTCCTAACCGGACCAATAGTGTGGCACCCACCCTGCACCACACGTGCTAGCACATTCCCTCCTACTCGGTGCCCTCCACAACTCTAGCCATGGTCGCCTGTAATTTGGCCGCTCCTCTAGGAAGCAACGGCATTGCCACGTCGCGTCCCATTTGCATCGCCAACATATGGGCCAGCCCCATGACTTTCTCCATGTAGTTGCTCGCCGGTTGGGATACCCACCGTCTCTTGGTCTTGCGATCGTAGAACGTGACATACCCCTCCTACGAATCGAAGTCCTTGGGGTGAAGTGATGCGGCCTCCCTAACCCTAAGACATAATGATAGGGAGAAGATGGACAAGCATACATAGTGTCGCTCATCCTCGTCACAAGCTTGTCTTGCCAGGACCTCCAACGCCGAGGCCTACCAACCGTTGACGTTGCAACTTGCCGATTTCATCCATGGCCCCAATAAACCTCCAAAAGCTCTTTGGGACAAACTGCATGGCCACTTGCAATTTCTCCGGAGTGGACACGCTGACATGGCTTGATGCATTAAATTGGACGTTTGGTGTTCCTTGCACATTTGAACAAGATACTCCCTGAGCACCATCGTCGGCTGTTGCACCCCGTCCTGCTCGTGGGCCGCTTGGAGTGCCCGGAGGTGACGTTCATAGCACCTCCTAGTGGATTCCGCCCACAACTCGAGCATGAACGCTTGCCAACCACCCTCCTCCGCTTGTTCTTGAAAGTGCAAGAACGGTATGTGCCGGCCTCTCGGTGGGATGGGATGGACCTCCGGTGACCTGCATTCAATAGCCGTCATCATCCTCCTGCCCATGTCACTTACGTTTGCAGTTCCACTCTTATTGCCAACCCCCGCAATGGTCGCAAGTGGGGGCTGGTCACCTGTCCACTCGCGGCCGTTTCTTGCTACCACAACTCAACTCCGTTGCGGACCACAAACTTGTGTTTCTCCCTCCAAAACACCTCCTCCTCAAATGATTCCGAATCACTCAAGCTGGACGTGGATGTGTTGGAATGCTTTTTAGATGATCCCTTCTTCTTGTGGTTGGCCTTGGGCGATTTTTCCTTTGACTTCCGTTTGCCTCCTCTTGACCCTTTGCCCCCACCCCTCCGGTAGCACTAATACTTTTTGGAGTATTTTCACCGGAAGAGAGTGACCAACTTCCATACCTCCACCAGGGGATGGCGGACACCGCGTCCTTTCTAATATCAACGGTCGCCAGGCGAACGAGGTCCCATGCTTTGGTCATCCATGTGGGGAAACCCTCCTCCTACTTGAGGAGCACGTCCACTGTCTCCTCCGTTAGCAACCGCTCCTCCCACAATAGCCCCTTCTGGGCCGCCTTGTCTTGCTTCCCTTGGTCGTGCACTAGTTCGTTCTCCAGGAACTAAGACTTGTTGCGCATCTCTTGCCATTCAAGCTCCTCACGTTTGCAACTAGGCCGCGATGTATTGACAACCTAAGAGTCAGGACTACCACCTTGCGCGCTAGGATGTCTCAGGGATCCGGGCTTTCTAAAACCCAAACACATGCTCTGTGAAGGCCCACAGTGCTACTGCATCTGGGGCGCTATCCGCCACATGCCACACAGCACATGCACTAGGCCCTGCCTATCTGTTGTTGCCCGTGTTTCTAAAGTGATTAAGCACAACCAGTTGGTCTTGCTTCACTTCACAATTAGCCTCAATCTGCATGAGGCTTTCAACTTCTGCCGATTCTACGAGACACTTGCAGACCTCGAAACTGGCCAGAGCTTCGGCAAGACAAACAAATTTAATGCGGCACGCAAAGACCCACCACACAAAAAAAAACCTGCATTACAAATGATGGAATCTACAGTTCTGCAAACCGATACAACCCCCGTTCGCAAGCAAACGGGATGTTTCTCAACAGTAGCCGGATTACTAACACTCACACCATCCAAATTCTCTGCCAAAGAAAATAACAGCAATTGCCAACAGCTACCTGTTCAATACTTGTTCAATACTGTATGTCCATTCATTCATTTGTTCCCCTTGCATGGGCAAGTCCACAAAGGTGCCAAAGAATAGAGAGAACAAAAAAGGGTGTCGCCGTAGCAAGGGAGGTTAGGTTGGAGGTCGGGCCTGAGTTCTGAGCTTTTGTTGTCCTCTTAGGGAGAATGACCGCAGAAAAAGGCCAAATGTTCCTTCGCGATGATATACTTTGATTCCGCAAGCAGAAAAGCAACATCCGCACGAACATTACCATCTTCAACTACTCGAAAAACAGGGCAACTGACCCAAATCTGAACGTCAGACGGAAGTAGGGGAGGGAGGAGGGCGAGGGAGGCGCTGAGGGTGCCAAGGGATGTCGCGCGGGTCGGGGGGTACCTGGCTAGCAAGGCCTGCACGGCGTCCGGCTTGCGGCGCTCGATCGCCGCAGTGAGCAGCGCCACCAGCTCCGCCTTGCTGACATCCGCCTGGGCCCGGCACCACTCCAGCCCCATGTCTGGGTCCTCACAGACCATGATGCAGTGGGCGTCCCAGCACGCCTGGTGGTACCGGCGACCGGGCGGGAAGCCTCTGAGGGCGTGGCGCACGACCGGGCGGCGGCACAGCACGCACCGCAGGCAGCGTGTGTGCGCCTTCAGGGTGCCATGGGCGTGGGAGTGGCCGCAATCGATCTCGCTGCTGTGCACGTACGTGCCCAGGAAGCGCCACGGGGACGCGGGCTGGGAGCAGACTGGGCAGCGGTGCAGGGTCTCGTCGCGCAGCACACGGACGGCGAAGCCGACGAACAGCAGCAGCCCGGCCCCGGCCAGGGCAACCCCGACCCACTCCACTGGAGACATTGCTGCGTCCGAGTGCCGCAGGGCCCCGAGAGTGACTGCCCAGAGCACCCCGGTCAGCAGCACCAGCAGCGCCACACCCATGCCGAAGTAGTTCCAGAGTCGCGTGCGCTGTCTGTCGGGATGCTCGCAGCCCGGAGTGGACGTCCGGCGCCAGGGGACGTCGGCCATGGGCTTGTTCCGGAGGCGGTGGGCGTACCACCCGCTGACGCCGGCACCACAGCCCAGCACCAGAAGTGAGCTCGACAGGAACACTACGAGGAAGAGCGAGGACGCGGCGTACATGACCGTGACTGAGGCCTGGAACCCAGCAGTGCCACGCAGCAGGGGCTGGCGGTTGGCAGACGTGTCAGGGGGCTCGTAGACCACCAAAACCTGAAGGGGAGGGGGGGAGGAAGGGAGGCAGGCAGGCAGGGATGGATGGATGGAGGGAGGGAGTTGAGGTGGGGGGGAGGGGGGGGCTGAGTGAGGGATTGATGAGGGAGGGAGTTGGGGGGGGAGGGGGCTGTGAGCCATGGCGATACCTTTCCCACTTGGGGAGGGGAGGGGACCTTTCCGGGCCAGTGACGCGACTCCCCCCCCCCCAACACACACACGGGCAGGGAAGGACGCCCAGACCCGCGACCCTGCTCCTGCACCCGACCCAACGCGCCCCCCCCCCCCCCCGGCCTAGGCCGTGTGTCCCAGTCCTCGCACAGGCACGACCAGTACCTAGGAAGACGTGCACCCCGGACCGCCCGGCGGTGTGGCCTAGCGGGTGAGTGTGGTGCGCCTCTGCTCTTGTGTGTGTGTGTGTGTGTGTGTGTGTCGCTTGGGTCGAATCCAAGCCTACTCAGCGTGCGCGTAGCACGCACACACATCCGTTCCCCCGTCCTCCCCTCCGTCCCTTCCGCAGCACCAGTGACGCCCCCTTTGCCTGGTAGAGAGCCCCTCCGCAGTATGGTATCGGCCCACAGCTACGCAACGATTTGAGTAAGACCCCTCTCCAGAAAAAAGAACCAGGCCCAAAGTACCGGGGTTGTGCACAGAGCGCACCACACTGAAGAAGCACTTTGGGCACTGACAAGCCGCCACATTCTCCTCGTCCAAACACGTGCTCAACCAGCTCCATATCTAAATCTTTCGAGCTGGCTGAATCGGCGTCATATAGAATCTTCACGCTGTGCATGCAACCGAAAAAGAACCCCTTGTGCTAATGGGAGTGCAGCAAGAAGCAAACACAGCGTGAGGCCGAAGAGTCCAAATATGCAGGAGTTTTCAGGATTTGAAACAGTGGGCCAGAGATACACACGATTTGACATTGCACATCGTGGCTTACGGGATCAAAAACGGGAAATTGGATGCACGTCAACGAGTGACCTGAATGCCCTTTGTTTGCCTCAGTCCCCAAAATAGCAACCACCAACAGGAACGGCCGCCGCTTGGACCAAGGTGCAGAACTGCCGAAGGGGGATTTAGTGCCTGGTCTATTTCGCAGTGGGAAATTTCGCGGGCAATCCCAGAAATGGTGTGGTGCGTCGGGCTTCGCGGGCCCGGTGGAGCTTTGCCAGGGGGCCACTCGCATAGGCAGGGTATGGCATGGCATGGTATGGCCTGCAGTATTGGGGCAGGGTGGCAGCTCTGAGACCCCCCTCCCCACTCACAATGCACGGGAGACGCATCTGCCACACTCCGCCAGTGATGGGGGTCCAACTGGTCTCAGGTCCTGATGCGTGTTTAAACTTTGACAGTGGGACTTGACACAGGCCCCTGGTGGAGCCCCCTCCCGCCCCCCTGTGTGACATTCCGTCTGGTTGTTGTTTCTTTACGGGGCCCTGGACAGTCACCCGTTCTTCCCTTCGCATGCTGCGTCGGGTCGCTGCTTTCTGTCGGCAGCTGCGGCCGGTGCTCTTGCTGGTGTCGTTTCCGCGTTCGCGGAGCCCAGTAGTTGGCGTGTTGGGACTGTGCTGAATGCGGCATCGTGTGCCGTTTGCGTGTCAGCGGCGCCCAATAATTGGCGTATTGAGGATGTGCTGGTTGTTGCCGGGGTCGTTTGACTGTTTTTGCTGCCCTCCCCCCTCCGGTGCCGTGAGTGTGATGACCTTTGGCATGCCACCAGTCTGAAGACCTGCAAAGTAGAGCCTGTCCCGTGGTCGGGTGGCTCGGCTGCGACCTCGTGCATCACGTCTTGGACCCTCGCTCGCCCCGGGTCGCAGGCCGTGCAGGCGCAGTGGTGCAGGGCAACCGGACCTGCCTACCACCGCCACAAAAGGTGTGGGGTGTGTGGGAGGAATTTCGTGGAGGCCCCGGGATTTTCTGTGGGAACCTTCGCGGCCAATGTGCAGCAGCAAATTTCCGCTGCGAACTTTGCTGCCCCCGGTTTGAAGGCAGTTTGGGGGCCTCAAAAGGTCAGGTAAGGACCCGCCACTTTGCTCCAGCCGCGCCTACGGCCTTTATTGCCTTCTCATTTCATTGCGTGTGCGACTGTCCAGTAAATGTTCCATTGGCCCAGTGTACCGCTCCCCATCCTCCGGGGCTTGGTCAAGGGACAAGGACATCTTGGTTCAGGGCTTCAGCGCCGGGTCTGCACTACGATCTGAGCTTGGGTCGTGGCGTACTAGCCGCAGGGCAGGGCAGGGCAGGTGGTGGTGGGGGGGATTGGCTGGGACTCCCCTCCTCCGAGGGTGTCCAACTCAAAATGGTCCAGAAATCTTTTTGTGAGAGGCACACCCGCATACGTCTGGATGGACATTGGTTATGCAACAGAACACAAGACAAAATGCCCCCACCCACCCCCTCATACGGTGTACGGCCCCTCCAGTACTTCGCTGCCCCCCCACCCGTACTTCTTATTTTTTTCGGGTTCGTCTGCAACGTTTTTTTGCACCTGAGCATTGCTGACGGAACTGAGTTGCAGCTCATACTCCGCGGCCTCGTCGACCACCAACATGCAGGCCTCGCATGCGGGGCACCCTCCGCCCTGCGTCCGGCAGCCGGCGAGCAGGTGGAGGGTGAGGCTGCCGGAGAGCTGCTGGACGGAGAGCCGCACGCGCCGCGTCTGGAGCGCCGAGCTCCCGCTCCCGAGGCTCACGGACCGCACGCACTGCGGCCCGGCGGAGGCCAGCGCCGTCGCCCCGGCCCCGGTCGCGGGGCCGGGGCTGCACACGGGCTGCTCGGCTGTGCCCGTGGGGCTGGCGGTGGCGGTGGGCACGGCCGTGGGGCTCGGCGACGCCGTGGCCGTCGGGAGAGGCGTGGCCGTGGCGTTGGGGGAGGCCGTGGGGGTCGGGGGCGGCGTGAAGGTCGCGGAGGCGGTGGGTGACGGGGTGTAGGTCGCGTCCGCAACGAACGCCGAGTGGGCGTGCCCCAGCGCGACGGCAGTGACGCGCTTCGCGTTGGGGGCTGCGAGGGGCGTTGGGGCCAGCGCGTCCGCGGTGTGCCCCAGCCCCAGCTGCCCGACGTCGTTGGCCCCCATAACGTAGACCCGCCCGTCGACGAAGAAGGCGCTATGGAGCCCCCCCAGCGCCACGGCAGTCGCGCGCGCGACCCGCCCGTCGGGGACGGGCAGCGGCTGCGCGGTGGTCTGCGACCGCCGGTGCCCAAGCCCGAGCTGCCCGCGGTCGTTGCGGCCGAACACGTACCACCGCGCGGCCGTGCGCACCGCTGAATGCGCACCGCCGAGCACGACGTCGAGGGCCGGGCCCGCTCCGTCCGGAAGCGACAGCGGCTGCAGTGCGTACTGCCGGGCGGCGGTATGCCCGAGCCCCAGCTGCCCGTGCGCGTTGGCGCCTGCGACGAAGCACCGCCCGCCCGCCACCAGCGCCGTGTGGGCGCCGCCCAGCGCGACGCGCGCGACCGCCGCGCCGCCAGGGGCGATCAGGGGCCGCGGGGCGGCCGCGTGCTCCTCCGCGACGGCCAGGCCGAGCTGCCCGTCGCGGTTGCTGCCGAAGACGTACCACCGCCCACCGGCGCGGAAGGCGGTGTGGGCCGCGCCCGCCAGCACCGCGTCGACCACCGCGCCGCCAGGGGCCGGCACTGGCTGCGGCGTGTAGGCGGGGCGGCGGTGCCCCAGCCCCAGCTCCCCGTGGCTGTTCGCCCCCGTGGCGTAGCAGCGCCCCCCTGCCACGAACACCGTGTGCTGCTCCCCCAGCGCCGCCGCTGTGACCGCTCGGCCGTCGGGGCTCTCGAGCGCCACCGGGTCTGGGGTGGAGTCCCGCAGCGGCACCTGCCCAAGCTGCCCATCCCGGCTCCGGCCCATGAGGTACCACCGCCCGGCCCCGCTCCGGAACGCCGAGTGGCTGTGGCCCAGCGCGAACGCCTCCACGCCCGTCCCGTCCGGCGCCGTGAGCGGGGCCGGGGCCGGCAGGAACCCGGTCACACCGGCGCCGGTCTCGCCGTAAGACCCCGACCCCATCATGTACGCTCCGCCGGCGGGCGTGCAGGCCCCGGACAGCGCCCACGCTCCGTCCGCGCCACAGACGGCAGACACGCCGCCGTCGTAGCCCGGCAGGCACACGGGGCGACAGGCGCCCCCGGAGGTGTGCTCGCAGTCGGCGAAGTCCGCGTGCGGCGACGGCGCCGGGCCGCAGGCGGCGGGGAGCACGAAATGGTACTCCGGCCGGGGGTCGCGGAAGTGGAAGCGCTTCAGGAGCCGGCCCCCAGTCGCCCCCTGCAGCGCCACCGTCAGCACCGCGGCCCCCAACGTCGCGCCCGGCGCCGGCCACACCCGCAGCGACCGAAGGGCCCCGGCGTCGGCCGCGATCCCCCAGCCCGCGTCGTCGCCGCTCGCGTTCGACGCAGCGACCGGGAGGTCCCGGTCCGCGGCGGCGTACGCCCGGAGGTCGCGCACAGCGTCGGGGGCGACGCCGGTGAGGCGCAGCGCGTACCGGACCGGGACGGCCGGGACCTCGAACGGCACGTAGGCGCCCCAGCCCCCGACCGGCGTGGGCGGCACCAGCTCCGTCCCGGCGACCGAGACCGCGAACGTCCCGCCCTCCCACCCGTCGCCCCACTGATCCTGAGCCACGAACACGTAGCCCCCGGGGGCGAGGCAGACGGCGGTGGTGTAGTGGGACCCGTCTGCCATTGTCCCAACCTCCGCGGCCACTGCGGGGCACGCGCGCAGCAGCTGCCACCCCGCCTCCCGCCCGTATCCGCGCGTCACCACGTCGAAGATCACGACCCGGCAGCCCGCGACCCCAACGCTAGGGCCGCCCGCGCACTCGTCGCAGTCCTTCCGCCAGCTGATCTCCCGCGGGTGTGCCATCGCCGGTGCCGGGCCGGATGACCGCACCCAGAACGCCGGCTTCCCGCCGGAGTCCTGGCGGAGGGTGACACCCGCGCACGCCGCGCCGAGCGCGTCACAGTCGGCCGCCGCGTCGAGCAGCGTGGAGTGCGTGCGACACTTCGCGGTGCAGCCCGGCATGCGCGCGCCCCGCGCGGGAGCGCAGTAGCCTTTGGGGGGTGGGCCGATCCGGTACAGGACGAATGCGGAGGTGCCGGGCGCCGTGACGCGGAGGCAGCCGGCGGCGGGAGCCCGGCACGGGCCAACAGTGCCGCCCCGCTCGGTGAGCAGGGTCCCCTCGGGTGCCCCCTGCGGGTAGTGGTAAACATCCGCGTCCGCGAGGCTGCGGCCCGGGGCCGTGACCTCGAAGGTGAACATGCCTGGGGACACCACGTTGCCCGCGGCGTCCCATCGCGTGATGGTGACCATCGTGATGGAGTCCAGCACCGGGAGCGGGTCCGCACGTGCGACGCCGGTAACGTTCTCCGCCAGCGCCGGGGGGGAGGCCACCAGCCGCAGGCGGTGCACGCCGGGGCCGGCGTACACAACGTCGTAGACGGCGCCGCCGCCGGGGACCGGGGGCAGCGGCGCGTCGTCGGCGTTCATGAAACCGGCGGCGACGTCCCCGTGGGCAAACACCGCCGTCGACTGGAACGAGGCATTGGCTTGGCCCGGGCGGCCGAGCGTCATCCCGAACTCGGACAGGTGCGCCTCAAACTCGCTCTGGCTGGCGACGTGGACCACGCACCGGGGGCACGAGCCGCCACAGTCGGGCTCGGCCTCGTCGCCGTTCAGCGCGCCATCGATGCAGGAAGGAGCGGGGCCTGGGTCAGCAACGCTGGGAAGTGTGGTGGTGAGTAACCTCGGAGGTGGGGTGGCAGTAGGCGTCACCGACGGAGATAACGTGTTGATGAAGGCAGCGCTTGTGGACGAGGGAGTGTGCAGGAGCGGCGTTGTGCAGGTGGGAGGGGGGGTAGAGGTACAGCTGAGCGTTGAAAGCGGTGTTGGAGGAGGAGTGTGTGTGCTGCTGCTGGTGGGAGCCACAGGCACTGTGTTGGAGGCGGATGGACTGCAGGTGGCAGAGGGGGTAGAGGTACAGCTGGGCGTTGAAAGCGGTGTTGGAGGAGGAGTGTGTGTGCTGCTGCTGGTGGGAGCCACAGACACTGTGTTGGAGGCGGATGGACTGTAGGTGGCAGAGGGGGTAGAGGTACATCTGGGCGTTGAAAGCGGTGTTGGAGGAGGAGTGTGTGTGCTGCTGCTGGTGGGAGCCACAGACACTGTGTTGGAGAGGGATGGACTGTAGGTGGCAGAGGGGGTAGAGGTACAGCTGGGCGTTGAAAGCGGTGTTGGAGGAGGAGTGTGTGTGCTGCTGCTGGTGGGAGCCACAGACACTGTGTTGGAGGGGGATGGACTGCAGGTGGCAGAGGGGGTAGAGGTACAGCTGGGCGTTGAAAGCGGTGTTGGAGGAGGAGTGTGTGTGCTGCTGCTGGTGGGAGCCACAGACACTGTGTTGGAGGCGGATGGACTGTAGGTGGCAGAGGGGGTAGAGGTACAGCTGGGCGTTGAAAGCGGTGTTGGAGGAGGAGTGTGTGTGCTGCTGCTGGTGGGAGCCACAGACACTGTGTTGGAGGGGGATGGACTGCAGGTGGCAGAGGGGGTAGAGGTACAGCTGGGCGTTGAAAGCGGTGTTGGAGGAGAAGTGTGTGTGCTGCTGCTGGTGGGAGCCACAGACACTGTGTTGGAGGCGGATGGACTGTAGGTGGCAGAGGGGGTAGAGGTACAGCTGGGCGTTGAAAGCGGTGTTGGAGGAGGAGTGTGTGTGCTGCTGCTGGTGGGAGCCACAGACACTGTGTTGGAGGCGGATGGACTGCAGGTGGCAGAGGGGGTAGAGGTACAGCTGGGCGTTGAAAGCGGTGTTGGAGGAGGAGTGTGTGTGCTGCTGCTGGTGGGAGCCACAGACACTGTGTTGGAGGCGGATGGACTGCAGGTGGCAGAGGGGGTAGAGGTACAGCTGGGTGTTGAAAGCGGTGTTGGAGGAGGAGTGTGTGTGCTGCTGCTGGTGGGAGCCACAGACACTGTGTTGGAGGGGGATGGACTGTAGGTGGCAGAGGGGGTAGAGGTACAGCTGGGCGTTGAAAGCGGTGTTGGAGGAGGAGTGTGTGTGCTGCTGCTGGTGGGAGCCACAGACACTGTGTTGGAGGCGGATGGACTGCAGGTGGCAGAGGGGGTAGAGGTACAGCTGGGCGTTGAAAGCGGTGTTGGAGGAGGAGTGTGTGTGCTGCTGCTGGTGGGAGCCACAGACACTGTGTTGGAGGCGGATGGACTGCAGGTGGCAGAGGGGGTAGAGGTACAGCTGGGCGTTGAAAGCGGTGTTGGAGGAGGAGTGTGTGTGCTGCTGCTGGTGGGAGCCACAGACACTGTGTTGGAGGCGGATGGACTGCAGGTGGCAGAGGGGGTAGAGGTACAGCTGGGCGTTGAAAGCGGTGTTGGAGGAGGAGTGTGTGTGCTGCTGCTGGTGGGAGCCACAGACACTGTGTTGGAGGGGGATGGACTGCAGGTGGCAGAGGGGGTAGAAGTGCAGCTGGGCGTCGCCGTGGGTGTCACGGTCGGAGCTGCAGAAGGTGCGGGAAAGAAAGCGACAAGGGGGGCCACACATGGGCAGACGCCGCCCAAGAAGTGCTGGGCACCACAAGGACATGGGACATGGGATTGCGCAGTGCAAAAACTGCTCATCAGAGAAGCTGCTGGGTTTGCACCGAAGAATTGACGATGTCCTGTGGGCAAGTGACCCGAAGCTTTTCTGCCCAGTTCATGGCCTGAACGACTCCTAGTGGGCGCAACAACGCCCGTTGGGTGACCATTCTTGTCTTTCGCATCCGCTGAATGTGATGTATTACCTCCGGGACCCTTGTGGCAATGAATAAAGTCGAATGGGAACACTGGTCGGCCCTCTGCACACCACAAACACCCTTCAGTGCCCCGTTGGCACCAATTGGGGGGGGGGGATGTCCCGCTTTGCTCGTGCTGGGGTGGGGTCTCCAAGAACGGGTACCCTGCACCCGACAGGTAGCGCCCCCTACAGCCTGCACCTTGCACTTAGTGCACACTGGGCAAGGTGCACAATGAACAATACAGGAACCTGCCCTCCAAACACGCTCTACAGTGAATGCTGCGTACACTACAGACCGCACTTTGCGCCTTGTTCTCAATGTCAAGTGGGTGTTTCCAATGTCCTTTGCCTCTTTTGATGCCTTGCCAAAAGGGAAGCAAACCGCTCATAAAGACTTGCTTAAGTGTCCCAGTGGCTGCGTGAGCAGGCCAAATTTTTTTTCTACCTTTTTTTGGTCCCTGTTTCGGTCCTAAGTGGCCCCTTTTCAAGACTTGTTGGGAGCTTGTGCAGGAAAAAATGGGTCAAATCAGCTCCACAGGTAAGTATATTGTCATGACATCGTGTAGGTAAATGTGTCTCGGTTAATGTACGGTACAGCTACGCATAGTGCCGCCTGATTTGAATGGGGTGCTGTGTATCGATGTGCTCAAAAGGCCGGGCGGAGCCCCCCCCCCCCTTGCCGAAATAAATCCTTGCTGTAGGCGTTGGGATCGGGGTCAGTGTTGGGGTTGGTGCTGGGCCGTTGGTGATGGTGGGACTTGGACTGGGAGTTGCCGTGGGTGTGCCTGTTTGCGCATTGTGGCAGCAGTGGACATTGACATCATAGCCTGATCCGGGGGCAAAGAGAAGCAACGCACGGTGGAAATGTGGCGTTGCGCTTGTAACTACGAGGCCACGGTATTCCTGGGTTAACCCCGTCAACATCCGAGAATTAGAACGGTCGAAGGATGGCAAATACTGTTGGATGCCTCGCTGTCGTATACCCCCCAAAACCAATCGCAAATGGGATGGGCAAAGAAAGCGTCCGGGCATCATGCTGCCTCGCCTGCAGGTGGCCGTTGGCAGTTGCCTGTCGTGGTTCCTTCTCATGATAATATGGCATGGGCCCTAGTTCTAGCCCTAGAGTTCGAATCCATCCGGCATCAGTTGTATCATCCCTGACCTGTCGACGGGGCGGGTTTTGTCCTCCTCAAGGGTATTGGCCTGGTGGCAGAGTGTAGCCAGGATGAGGCATAGGAGCTGTGCTCAACACTGCTCTGGCTCGGACCCAGGATCACATTGTTGGTGTATGGCCCGCAAATTGAATGTCGCGTTGGTTTCTTTTTCGCACCAGCAAACCACGACGCACTATCAACATTGGCTTTGAAATAACTGCGTGCACTGTGACGTTCAGTGATCACTTACTCCCTGATTCTTGCGCATGACTTGCCCTACGACTTCACGAGAGTCCATATGACTTCACGAGAGTATTCCCTCCACTCCCGTGGTTTGTCGCTTGCACACTGGACAGCTCATGTCCATGTCTGTGAAGCAACAAGGGCGGCAACCCGCGTATCATTCGTCCACACACAACGCCTTGGTACTAAATAGTGAATCAGCCCAGTGCCTTCCAAATGCTTACACCTGACTATATGTTGCTCCACCTCAAGCAGCGATGGATGCAGCACAGGAGGTGCTGCTGGCTGGTGAGCGGGGACCTTGCCTTCCCTGCCATCACTGCAACACGTGTTTTGCACAACTGCCAGTGCTACAGACTGCTTCTGGCCTGTACATCTTGCAGGTCTTTTGGTTTGTTTTGGTGCCCTCTGCTGTCGATACAAATACAATGACTCCATGAAATACTGTTCCTGATTCTTGTACATCGTAACCCGTCCTCGCAACCCAGCCAAGCAATATCCGGGGGAATGCGTCCTACTTCAAAGGATATATGCTGCCAGGGCGAAGCTGCGGCCCAAAAGCAGCCCTTATCACACATGTGTCGGTTCAGGTCACAGCGGCTGAACAGCGGACAAAGAGGGTGTGATACAGGCGTTCCACGTGTGTTTTGGATCATTCAGCGTGCTCACTGTGTGCGGGTGCTCGCATTCAGTTGCTGTGCCGTGGCATGTGTTGGTGGTGGTGGGGACATACCCCTCCTTTGTCGGCACACTGCGGTGCCCAGTGGAACCATTACAGAGCCCCTGACAGACGCCCATCCGTTGATGTTTGGCAGAAGGTATCGAATACGTGTCGGTTAAGACAGGGCGAAATGAATTCTGCAGTTCAGCGGTTTTTGTGTGCGTAACTGACCGTGGCCAATTCGAACACCACCCAACACACGGGGCAGCAACAGAGATGTGCTGATCTACGGGGGGGGGGGGGTTGGCACAAGGCCTTGGTGGTTGGCTCTGTTAGCCTGTGGCGGCGCCTATTGGCCTCTCGCCTTTGAACCTTCTGCTATGACAAGCAGGCATCCGTACTACTGCGGGCATCCGCACTGCCGCGGGCATCCACCTTCCTGGGTGCGAATCCAGAATGCAACTTCTGCCCATGGCGTCCTCCCCTGACGGCCTGATCAGTGCCCGGTATGCGGTCATCACGAAGACCCCAGGCGGGGAGGTGCTCACCACAACCAGCAACGTGAATGTCACACAAGGCCATGGGTGCTAGCTCACAGGGGGGGGGGGGGGGTCTGGCGGATCCAACCCCTCCCCCCCGGCCAAACCACCACCCCCACTCAAACCCCAAAAACAAGTTCCTTGAGGGAAAAATGGAGTGGTGATCCGAGAGCCAAAAATGAGAGGCCTATTTCAGGTGCACAAACTTTCTTCCCCCTCATACCCACCCACCCAGTCCCGTAGGCCAAAGACCAAGCACCACCGTGGGCAACAACTTGGTTGCCCCACTGCCATTCGTGGTGGCAGTCCACTCACCCAGAAATCCCACATGGGCGGGAGAGGCCGAGAGTGCAAAGCCTGTGGACCCACAGAACCGGTTCAGGCGGAGACGACCCCAGCGACCCTAGCGACGATGACGAACGGGGATAACAATGAAGCACGAATGATCAGACACGTAAGTCTCCTTCGGAGAAAACAGGCTGTGTGGGCGATACCTGCACACATAGTCCATATCTCCCAGCCGTCTTGATGATATACGCTTATTTTGAGGTCGCAGGCGTCGCCACATCCCTTCATGCAGCACCTCCGACCCGGGTTGTAATTCGCGCTGGTGCACCCAGGGAAAGATGCACAGGCCGAGTAGCACTCCATACTTGAGGCCACGTCCCAACAGTCGAGGTGTATGCAGCCTAAGACGAGGTAGTCGCCATCCCTGGCAGCGCTCAGTCTCCACCAGTTGGGTGCTGTAGAAGAGGAGTGTGCCGGGGACTGCACAGTGCAGTGCATGGATGCAAGGGAGGCCCAGGGCCTAGTTCATTGCATGACTCGTGCAGAACGGTGCGGCCCATACCCTGCCCCAGAGACCTAGGCTGCACCTTGACTCAGCCTGGGGCCTTGTTGCAGTCAAAGGTGGCACATGAAAAGCAACTGGTCTGCGATTTCTCTGACCTCCTCCCCACCAGAATTGATACCCAAAGGTGCTCGTTATCGCTAAATAGTGGGGAAAGCAAGTAGAGGGGCGGGGAGATCAAGCATGATACGGGAGGAGTGTGCAGGTTCATCCAGACTTGTAGACCGCCTTCGAAGCAAGGCTTGTGCTTTTGCTGCTGGAGCCCTTGCAAGGGAAGGGGTGCCAGGGGCGGGTTTGCCAGGATGCAGAGCCTCCGAGCTCCATACTTGGATTCGTGCTCTTGCCTTTTAGGCCACAACACTTAGAAGGCTGGCAAATACTGTTGGATGATATGCCCCAAAACCAATCGCAAATGGGATGGGCAAAGAAAGCGTCCGGGCATCACTGCCTGGGGCTGACTGCTGCCTCGCCTGCAGGTGGCCGTTGGCAGTTGCCTGTCGTGGTTCCTTCTCATGATAATATGGCATGGGCCCTAGTTCTAGCCCTAGAGTTCGAATCCATCCGGCATCAGTTGTATCATCCCTGACCTGTCGACGGGGCGGGTTTTGTCCTCCTCAAGGGTATTGGCCTGGTGGCAGAGTGTAGCCAGGATGAGGCATAGGAGCTGTGCTCAACACTGCTCTGGCTCGGACCCAGGATCACATTGTTGGTGTATGGCCCGCAAATTGAATGTCGCGTTGGTTTCTTTTTCGCACCAGCAAACCACGACGCACTATCAACATTGGCTTTGAAATAACTGCGTGCACTGTGACGTTCAGTGATCACTTACTCCCTGATTCTTGCGCATGACTTGCCCTACGACTTCACGAGAGTCCATATGACTTCACGAGAGATTCCCTCCACTCCCGTGGTTTGTCGCTTGCACACTGGACAGCTCATGTCCATGTCTGTGAAGCAACAAGGGCGGCAACCCGCGTATCATTCGTCCACACACAACGCCTTGGTACTAAATAGTGAATCAGCCCAGTGCCTTCCAAATGCTTACACCTGACTATATGTTGCTCCACCTCAAGCAGCGATGGATGCAGCACAGGAGGTGCTGCTGGCTGGTGAGCGGGGACCTTGCCTTCCCTGCCATCACTGCAACACGTGTTTTGCACAACTGCCAGTGCTACAGACTGCTTCTGGCCTGTACATCTTGCAGGTCTTTTGGTTTGTTTTGGTGCCCTCTGCTGTCGATACAAATACAATGACTCCATGAAATACTGTTCCTGATTCTTGTACATCGTAACCCGTCCTCGCAACCCAGCCAAGCAATATCCGGGGGAATGCGTCCTACTTCAAAGGATATATGCTGCCAGGGCGAAGCTGCGGCCCAAAAGCAGCCCTTATCACACATGTGTCGGTTCAGGTCACAGCGGCTGAACAGCGGACAAAGAGGGTGTGATACAGGCGTTCCACGTGTGTTTTGGATCATTCAGCGTGCTCACTGTGTGCGGGTGCTCGCATTCAGTTGCTGTGCCGTGGCATGTGTTGGTGGTGGTGGGGACATACCCCTCCTTTGTCGGCACACTGCGGTGCCCAGTGGAACCATTACAGAGCCCCTGACAGACGCCCATCCGTTGATGTTTGGCAGAAGGTATCGAATACGTGTCGGTTAAGACAGGGCGAAATGAATTCTGCAGTTCAGCGGTTTTTGTGTGCGTAACTGACCGTGGCCAATTCGAACACCACCCAACACACGGGGCAGCAACAGAGATGTGCTGATCTACGGGGGGGGGGGGGTTGGCACAAGGCCTTGGTGGTTGGCTCTGTTAGCCTGTGGCGGCGCCTATTGGCCTCTCGCCTTTGAACCTTCTGCTATGACAAGCAGGCATCCGTACTACTGCGGGCATCCGCACTGCCGCGGGCATCCACCTTCCTGGGTGCGAATCCAGAATGCAACTTCTGCCCATGGCGTCCTCCCCTGACGGCCTGATCAGTGCCCGGTATGCGGTCATCACGAAGACCCCAGGCTGGGAGGTGCTCACCACAACCAGCAACGTGAATGTCACACAATGCCATGGGTGCTAGCTCACAGGGGGGGGGGGGTCTGGCGGAACCAACCCCTCCCCCCCGGCCAAACCACCACCCCCACTCAAACCCCAAAAACAAGTTCCTTGAGGGAAAAATGGAGTGGTGATCCGAGAGCCAAAAACGAGAGGCCTATTTCAGGTGCACAAACTTTCTTCCCCCTCATAACCACCCACCCAGTCCCGTAGGCCAAAGACCAAGCACCACCGTGGGCAACAACTTGGTTGCCCCACTGCCATTCGTGGTGGCAGTCCACTCACCCAGAAATCCCACATGGGCGGGAGAGGCCGAGAGTGCAAAGCCTGTGGACCCACAGCACCGGTGTCCCTGCGCGGGTGTACGAACAACGCAGCAGAGATACTGCGATGCCGCTCACAAGCGGCAGCACACCTGATGGGCTTGCTGTACGCGTTGGGCTTGGGGTCAGTATTGGGGTTGGTGATGGGCCGTTGGTGATGGTGGGACTTGGACTGGGAGTTGCCGTGGGTGTGCCTGTTTGCGCATTGTGGCAGCAGTGGACATTGACATCATAGCCTGATCCGGGGGCAAAGAGAAGCAACGCACGGTGGAAATGTGGCGTTGCGCTTGTAACTACGAGGCCACGGTATTCCTGGGCCCCCTTGACAGCGTTAACCCGTCAACATCCGAGAATTAGAACGGTCGAAGGATGGCAAATACTGTTGGATGCCTCGCTGTCGTATACCCCCCAAAACCAATCGTAAATGGGATGGGCAAAGAAAGCGTCCGGGCATCATGCTGCCTCGCCTGCAGGTGGCCGTTGGCAGTTGCCTGTCGTGGTTCCTTCTCATGATAATATGGCATGGGCCCTAGTTCTAGCCCTAGAGTTCGAATCCATCCGGCATCAGTTGTATCATCCCTGACCTGTCGACGGGGCGGGTTTTGTCCTCCTCAAGGGTATTGGCCTGGTGGCAGAGTGTAGCCAGGATGAGGCATAGGAGCTGTGCTCAACACTGCTCTGGCTCGGACCCAGGATCACATTGTTGGTGTATGGCCCGCAAATTGAATGTCGCGTTGGTTTCTTTTTCGCACCAGCAAACCACGACGCACTATCAACATTGGCTTTGAAATAACTGCGTGCACTGTGACGTTCAGTGATCACTTACTCCCTGATTCTTGCGCATGACTTGCCCTACGACTTCACGAGAGTCCATATGACTTCACGAGAGTATTCCCTCCACTCCCGTGGTTTGTCGCTTGCACACTGGACAGCTCATGTCCATGTCTGTGAAGCAACAAGGGCGGCAGCCCGCGTATCATTCGTCCACACACAACGCCTTGGTACTAAATAGTGAATCAGCCCAGTGCCTTCCAAATGCTTACACCTGACTATATGTTGCTCCACCTCAAGCAGCGATGGATGCAGCACAGGAGGTGCTGCTGGCTGGTGAGCGGGGACCTTGCCTTCCCTGCCATCACTGCAACACGTGTTTTGCACAACTGCCAGTGCTACAGAATCTGCCAGGGCGAACCTGCGGCCCAAAAGCAGCCCTTATCACACACCTGTCGGTTCAGGTCACAGCGGCTGAACAGCGGACAAAGACGGTGTGATACATGGGTATTTGGTAAAACTTAGTACCGGCCGAGGTAACACTTAGTAAAATTTGGTAACACTTAGTCGTAATGAGGTAAAACCTAGTAAAAAAGTGGTTTAAAAATTTTTTACTAAGTTTTACCTCAGTCCACTAAGTCCCCCCCCCCCCGCTGCTGTTTTAAACGAGGTAGTCAACTTCGATGGTAGGTGGTACTTTTGTTTAAGGGCACAAGGCCCCCCAAGTCGATTCTCAGCCACTTGTGTTAGTGGTGCCCCACCCAGGCCAAACCATCATGCACACCAATTAGTTGGCACTCGGCCAACAAAACAAATATAATTGGGGTCGGGCAATAGAAACAAAATCAGGCTCAAGAAAAGAGTCTTGACAGGGCCATGGCCAACATCTGTGGGAACTACTTACAAGTAGTTACAAAAGACATGCTTGAAAATCAAGCCGGCCTTGGTATTTGCATGGCGCGGTTTGCCTCGCACTGTGGGATTATTGGTGCACATCCCAAACAGAGCCGTTTTTGACTCCCCTTGCAGCTCGGTGCAAAATGCTTGGTCATTTCTCAGTTGACCATCAGCATTTTGGGGATATTGAGGAGGCACTGCATACCACTTGCGACAGATCCACACACCACGACGGGTGTCAACAGCAGCAGCAGCAGCAACAACAGCACAAGCACTAGCAACAACAGCAAGGTTGGCCGTCTAGAATTGGCGCAACCCAACACAAATCTCCGATTGACACAAGATGGACGCATGCAAGGCACAATCAAGAACCTTACATTCGTGGCACGCCATGTGAGGTGTGCCATCACAAGAAAAGCATGTGTCAACAGGGTCCACAGATTTGGGTTCGGGGTACATCCGAGCCACCTCCCAATGTACCAGTGGGGTCCTTGGGGTGGAGGCCGACTTGGAACGATTGAAGTACAGAGTAGCCTCAGCCATTTCACGCAACAACCACAATCGATCTTGTGGCACTTGCAATATGCCCTTGACAACGCGCCGAGACAAGGCACAATGCAACGTCAAGAGACATGCCGGATGGCAACCGACACCATCAATCTACTGGATGAAGGTGGAATGCAGGGTTGCAATTGCAAATGCAAGGGCACCGAAAGCATCCAAAATCTTTGACCACTTCTTCCGCTGCTGTGGTTCAACGCCTTCTCGCTCGGCAATCAAATCCACAACAACCAACTCCTCCTGGTTTGCCCCAACAATGTGTGGCCGGTCGCACACTGGGTCAAACTTAAGGCAAAGGTATTCGCGAGTTGGGGCAATCAACAACAAGCGGAGCACCCAATGCCAATTGCTCAAATTATACACCTGCACCACAATCAGGGGTGGTGCGAAAGACATATCTATGGACGACGCTTGCAAAGTGCGCCCTGCCCACAATCCAACCAGCTGTTTGCGGCGTTGTGCACTGGCACATGAGGCATTCCACAAAGAGTCGCGGACAACCCACGCCGCGCCCATTGTGTCCCAATCCGCACTGAGAGCGGTTTGGGCAGCCCACCATTAATACACCACAATCTGAGCACAATCTGTGACATAGCTCTGGGTGGTGAGGTCCCTGAAATGGCGTGCCTCAAACTCAAATTGTTGCGGCGACAAACCTGGAACTGTGACATGTAGCGGCTGCCTCCAATCGTTGCCAAGCAGTGCCTCTACCTCTGACATAGATGGGCAAAACGAGCCTTGGCTATCACTCAGTGCTTTGCACACATCAGCCAGGATTTGTTCTGCACCAAGGCACCCAGTAGGAGATGTTGGGTGATCACCAGATGGTGCAGCAACAACGATTCCGGGCGGAATGGAACTGGGTGGGACAGGGTTCAGTGGGGTACTCAATGCCTCGGCCACAGAGGTGCTGCTTCCATCCACAATCATAGAGGGGGTTGGGTGCAAGATGCTGTCCACCTGCACCTCCTTCTCCCATTTTTGCAGCACCCATTTCACCTCATCCCTATCCTTGAACCGTCGGGCTAGACACTCCACTCCAACCAAGCAGTGAATGCACCCATCGCAGTAGATACACCACAAATATACCGCCCTATTGCATTGACCACAAGTAAAAGGTGGACGGTACAAGCGCATTTAATGCCGCAATGCATTCCCACGGGCCAACTCACGCTTCGCCTCTTGGACCAAAGAAAGAGGCTCCCCATCACAGCTACCTTCACTGGAGGAGTCATCCTCAACAACTCTTTTGGCCTTTTTTTTGCCACCTTTTTTGGAGGGGTTTGCTTGCGACTTCAACTCTCGCACATGTGGCGGCTCAACCCGGGAGACAACTGTCCGCCTCACACGGCCGTACCTAAAGGTCGGACACCAACGCACTTCAGGGGGCTACATAACCCCTGCCGCCTGGGGGCTCCCCACCGTTTCAGAGTGGGGGGCAGAATCAGAAGTGGCCCACAAGTGGGCCAGGTGGCTACATAACCCCTACCGCCTGGGGGCTCCCCACCGTTTCAGAGCGGGGGGCAGAATCAGAAGTGGCCCACAAGTGGGCCAGGTGGCTACATAACCCCTGCCGCCTGGGGGGTCCCCACCGTTTCAGAGTAGGGGGCAGAATCAGAAGTGGCCCACAAGTGGGCCAGGTGGCTACATGGCCCTTGCCGCCTGGGGGGTCCCCACCGTTTCAGAGCGGGGGGCAGAATCAGAAGTGGCCCACAAGTGGGCCAGGTGGCTACATAACCCCTGCCGCCTGGGGGGTCCCCACCGTTTCAGAGCAGGGGGCAGAATCAGAAGTGGCCCACAAGTGGGCAAGGTGGCTACATGGCCCCTGCCGCCTGGGGGGTCCCCACCGTTTTAGAGCGGGGGGCAGAATCAGAAGTGGGGCCAGGTGGCTACATAACCCCTACCGCCTGGGGGGTCCCCACCGTTTCAGAGTAGGGGGCAGAATCAGAAGTGGCCCACAAGTGGGCCAGGTGGCTACATGGCCCTTGCCGCCTGGGGGGTCCCCACTGTTTCAGAGCGGGGGGCAGAATCAGAAGTGGCCCACAAGTGGGCCAGGTGGCTACATAACCCCTGCCGCCTGGGGGGTCCCCACCGTTTCAGAGCAGGGGGCAGAATCAGAAGTGGCCCACAAGTGGGCAAGGTGGCTACATGGCCCCTGCCGCCTGGGGGGTCCCCACCGTTTCAGAGCGGGGGGCAGAATCAGAAGTGGGGCCAGGTGGCTACATAACCCCTACCGCCTGGGGGGTCCCCACCGTTTCAGAGCGGGGGGCAGAATCAGAAGTGGCCCACAAGTGGGCCAGGTGGCTACATGGCCCTTGCCGCCTGGGGGCTCCCCACTGTTTCAGAGCGGGGGGCAGAATCAGAAGTGGCCCACAAGTGGGCCAGGTGGCTACATAACCCCTGCCGCTTGGAGGGTCCAGACCGTTTCAGAGCAGGGGGCAGAATCAGAAGTGGCCCACAAGTGGGCAAGGTGGCTACATAACCCCTACCGCCTGGGGGGTCCCCACCGTTTCAGAGCGGGGGGCAGAATCAGAAGTGGCCCACAAGTGGGCAAGGTGGCTACATGGCCCCTGCCGCCTGGGGGGTCCCCACCGCTTCAGAGCGGGGAATCAGAAGTGGCCCACAAGTGGGCCAGGTGGCTACATAACCCCTACCGCCTGGGGGGTCCCCACCGCTTCAAAGCGGTGGGCAGAATCAGAAGTGGCGGCAGTCAGAAAAGGAAAATCTTATTTTTTGGGGGCCACACAACAAAGCGTGGATTTCAGAGTGGGGGGACAATATCAGAAATAGCCCACAAGTGGGCCCAGTGGCAGTCAGAAGTGGGAAAACTTATTTTTTGGGTAGGTCACTTAGGTTACTTAGTTAAATTTTTTTTCTACTAAGTAATTTACTTAGTCAAAAAAATTTCTACTAAGTAATTTACTTAGTAAAAAACCCACCCCCAGAGGAAAAACTTAGTAAATAAATATTTTTTCACTAAGTTTTGAAACTTAGTAAATTTTTTTTCAAAAATTTTTTTTTCTAAGTTTTACCACGGACCCGTGATACATGAGTTGCATGTGTGTTTTGGATCATTGAGCGTGCTCACTGTGTGCGGGTGCTCACATTCAGTTGCTGTGCCGTGGCATGTGTTGGTGGTGGTGGGGACATACCCCTCCTTTGTCGGCACACTGCGGTGCCAAGTGGAATCATTACGGAGCCCCTGACAGACGCCCATCCGTTGAGCAGAACGGGTCTATCAGGGGATCCGCGGGCAACCGAAACACAACCCAATTCCACGTTTTTGGGCGGAAGTTGTTGGGTGCAATGCAAGGGTGGGGCAGGAGGAAGGAACCATTGCTAAAGCACCTGGCTCCGTGAAGCTGATTGTGCCGGGCTCCCCCAGCGGCACGCGCGCCTTCAGGAGGCCCTGTCAGACGCCAGGTGGTACTTCCGCGTGTACGCACTTGTTGGAGGTGGCGTGGGGGGTGGGGGGTGGGTTGCCATACCCTCCCCCCCCCTTGTCGTTGCCCACCCCAGGGAAGACGGTCCCCCACCACCCCCTGGGGGATGGTCACCAAGTGACGGTCCCCCACCCCCCCCCTGGGGGACCACACCCCCAGGGCAGGGCGGGGCGGAGAGGGAGCACGTGGCAGTGAGAGGCACTGAAGAGACGCACGGTCGTGCAAGACGGTCTTGCCATCACGGTCATAAGTGATGCGGCGATATCCATCACCGTGCTCTGAATGTCCAACGACCTGCGCCAAAACAGGTTCCCCCGTGGAGCGGATGAACATCACACTTGTCCCAAGGGGAAACATGGTTGTGCTATCAAGTTCCATTTCAGCGAAAGTGAGCAAAATATCCTGCCATGAGTGCAAGGGATGCAAGTGGTAGTGCCCCACAACACAGTCACCCAACAACAACACAATGAGCCGCAACGAAAATTTTTGGGTTGACCAAGTGACGGTCCCCCCCCCCCCCCGGGGAACGACAAGGGGTGGGGAACGACAAGGGGGGGGGGGAGGGTAACTGCTCAGTAATTGGACGTCCCTCCCACTCCGGCACCGCAATGCTTCACATTCAGTCATTCCCTAGACAGTGAGGTTTGGGGGGGGGGGGGGGGGGGCTGATCCAAACCACACCCCACCCAAAGCAGCATTTCCGACTTCCCCATGAAGGTCTCAACCTTTCCGGTGTGTACTGCGCCATGCCACAAGCCAAACAACCCCTCCACCACAGGGGGGGGGGGGGGGCTCAAACACGTTGGTGGGCGTTCTGGATTTGACCTACCTGCCCCCGATGGCGCAGACACAACGCAGGGATGGGACGCACAGGGGCCCGCAACGATTGGGTCACCGACCTGCGTTGCCCTTCCCACAGACGCAGCAGTTCTCTTCCGGATAGTTGCGGCTCGGCCCCACTGCCCATTCCATGCCGCTCACCACCGTGGCGTTGGCACACCACACAGTGGCATGGCCGGGGATCACAACCGCGTAGGCGTCGCAGGTCCAGCCGCTACTGGTGCAGAAGACCTCTCCAAGGCCGACCGCGCCGCAAAGTGTGTACCCATTGCCCCAATCAGCCGTGTCCTCACAGTCTAAGAAACAGCGATGGGGCACCGTAGTCTAAACCAACACTGTGAACGTCTTCTTAGTGTGCTGTAAAGGCTGAAGGGGGGGGGGGGGGTCGTTTGGAGCCCTGGCCAGCCCTGGCCGACCCACCCACCCCCCGACATCAGAAAGATTGTCCTCAGCAGAAAAACAAACTGTTAAAGAGGCCGGAATTGGAGGGCGATTTCGGTAAACAAACTTTTGTTGGCCTCTGACCCCCCCCCCCCCCCCAAACCAGCCCTTTACAGCGCAGACAGTCCACACATAATATCACATTTGCCCGGTGGTGGGTGACCAGAATACTGCTTTGTCCCACAAGTCTCTGGTCCGGCCCAACGGGCAAATAGTTGCGCCCTCAAGGCAGATCATGGTCCCACAACATGGACGGCTCTAATGCTGTCAGAGTTGATCCGGCGGGGTGGGTGGAAGCCCAGAGCTGACGATTTACGACGTGCGAACTGCACAGGAGCCCTGTAAAAAAGGGCATTGGGACAAGTGGTAGAGGCAGTCGGGCATTGAGACTGTTGGTGGGGATCGCCCAAAACCGTGGTGTGGCGACTGCGCGCTCATCATTAGGGGTTCATTCCTCTTCGCTTGGGGGCCCACTTCTGGGGACCAACACCCCGCATCAGGCACCTTCTAACGAAAGCAGGGATAGGTACCGCCGCTCACTTGATGGATTTCGGTGCCAAACGTCTTGGGCAAAAGTTTCCCCCACCGTACACACCTCCAAATGACCCAGGGGTCCCGGTGATCACTGCGAGGAGCGGATGCTGGTGTCAACCGGACCACTCCAATGGGCCCGCTCTGGGACCCATTTTTGTGGTCCTCCGCATTTCGGAAAGCGTAAATCGTCAACGGAGGGGGGCGGAGCTCGCCTGTGACCATCCCTGTCCCACATCAGCAAGGCCCTGTAATCCTCAACCAGGAGTGGGTATTGGAACCGAGCATCTGGGGAAGGGAACATCGCAGGACGTTTGCCATGCACCTTGCACACTGCACAATACACACGTTGCACAATGCACAATAGGCACTTCATACAGCGCACAGCCGCACTTTGAAAGCCCACCGTGCACACTGCACACTACACAGTGCGCACGTGGCACACTGTGTAGTGCACACCCTGCGCACTCCGCACTCTACACACCACATACTCAACACTCCACATAGCAGACACTGCACACTGCACATGCACGTCCCGCACACAGCACTCTGCGCACTCTACGCACTCTGCACTTTGTGCACTCCTCATTCTGCACACTGCACACGGCACCATGTGTCCCCTCCGCACTGCTGCACTCTGCACCCGGCTCACACTGCACTCTGCACATTGCACCCTGTGCAACCTACACACCTGCTCTGTGGGGCACACACTGTGCACTCCGCACTTCGTGCACTCTGCACGCTGTGCACACTGCCGACTGCACTCTGCAGAATTCACACCCCGGAGGACACTGGGACGAGGCCAGAGGACACCCAGATGACACCTGTACTGTAAGGCTGAGCTAGATAAATAAAAGAGATGGAGGATACCTGGAGGAGACCTGGAGGAGGCTGGAGGACACCAAAAGGACACCCGGAGGACACTATGGAGGAGGCCGGAAGACACGCGGAGAAGGCTGGAGGACACCCTGAGGAGGCCAGAGGACTCTCAAAGGAGGCCACATGACACTTGGAGGAGGCCGGAGCACACCCAAAAGATGCCAGAGGACACCCAGAGGAACCAGGAGGACACTGGAGGAGACTGAAGGACATCGGAGCTGGAGGACACTTGGAGGACATCTGGAGGAATCCGGAGGACACACAGAGAACTCCCAGAGGACCTGGAGGAGGCCGGAGGACACTCAGAGGAGCCCGGAGGAGGCCGCAGGACACCTGGAGGGTGCCGGAGGACACACCTGCAGAGGTGATTAAAGCATTGGCAGGTGCAAAGGTCATTCGAGGGTGTACGCCACAGAGGATTGCGCAGGGGTGGCTGTGTGATGGTGTAGTGCCGGCTGTTTAGCAAAAGAAGACCTTCAACCGGCAACACATATGGGACCAAGCTGAAAACGATTCTGCCAACGTTAGCTGCATCTAGTAGCGAAACCACAACACACAAAAAATTGCGCAAATGGAGGGGTGGGGGTGCCCCCTTGGACTTGACCTCCACCACATGAACAGCAAGGGGTTAGGGCCCTTCAACCAATGATTTTCCCAGCCCACTGACCAAACTTGCATGACACGGTTGTGGTTACCATATCTTGGGGTGCATTTCGAGAAGGAGGAGATTTGAGGACGGTGTTGCATGCTTTGTTGTCGAAGGCATATTGGTGTAGTGATGATATAAACGAAGCATGAACCATGAGGTGGGATGAATTATTTTATCTTGCTTTGGAGCCTATTGTCCATCAGTGAGCAGTTGTTCTTGCACCTTGTGATCTTCCCTGTATTTGCAAGTTTGCTGTTCCTCACCAGCGTGTTTGTTTCTCCTTTGGCTTGTTGGATTGTCCGACGCCATGGGCATCCATTCCATGGGCATTGCTCTCTTTTGCTTCCAAATCTACCCTTCATACAACTCCCGCAGGAGAATTTTTCGCCCCCAACCTCCCACCCCCCTGGAAGGAATCAAATTGGCAGCATGACCATTGCCATCTCGGGAACCCCAAAGCGGGGGCGAATCAAATGGGCTCATGTTTCAAATTGCCCATGGAGATTGAGCCAATACACCGGCTGCTGGATGTGGATCGCTGACCAGATGGCCATGGGGACATGGACTGTAACAGAACCGAGCACCCGGGTCCGAGAGCGCCATGCTCCGTGGGGTGGTTGGGAGGGGGCTAAGAGAGGGGGTGTGAAGCTTGGGGTGTGGCCGTGACAGGTGATAGGTGATAGTTGGTGTCCCAGGGTCTCCTCTCCGTCACCAAGTGGGGTCACATCACATGTTAGGTAGGAAAACAGTTTTTTCGGTTAAAATTAAAATGGTGCCAAAAGTACTTTCATGTCAAAGAGCACAAGAAAATATGTACGTAGAGAGGTCACAACCCATAGTCCGCTCATGTAGAGCCCTCAAAAGGGGGGTTTTGGTTAAAACAAAGGGCATCTCAAGCGCCTGCGACCGCCCGCGACCGCCTGCGACCCCTAGCTCCCCCTGCGCAAACTCATGGCACCCCTCCCCCCAACCCTTGATCTCACCCACAATCTGCCCATACCGGAGAGACGACACTAAAACTTCTTGTGTGCGCCTTAGCTTTGGTGCTCTTCATCCTAGGCTAAAACCGTACGGCTCGCGTGTGGACTTGATGCACCTACGGCCTAACAGGAGGTGTAGGTGAGTTCCGGGTCCAGGTGAGGTTGTGACAATGAAACACACTCAACCTTTGTTTGTAACTGGTTCGCAAGGTGGGAAGGGTGCATGGCTATCACACCTTAACATGTGATGTGACCCCACTTGGTGACGGAGAGGAGACCCTGGGACACCAACTATCACCTATCACCTGTCACGGTTACACCCCAAGCTTCACACCCCCTCTCTTAGCCCCCTCCCAACCACCCCACAGGGCATGGCGCTCTTGAACCCGGGTGCTCAATTCTGTTACAGTCCATGTCCCCATAGCCAATGCAAGGTTCACACTGACTTCAATGCTTCCTTCCCTTTTTCTGAAGTCCCTGTGGTACGCTGGATCACAGGATGATCTGTTGACAACTACTCCAACAGGCAAACTAGCACCAACTCCTCAGCCAACCAACTTTCGCTCCTTGACCTGGGGAGTGGGGTGGCACAACTATCCCAAAGAATGGTGGTTGCCCTGCATGGAACGCTTCCTGCGGAAGCATAATTTATTGGGATTGATCAGCCTGGGGATAGTGGCCACGTGGGTTCGGGAGGGCAAACGAGCACGCGGCGGAAGCTCGGGAGTGGTTACCCCCAGCGATTGAAGTTGTTTCTTCTTTTTTTCTGTGGCTTGTGTTTATGCATATGATAGGAATAAGCAAGGCCTGTGGAGTGTTTAAAAATGGGTTAACAGCCCGTTTTTTTTCGGTAAAAAAACGGGTTGTCCGTCCCCAGCCACACAACCCGTTTTTTTTACCGCTGACTACAGCCCGTTTTTTTTTTTGGTACAAAAAACGGGTTAATAGCCCGTTTTCCTTATAGAAAAACCCAAGAAACTTCGCATTTTGATGTACCGTGAAGCCGCAAAGGTTTTGCATGTTGCTCCGCTATCTTGCGGCTTTGGCTCGGGGCATCTCTCAAACAAAGATGAGTTCAGGTCAAAGACCCCGGTGTACCACACAACCCCCCCCCCCCCCCCCTCATGGACTTACAAAGCAAGTGCATGCCTGCTGCGGTGAGTTGAGGGGTTGCGATCAGCAATCCCCAAAGAAGGAGGAGGATCCCGAACAATCCTCGCATTCACGTTTCGAAACGCTGCAGAAGTGAAAGCAATTGATGAGGGTGGTGGGTGGGTGGATGGGGGTGGGGCTCCATACAATTTCAATCCAATATCAGTTCTAGCACTCTTCCTAGCCGCCGGCACAGCAAAAGCTCCCCATCTAGAGCAGCACGTACAAAGCATCTAGAGCAGCACGTACAAAGCACTCGGAGTGCGATACGACCGTAACCCCGACAACACAAAACTGCTAAAACACTGCACTGAATGAACAAGATGTACAGAAAATCAAGCACAGAGATTCACACTCAGCCATTCTTCCTTCGTTCACCCAAAAGTGCACAGAAGAGATGCAAACTGTGCCCCATCCCCCCATTAGAGCGCCCCCCCCCCCCACCTTCGGCGCCTTTTTCGGCGGCACTTTGCGCCTTACAAGTGCTCATTCGTGTTTTTGTGTGTATTTGGGTAAACGACGGCAACCCATTTTCTAGGGAAGGAAGCCTTGGGCCCCCTTCCTAAACATTGTTACCTTCTGTCTACAACATGCAGATGGTGTCCACAATTAGCAGACGGTGTGAAACGCCATGCCACAGGCAACGAGCAAAAGTCTACATGTCACGACTACCATGTTGTGTGCAAGTAAATGACATGAGCAGGCAGTTGTTGGGGAATAGGGCCTTAAACCCCCTTCCCAAATATTGTCACTTCGCGTCTACAACATGGCGACTATCTACGTTTCAGACAATCCTTGCACACGCAGGCAGACAAAGCGCTGGATCGTCAACCGTCAAAAGGCAAAGCCTGGACACATGGGATGCCAACAACAGAAAAACCGCAAAACTTGATGGGGCATATGTCTTGTGTGAAACGCATCGCCACAAGCAAAAAGCGAAAGCTCCACAGTGTTCATAAGAATATAACCTTCAATGCAGCAGCACAATCAATTGCTGGAAAAATGCATCATGAGAACTAATCATACACCAATTACAGCGCAACCCTTGACAATCGATGCTAAATCTATTTGCTTGTGCATGTCATGAAAAGCATACAGTAGTGCCTTGTCCGTTATGGTAGGAAGCATGGATTGCAACACGCTAGGTGCATTTGGGGACATTGCATCAACCCAGCGATCCAAAATATCGACGTCTGCGAACGGCCATGGGGTATCTGGTGGCTGAAAAATGATTCCTTTGAGCACGAGGGCAAGAGAGGGACTTGTTGCCACACGGCATTCGCACCAGTGGGTTGCAGGGCCGCGCGGTTCCCATTTCATGGGGATCTAAGATAACTCATCACGCAACACTTGTACAAACTATAGGACACTGTCACTGTCTTGGTTATGAAACAGCTCAATAGTTGGCCGGTTTCGGGTGGTCCGGAGGGGCAGTGCTGCCCGGAAGGCGGCCTTGAAGAAACTTTGTTTCAAACAACATGATGCGCTTGTGGTTCAATGGTGTGAAGTGGGTGTTGAGTAGTGGTGTACTGTGTTTTGGTATACACATGTGTTCCAACATACCTTCAGGATCCATGAATCGAATTTCAATTGATTTGTCACATAGAATCATGATTTGTGCAAAGAGAAAACCTCCAATTGGGACTCCTTTTGCACCCTGTCTCATGAGTATTCGGATAGAAGAGGGTTTTATGCATGAGCTCCGACTACACATTTGTTTCCTTGCGTAAACATATGTTGTGAAAAAAGGAGACCGCGCCAGCCATGGGAGATTCGGCGGCTCCGCACCGAGTGCTTGGGCACAGCCCTCCGGCAGCGCCCATTTTGGCCTTCACAATCGCCCTAATTTTTTTGGGATTCTCTGCAAATTTTTGCATAGATCTGCAGAGTGGGACCCAGGCTACTAGCCTATAGCGGCAGATCCCGATTTGGGGCAAACAAATCGCTAGAAATCTGGCTGGACGCTCTCAGCGATGCCGTCCCCTTGCCGCTAGGGACATGGAGGTAAGCAAACGTGTCTACCTAAGGTCGACAATGTATACAGACGCAAGTCCTTTGCTGCACACGTGGACGCGTGTGGTGCGCGGGTAAACGGAGTGGCATCGATGTAAAATGTGCATATGGGTCAATATTGTGAACAAGGATATGGGTGTTCCGTCAAAGAAGGTGTGGCATGCTCTTGTGCCCACTGAAGAGACCGTCACTTCCCCTTCTATGTGCATCAAGTACATATGAAGTACTAAGTACCGACTCACTGTGGGGCTTACTATGGAAAAGCTGATCAAACATGGTTTTAGGTTGTCTTGAGCCCGAAAGTGGTGGCCTATTGTAGCATGTATGTGATGACGAAGCTTGCTGGGTTCAATTTCCTTTCTTTGCATGAAGAACATGGTTGCATCTTTGTGTTACGAGCAATTTGTTGCAATTTGCCATGGCTCATGTTGTTTTGTGTATGAGAACCTTGTTGCATCTCTTTTTGGCAAGAAGTTTGTTGCAATTTTGCCATGTGTGCATGTAGTGACAAGGTATTGATCAATGAGGAGTTAAGGCGACACAGAAGAGGTAATCCTAAATACCAACCTAACATGGTTAGCCCAAATTGGAGTCGCCCATGCTCTCGATTTTGCCTTATTGTCTACTTTGCTTGTGCACATCTGTACCCTCTGTGGCTCAACATTGCAAGGTTTGTAAGTGGTGCACGCCTGAAGAGTGAAGAGACTAATAACACTTTTGGGGACGAGGCCATGTGATCCGTGCCAGATGGGGGTGGTGGAACCCCGAAAAGTGACACATGATTTGGTGAGGTTGGGGCTCCTATGGCAACTATTTTTGTAGGTGCTCGCTTGCACGTGCTCTGTACGCGTGGTGTGTCGTAGTTGTTGGTGGATTTTTTTGAATCCAATCCATTTGGGGGGGGGTGGGTGGGGGGGGCGGGGGGGTGGGGGTTTCACCTCCCTGACCAATCTGCAGTCCAATCCATTTTGGGGGGGGGGGTAGTAGAGCCAACACACAAAAAAATGACTTGTGCACGATTAATCGACACTACACAACTACAAATGAATCTCAAGAAATCAATGCATATAAGTGAAAGCATTGCGCCCCCTTGTGGAATCAGGCATGCACACGAAATGCCAAGACTTTCTTGATCCGATGAAGCATGTTCCTAGAATGCACGACAAAATCTTGATGTAAACACTGGAGCTTACCCATGTCACGACACATGTCGCGGCACACTTTAGGATGACCTCCCCCACTCCCCCCCCCTCGAGGTCATGGTGGCACAGCTGGCACAGGTGGCATAGGTGACATAAGTGCGACTCATCCTAGTACATGAACCATTGTGCGGCGGCCCCCTAACACCACATAGCCCAAGCCGCCCCGCCGTCCCAAAATGGTTGTGTCGTGTGGGTGCATTGAGCGAGGATGATGTTTAAAGAGCATGGGTTCTCACAGGTCATGCTGCATGAAGTAATTTTATTGCACACCTGAGCTAAATTTGCATGAGAAGCCATGGTTTTTTGTGGAACTCATGATGATTACATGTGGGTAGTACTCTGAATGCTTTGAAGATGACTATACCCCAGCTGACTACACCCCAGCCCACTATTCCCAAGCACTATACCCAAGCCCACTATACCCAAGCCCACTATACCCCAGCCCACTATGCCCCAGCTAACCCTATAGCTATACCCTAGCCCACTATACGCAAGCGCACTGTACCCCAGCCCACTATACCCCAGCCCACTATACTCTAGTCAACCATGCCCAAGCCCAATATACTGCAGTATAGTTGACTGGGGTATAGTGGGCTGGGGTATAGTGGGCTTGGGTAAAGTGGGATGGGGTATAGTGGGGCTGGGGGATAGTCGGCTGGGGTATAGCCTCAACAAAAAATTCTCGAAATGTACCGTAATTGTGATATTTATTACTCTTTTTCAATTCCGGCTCGAATAGTGTATGTTGAATTGTGCCATTACAACGTTTACAACTAGATTTTTTCACAGTTCCACCTCATCTTGTAGTTCTAGTCCTAAGCCTGTCCAACCCCGTGTAATGGGTAGTGGCTTGATGGGCTTTGGCGGTCTCTGACGTGGTCACTCATGCTCAAGCGATGATGATGATGATGAATTATGCACCCACTGTACCCAAGCCCACTACACTCCAGTCAACCATTCCCAAGCGCACTAGACCCCAGCCCACTATACCCCAGCCCACTGTACCCCAGCCCACTATACCCCGGCTCACTATAACCAAGCCCAATACACCGCAGCCCACTATCCCCCAGCCCGCTATACCCCAGCCCACGATACTCCAGTCAACTATGCCCCCGCCCACTATACCCAAGCCCACTATACCCGTGCCCACTACACCCCAGCCGACTATTACCCAGCCCACTATACCCCAGCCAACTATACTCCAGCCCAATATACTCCAGTCGGCTATACCGAAGCCCACTGTACCCCAGCCCACTGTACCCCAGCCCACTATACCCAAGCCCACTATTCTCCGGCACACTATACCCCAGCCGACTGTACCCGAGCCCACTTTACCCCAGCCCACTATACCCCAGCCCACTTTACCCCAGCCCACTATACCCCAGCCGACTATACCCCAGCCCACTATACCCCAGCCGACTATACCCCAGCCCACTGTACCCCAGCCCACTGTACCCCAGCCCACTATGCCCCAGCCCACTATGCCCCAGCCTGGTGCGCCCCATGACCCCGCAGTGTGGGTCTCGTCGTAGCCACACCCCCTCGGCCCCTCATCCCTCCCCCAGCCAACCCCCCCGAGCTGCCCCTCTCGCGGTCCCAACGACCCTCCGCGATCACCACGCGGGGCCTGCCGCCTGCCCCCCCCCCAACCCCGGCCCCGCCCGTCGTTGCCGCGCCACCCGCAACTCCCGACCTGTGTAAACGCGGGAAGCCTCAGGCAGCCTGCGCCTTACGGCAGCTCCACTCGCCGCCATCCCCCCACGCGGCGTGCCTATTGCCGTGCCCCGGCCCACAATACCGGCAGTTGACTTTGCAGTTGACTGCTAACGGCCCCAGAAAGAGCCGCCCATGCACTTTTGCTCCACTACTATTTGTGTCAACGTTGTAATGACACAATTCAACATACACTGTTCGATCCGGAATGGAAAAAGAGTAACAAATATCACAGCTACGGCACATTTCGAGAATTTTTGTTGAGGCAAAGTCAACTGCTGTATGTGGTATTACCACCACAATACCAGCAGTTGACTTTGCAGTTGACTGCTAATGGCTCCACAAAGAGCCGCCCATGCACTTTTGCTCTACTACTACCTACTACTATTTACTGCCCTGAGCACACTTAGAAAAGAGACGAAGAGCACCCAGAGTTTTCCCAGTTCCTTGCATGGTTGAGATATTCCTACACATTCGAAATAGTTCAGCTCTCTTACACTTACAAACAGTGCAACCCTCTCCATGGCGTTTCCCAAAAAATTGCCAAAGGTGACCGTCAAGCATGGCGTTGACTCAAGGGACCTAGTGTTGCATGTCGCGCGGCCCGAAGGTGTTGTGTGCATGCTTATTTGTGCCTTTCGGCTTGCATGTGCTTATAAGGGGGAACGTGTAATGTCGCTATTCTTTACACGGACCAGTCCCCCCGGGGTCCCATTGGTGTGGCTCAAAAACGGGTGGACGCCCTGCCGAAGAGGTGGTACAAGCTGTACTCCACACAGGGTATGAATGCCTTCTGAGATGTGGATCAGTTAGACTGCATTGCGGAGGTGAACAACTGTAAAAATGCGGAGCAGGCCTGCCTCCAAATGCTGAAAAAGAGCGCACAGGTATACGGTTTGGACAAAGTCTGGGGGGGGGGGGGGTCCCCACTGACGTCCCCCCCATGCATTCAAACTGCCCAAGAACAAAACGACTGAAGATTCCACCACAGGTTGCTGGAAGAGCAGAATTGTTTTTTTGCATTACAGCCCATGAAACGTGGCGCACAACATATCGGAACGACCCTGACACTGCTAGTCAGGGAGGCATAGCAGTTTGTTTGATCGCTCTTTGACTGTCGCCCTCTGGGACAACGATCGACCATTAGAAGCCTACGGGAACCGGCACCATGTTGATCGCATTCTGACGCTCCACCGGTGTTCCACACGAGTGTGGAGTTCACAAAACCATAGGTGACACAAAACTAGATACGATTGGTATTGAGACACTGGGTTGTGATATGGACGCTCACCTTTGCCACAGAACACATTCACCATGCACCATGAACGCATGCCATTGTCACTTCCAGAATTTGTTGTTGCGTGTGTTCGTAGTTCAAGCCTTGCTTTGTGCCTGAAGACCTGCTGCAAGGGTCGGATTGTAAGAGAGGAACACATGATCGCTGGGCACCACGTTGGATGTGCACCATGAGTCGTCAATGGTGTGTTGTGAGATAGGGATGGCACAAAAGGAATCAACGCATCAGGATGGTGGCCACGCTTTTGCAAAGTGCATCATGCGCCTTCAACAGGTGTTGGTATACATTGTTTTTTGTGTTTGGAGCCCCCCTCTAGCGGTGCAAAATTGGGGAGGTCGCATGTAGACCCACCCCATTGTGGAAGCCTCCTGCATGGACGTGACTTGGGCATGATCATATGAGGACTTTGCTTGATGAGTGTGTTTGTGAAGTAGTTGACTCCTATAGCATGTGTTGCGTCTTTCGTACGCCTCTGTAGGATTCGCGGACATTGAAGAGGATATTCCGTCACAAGCGTCCTCCTACAACATCAAGACACTATTCAAGTTGGCACATGCGCAATTGGTTGTCTCCCCAAACGAGCTACTTGTGTCTCAATCGTTTTGTGGTTGATTGACATGAGTCTCTCACATGCGTGATGTTAGCCTGCAGAGTTGACCACAAATGATGTGCCAAACACATGAACATGTTACCTGTAGCGCATTGCTTCACTTTTGGGGTTTATGGCTTGCTAAGCACGCTTTGATCATTGTGCCGTGCTATGTGCTATGTGTGGGTGGGTGACAATTTGTGCGTGTGGGTGTGGGTGTGGGTGTGGGTGTGGGTGTGTGTGTGTGTGTGTGTGTGTGTCCGTGTCCGTGTGCATACCCAGGGGATAGGGCGAGCATCATGGGGAACTGCCCACGCGGTAACCGCGATGGCCTTGTGCCACCCGTGGCGCCATGGAATGGGGTGGGGGGCAGAGGCAAAAATCCAGGCCCAAAACACTATCCTATTAGTTATTTGTACAGCTAGCTTGCTGGGTGGCTGGGTTGCTGGGTGGCTGGTTGGGCTATGTGTACTCCCCCTTGCCCCCCCCTCCTTTGCTAGCGCAGCTTTAGAGTGAACAAGCCTTGGCTTCTGACACCTGTGGCGAGCAACTCAGCAGTTATCAGAATTGATTGTGTTGCGGTTAATACAAACACTACACACAGAGCCCGCACATTGCACACTTACTGAGTAGCTACCGCAGGTTTGCCACATGTGTTGCCCGCTCGACAGGCACATCTCACTGCGTGCAGGCGGGGCTTTTTGTGGGGGGGGATGGGGGGGGGGGTTGTTGGCGATTTCATGTGCCTATCTGTTGGCGATGCATGTGAGGCTCTTTTGGTATTGCTCGCACCCCAATTCACCAGTGCTTCTTTATGCTGCAGCTTGCGTGCTGTGTCTTCTTTGCAAGCACGTTCTCCCTGTCAGGTTGGACCAAATGGGGAGCAGATTTCAGTCAATGAGTCGGGATTTTACCCCCTGCCATGGGAGGCCTATGCTGGGACCGTGTTGACTGTAGTTGGAGGTGTGCTGTTGTGTCGATCCTCATCCCTCATCCTCAGCCCTCCCCCCCCCCTCCCCAACTGTATCTCGTACACCTTCGCTTAGTTCACCTCAATTAGGTCTCAATCCCCTCCGGACAGTCCCGGAAAAGGGCGATGCAGACTGGCTGACACCTCGGTGATGAAGCCATGCCCTTGTTCACGGCATGACTATTATACAATGACATTTCTGGGCAGTCCAAGAAGGTTCAATTACGACTAGATGGGTAAAGGGCATGAAAAGGACCATGCAAAAATAGAATTGCACGTAACACCAGAGCAATGTCCAAACGCTAAGATTGGGGAGCCCGCCCTTGAAGCCATCGTGACAGAGCCCCACCTGATATCTTCGTGACTTTGGGGATGGTATGCAGGGGCATTTTGCCCTACCCCAAGGGTACATATCTCCGCTTGCCCTCCGACTGGCCCTCCCAGGGCCACTAGCCTCGGAGCGAAGCCAAATTAGTTCAAATTCAGATTCAAAGTCAGTACAATGCATTATTTCAATGCACATAGCGTGATGCAAAGGTCAGCCCCGCTTGCGAACAATATTCGAGACATTACAGTGCAAGGAATCACCGCATCTACGTACACCAAAACTAATGCCAAAGAGACACGGACACCGAGCCAAAAGAAACAAGAATGACTCGGTGTACCACCAAACCCAAATCATTTTTTGGCCCTGAGGGCGCCCCGCTTGTTTTGGCGTACCTCCTACGCCTTCGCTTAGCTCACCTCAATTAGGTCTCAATCCCCCCCCTCACATGCACGGCCACCACTGGTTGTGTTGCGCCACAGAGTGCCCGTCTTGAGGGATGATGGGGTCGCAACAGGAGGCCAAATGGACGCATGATGGTGGTGCGGTGAGAGAGAGGGGGCGGTGCGACCTTGCACATCTTCTGCGGTTTCGGGCATGGGTATGCAGATCGCCGATTGGATCATCGGGTACATGCAAGCGGCAGCAGCGATCGACGAGTGGATCCCATTCCTCGATGCAACGGGGCCTCGGTTTGAGGTCACTAGTTGGGTCGCCGAGCCGAGCGCGAGGCAGAAACGACGGGTTGAGGTCACCAGTGGGGTCGCCGAGCCGAGCGCGAGGCAGACACGAGCCGCATGTCCGAACAGCTGTACAGGTCAGGGTACAGTACAGTAGGAGCAACGGCGGCCTTGCACAACTACTGGGCACCACTGGCCAGGGGAAGGGTGGCGGCGGCAGTCCGAGCAGGCTGCGAGCAGCAACCGTTTCCTGCTGTCCTCGACTCATGCGTTGAGGCCACTGATGAGTCCCGACCCCAAACCGAAGCACCAGAGCAGACGGTTTTGAAGCAGTGTCTTGTCCCCACTGGCCTTGCATGGCCAGCATATGACCCGAGCATACCCACTGGCCTGCGGCTGGTGTTGCAACCAGATTCGCTTCATCTCAGCTGCCATCAATCCGGAATCTGTTTGTGCAGATCCTGTGAGTTTGCCACCAGAGAAAGGAAAGGCCCGGGAAAAGTCAGAACGCATGAAGATGTCGCAGAATAACGTATGCTTTGTGCGCTGATTTTTCGGATCTGCCGCCAGAGTCTTGGGGAACGTTTTGCTTGTAGTGTCATGTTTGCAGGCAAACTGCTGCACTGGATTTCCCATTTTTAGGGGTATTTTGCTGTGGGTATTTCAGTGTGGAGCCCATTTGTGTGGTCTGCAGCAGTGGTGGGTACATGTCTCTGTTTTGGAAACGCACATGGCAAGGTCTGGGCAGACCTGGAGCTGCAGCGATGGCGGATTGCTTTGGCTGATTTGGACACCCACGGGAATGGTCCCATGGTGATTCTGGGGGCCTCTCTGGGATCACTTGATTGCCAATGCCTCACAACAGCACGGGTCTCTGCTTTCATCGGGGGTATTGTGGGGATGAATAAATGGAAGGATGGTAGGGGATTTTGAGCCTCCGGTTTTGAAGGACAAAGCGCACGCATTCCGGATGCACATAGGATGCCAAAAGGCAAGTTGCGGTCACCCTGTGCCAGAAACACCACGCACCCATACAATGATTTTTGTCTGAGTTGAAGCTCTGAGTTCCATATGAACCTGTCTCGGTTGCACCTCTAGCACTTGCAGAAGTTGCCCCTGCATCCAAACCCGAGGACGAACCAAAGCCCAAACCCACGCAGTTATCCATGTCTCCCTTTCTGCAAAGGGAATGAACTGGGGCTTGAAACGTTGATAAGAACAGCCAACAACTTCTGACAATCTTGTTGCCCCAGCGCATCCTGCGTGCTTAGTACGTCCCAGGGGCGGGGGAGGGGCCCTGCGACCGCCTCCCAGGTGGTCACAACGACCCCCGATGTAAAACTGCAAAATTTGCTTTCTCATACTGCGCACTGACGTGCACTTGGGAACGAACCGAAGGCGAAATTGTATTCCAAGATTCAGGGCTACAACTTCAGTTTTGCAAAAGAGTTTTCTCTTGCTTCAATCTCGAGTTCCAGTTTTGGGCAGCAAAAAATGAAACGATCTCGGATTTGAAATCCGATTGCATAGATACGGTAGCCCTGTTATTCAAAACATTCATTTTCGGAAATTTTGGGCAGGATGGGAGCGTGGGTCATCTGGTGACCAGAGTCGTGGCTCAGCTGGCCCAAATTCTAGCATAGTTGTGTCCGTCATGCCCCAAGGGCCGCCAAACACCCAGGTTTGCATGTTAACTCCACGGTGGCGCCGAGCTACAACCGTTGGGGAGAGTCCCATTTTTGTCACGAATGGCAGGGTTTCAACCGCGGACCTGACGGAGTGTGTCGGTGCGTGGATGCATCGTCAAAGTGACGGGCCACCCCCGGCAGATTGAAAGCCCTACTCTGTCTTTTGGGTGGTTTTTGAGCATGCAGCTGGTAACTTGGAGTCACACGGATCTCCCCCCAAGTGCTACTCCGAAGAACCCCGGCAGCTCCCAATATTGCACAAATTAAGCCAAAAGGTACTGTCTTGGCGATACAGCCAGAGTGCGTTTGATTGTTCAAGTCTTGTAGTCACATATGGTTCCCTTGGCATCACATGTATGGAGCAGATGAAATCACTGTCTATATTGCAGCCCGTTTTTACCCAGGTGGGCGGGCCGGGCATATGCCAGACCTTGTTTTGCGTCTCGTAGTTGGTCAGCTGCAGAAGATGCATGCGTCGCTTAACTGGGGCTGGGTGGGTTGTGACTGCCCAAGCGCAACATTCATGAAGTTAGTGTGATTTGCATGTCGTTTGTTGCTGCAAGTGTCGCTCGCTGTCTGGAGATTTGAGAAGAATGGGTCGTATGTGATATGGCTGGCTGTTAACATATTCCAAAATGCCCACCCTGATTCGCTGTGGTAGCTTGTGGATGGTATGCACGAAGCCCCCACCCCCACCCACCCCCCCTTACGGTTCGGCACTTTGCGCCACACAACTTATAAAAACCACAACATGCCGACAGTGTCAATAATTAGCAGCCCGCATCTACTGGTAGCAGACATGTCAACAAACAATAGTCTGGCGTCCCTATGTGCACGGGTAAATTTTGATACCAGTCCATTCTTGTGGGGGGGGCAGGGGGGCTTTGGCTCCCTTTCTTCATGTCACCTCTTTGCATCTACAAAATGCCGATAGTGTCCACCATTAGCAGACCGCGTCACTTGGCAGATGTATGTGTGCGCTCCACATTTTGGGTGCGCTTGGCAAGAACCAATCCTACCAAAGGAGGATATGACATGTGAAACGTGCAGCCTGTGGCGCCTAGATATGTCTTTTTGGCCGACCTTAATAACCAAAGTAGACGGATGGAAAACATATGGGCATCGCATTTTTTGCACCTGGAAATATGCAGAATATGCAAAAAAATGAGCGAGTCTCGCATTTCCCCACACTTTTGTCAACATGAGTTGACCCCATAGTTTCAGGGCTCCACCCTCACCCCCACCTGTTTGGGTTGTGCGACGGTGCGAAATGCGGCCTATAGCACCCATTGGCACCCAGTCACAGAGGGTGCAAGACTTGCACGCTGTCGATGTTGCAATAGGCAATCAAAAATCTGGGCCACGGGATGCGGAAGTCGGAGGACACGTTTGACAATTGGAAGAAGAAGGTGGAGCAAAGAGCGAAGGTAGTGCACGCAGCATGCAGTCGGACACGTGTCACAGGCTGAATGCTTTGCGTTGTTGCTCCGTTGGTGTTGGGTTGCCGTGTGTAGTACCAGCCATCACCGGTGCCATCTCTTTTGCGTTGCCTGCTTGTTACTAGGACGGCGGTAACGTGTGGCACAAATGGGCCCTATATACACCCCGGAATGACCAATGACATCTTTTGAAAACCTCCCAAAAAACACTACATTTTTTTTAGATGCAACTTGACCAGGAAAAGTCACCCCAAAAGGGTACTGTTTGAACAGACTTGCAAAAGTGTTACTTGTTAATTGAGAAAAATCAGCACAAACAAAGGGGAAAAATTGGAAAATTTTTACGCTACTGATGCATTGTACAATGGTACCATATCGCACCCGCATGCACCAATATTCGATGTATGTTTGTGCCTTGTGCCTGTTGCATAGCCTCTTGCGCTTTGCCTAATCACCTCTTAACTTGCTATATGGTAGGCAATGCAAATTTCCTCTACGAGAAAGATGAACAAGGACCACTTCCTCATCACTGAAGTGCATTGAACATTGAAATGTTGCAACACCACAGCAAATTAAAAAATGCAATTTACCCGCACTGGTAACTCGAAGATGACCGTACATGCAAATAGAACGGATGCGTGGTGATGTAGTAACTCCACCAAAGAGCAAAATTTGCAACATTGCGGAATTTCGCAAAGACATGCACTATGCCCTTTCGAATTGTAGTAGAGATGTTTGTTGTTGCAAAATTTCGCAACAACGCATTGTGTGTCGTTGCGAATTTTGGCAACGACACACAATGCGTCGTTGCAAAATCTCGCATGGATATACACCAACCAGTCGAATCGCAGAAGATACATTTGTGACTTTGCAAAATTTCGCAATGACACGGTATCCGCTGTTGCTAAGTTGGCAACAACATACAATGTGTGCTTGCGACATTTTGCAACGACACGCTGTCTGTCGTTGCGAAATTTCGCCAAGATACACTTTGTGCCGTCACAAAAATAAGGAACGACACCTTTGCTGTTGCGGAATCTCGCAACAAGACGAGATCACAAACATGCTTGGCTTCAGTTGTGAATCCCATAATGCCATTCAGATTGAACAAAACTTGCAAACGTTAGGCAACAAGGAGCCTACTTGGTCAAAGTATTGGAAACATTCGGTTTTGAGCAGCTCTTTTCATGGATGAATACGCCCATCGGTTGTCCTTCTACCTCCGAGAGCATGTCTCGCTAGATGGCTTCGAAATCTTGCGAGATGCTGCATGTGGTAGTCCGTCGCTTCCGTTTGTACAATTTTGCACTTACCTCCAATATGTGCTACGAAACATTCATTGCCACCGCATTGCTTCAACGACCCCACCCCAGATGGTTGAACACCTTTGCGCAACAAGTGTTTCACATCTGGAGAGTTATGCATGCACGTGCCTGTCCAACCGTGGCACGTCCCGAGATGAGTGGTTTACAATTGTCCAAATCAGGACGCCGTTTGTTGGCAAGTGCAGGCATGGTGCATGCGCAGGAGACCACACTTGCATCACAAAGTGCTACAATCATTGCCCGGATGTGGGAATGGATGCTAAATCACCAAGTTGCACTGTGGATTGAGAATTCCAGACATACACGACGGTCATTGGATCTTGCTAGAGTGGACATCACACTTGATTGCATAGCCATTGCAATTGTGACGATCAGCAAACCACTGCGATTATCAAAATACGGTGGTCATCTTGTGCCGCGCACCTTGCTGTCAAAAATGGGAACCACATAATGATTGCAACCTTTGATGCTGTCATAGCAGAAACCGGGAACTTTGGCAAAGCTGTTGGATGTTTGTGGCATGCTTCGTAAACACCAAAGGTACACAGGGAACACAATGACCATTTTGTGTGACATGAAAATTCACCATGCAATGATGAGTTCTTTGTATGGTGGTAGTTAGGCAATGATACTTTAAGGCTTTGCCTCCGGTGTACGGTATCTGGCACCCTTGTACAGACAATATCTTCTCATAATTGCATCCCTAGTTTTTCAAACCTAACAACTGAAACCTCAGTCTTGCAGCAAAGTGCCTTTCATAGAGAAAGTTGTTGCCGCACTAATGATTGCCAGATCGTACTTCAGTGTTCCGATCAAGGATATCATTACAGACTGGAGGCACAATGAAAACGGCACTCGCTCGCTATGCAGGTAGCCCTACACAAGCTCAAAGCACTGCAGTGTCTGCTTACGGTGTATTGTCGGCAATCTTTGTAATGGGCCATGGGGTTCGGGAATGCATGTGGGCGTGCAAGAATATTGGAACAGGATATAGGGCACCCCAGGTTCTCCTCGAGGCACTTATTGTTATGATAGGTCTCTGCAGTCCGCACCACTAGCATAGCACTGCTTGCTTGGCATCACCGGCACAACCACATCCTAGGTTATGTACATGTCGAAGAGAGTGGTGAGGCCCTGCTAGCACGACTTGGACACCAATTACATCTACACCCGCAAGCCATAGACTTGTATGTTACTCTACCCAGCCCGAAGGAGCTACATGACATAAGAGGGGCAGTGTCACAAAGCCTTATAACCTTGTTTCGCCGGTCTATTCCTTGAGAAGGGAAGTAAGCCAGGCACTTCATTTGTACAGCCGCCAAATTTGATGCGGTGTGGGACCATATGTACATATTTCAAGGACCATTGCACTGCACCGCACAAGAAATAAAAGATGTGATGTATCATAGCCTCCGTTTGTTGACAGGCAAGACTGCAGCTTTTGAGGCTGTAGCCAAGTTCATGACAAATTTTGTTCCACGCACAACACATTCAGACCAGGAGCTACATATTGATACCATTAAGGACATCAGGGCATTGCCAGAGGTGAATCTCCGGGGTTGTAGTGAACTGTTTGTGGCGTTAGACAGAGAGAGAACCTTATAGAGAGTAGGAACACTATGAACCGGATGTCAGCGACGCCGAATGACAGAGCAGGACCGGTATGAACCACATGTATGCCGCAATTCTCGAAAGAGGAGAACAACAATACCCAAGTTTGATCATCCGTGAGGAGCACGCCGACATGAAGCTACATCCATGGATGTACAAATTTCTAAACAAGCTCATGCGGGCATGTCATTACATGTTGTTTCAAAACGGGATACACCACATCGGTTACTGTCAACAGGCGGATACGCCGCCCTACGTACGTGAATTTCTTGCCGGTCTTCATAGTGTTACCCAGCACGGTGGATCAGAGCACTCGGTGTCCTAGCGTCTGCATATTTTGAATCGTGAATTCAATCCTTATCCGGATGTCATTCTGTTGGAGGCGTGTCGTAACATGGTGTTCAAGGCTGGACATCTTGCCAAGATGGGCCCTTTGAAGAAGTTAGGTAAACAATGGCACCCAATTGCCAAGCTGGTTTGCAACCTGGTTGATTTGGCAGTGACAGCAATTTCTCGGTTGTACAGTGAGGAGACCAGGTATCCGGTTTTTGGTCATTTCAAGTGTGTTGAGGGACTGCATCCTTGCGAGTTCGAGAAGCTGTGTCCTGTGTTGAACCACAAGTATGAGCCGAGCGATCTGTCCCGCAAGTGCACAGATTTCGAGAAGCACCGGCCGTTCCCTTGGCATTTTGCTCATCCATAATAACATGGTGCATCAGTCTTGCAGTATGTTGCATACCATGACCCGACCGTCTCCTTTTACCGGTTACATCATGATGAAGTTTTGTGACTTTTCTAGTGACACATGTGTATTGAAAAGCATGTCATGGCGAAATTTCGCAACGACACACAGCGGACGACGGCGCAATGACACACTAACACACACTGTGTCTTTGCAAAATTTCGCAACGACGCGTAGCTTGCCCCGTGCGGAATCTTGCAACGACACATAATGGAATGTGTCGCTGCGAAATTTGGCAACGACATACATAGCGTGCCCAGGTGGACTGTCGCAACGACACAAAATGTGCCGTTGCGAATTTTTGCAAAGACACACCCTAGGGGCATTAACGAATATTCGAATGCATGTCGTAACGACACAATGCATGCGAGTTGCAACTGTATGTTCTCAAGAATTTTTGCTAGCTTCCAGCCGATCACGCCTGATTTGAAAGCTGCCTGGCTCAAAGTACCGATTCCTCCTAAGTGGGAATGGTTACAGCAAGAAGAGCTCCCACCCTGGGAATGTGTTGCAAAATCTCCGATTCGGGCCAACGCCGATCTTCAAGAGATCCGTGATCTTGCCGGGAGAGCAATTATTCAAGCGCAGGTACAATATTTGAAAGTGCATTATGGGTGTTCATTTCACCGCATTTTCCTTTCCTGCCACAAGTTGTTTCTGTCACGTAGGTGGAAAGTAATGCGGATGGTACTATGTACACCGTGAAGACGGAGGAGGAGGCTGGATCTCAAGGGACGCGTGGTGTGATCCACGTGATCAACGGTACACCCAACGTTCCTGTACCCTAGTTGCCTGCCACGGTGACATACTCTTTCGTGTGCATTGACCAGGAGCCAGTGCAATTTTGAGCGGCGTGCACCTGCTGATTTTGAAAGCATGTGACAATGGTGTTCCGGCACTGGTGATTGGTTGCAATGCTGAGTGCACAGCATGCATTCGTCTTTTGCGTGAGTCTCTGGAGGATACCGACTTCATTGTGTATAACATGATGTCGCACAACACGGCTCAAGAGACAAACCGCTACTGCTCCCACACCATTCACATGTACCTGGCTGTGCCGGAGGGTTGACATAAACTGAAGGTTTGTGTAATCAGCCCTTTCGTTTCCTTCACTACCATCACCGTTTGTTCATCAACCTCAGTACAATTTCTCTCTTTGTAGGTGCTGCGCAGTTTCCTTCACTATTCACTGGACGTATTTTACGTGCCTGGGGACGTCTTGTGCGACTTGATTGACCTCTTTGGTGTTTATCCAATCCCCGAGGACAAACTTGTATGGTGTTTGTGGTATACTAAGTCTACCCAACAAGTGGCAAATTTGAGGGCACGGTGTCTTGTACGTACAGTGAACTACATCGTCTCGTCTCGGAGAGTCCACCGGACCGAGGACACATTCGCCACTGAAATTGGGAAGGAGCTAACTATTTCCCAATTGAAGGACATTCTATCTCGTCACATCCCTATGTCAACTCCCCGGCGGAAGAAGTAGACGAGGAGGATGAGGAAGCTGCGGCTGAAGCGGAGAGAGAGCGTGCTGCGGAGGCAGCTGGGTGACGTTTCGTGTCTGTGTGGTCTTTTCTTTTGTTGTCTCTGCTTTGTGCAAATAGTGCTTACAGTTTGCTGTCAGGTCATGCTTACACGTTTAAGAAGGGGCTTTTCACCAAGTTGTTGAAATATGTGGGGACAGGCTGCTTTTTGTGGTTGCCGTTGTTGCGACATGTTGTTTCCGATGCCTCATCTAGGTTGAAAGCGGAGAAAACCAAGCAGGCGAAGCGTGAGCGAGAAAAAAGTGGCGCGAGGATTTGAAAAAGATTCATGCTTTGGGGAAGTCTACACCTCCTCTGAAGCCTGCAAAGCCTACAGCTGTGCCATCTGATCGTGCGGAAAGGCATTCTCCACTTAGGCCACGCTAACTACCCGCCCCTTACGACCCAAACATGTGCACTTTGTCGCCTTTTCTGTGTCTTGTTTTTGTGCCTATGTTTTCCATGTGTCGCATGTACTGTAATAGGTGGTGATGAATAACTGTACATTTATTGCGTGTACTATGCATACACACTTTGAAACTCAAATTCGCTGTCTCTATTTGCCAATTTGCCAAGACTTGGGCGAAATTTCCCCCAGCCCCCCCGGATAGCAAAAAAGGTATACATATTTTGATGTCTTGATGACCCTGGGCGAAATTTCGCCCAACTCTTCCTGTTCTGCAAAATATACAGCTTAAAAACACCAATCAGTGATCCTGGGCGATATTTCTTCCACCCCCCCTCGTTGTTTCTTTCCTTGTGCTGTGCATGATATGTTGCCCTCTGCCTGCCTGTCGCTTAGGCCCACCAGTCGATAAAGTTGAACCTGGGCGAAATTTCTTCCAGCTTGCCTTGACACCCTTTACCTACAGGGTTGGTACCTCTGTTGGGTTCTGTTCACTGACTCTTAGGGGTGCTTCTGCCAATGTGGCTGTGAGACATGATTGATGTGTGCTTTCTTCAAACGGCCGTGGGGGGTACTCGCGTTCGTACCCCGAAGGCTCTCATTCAGGTGGCATTGAACAAAGGGAGGACACTCCCGCTGCTGCAGCTGGCACTAGATTTGCGTCACAATAGAAAGACTAGACATATGTGACATATAATGTTGGGCATGTGCGGGCTGCTTTCGGTTCTAGTCGTGTACCAAGATGGTTGTTGGTCCTGCAGAAGCAAGTTTTCTCACTGTATAACATTGTGCGAGTGCTGACATATCCCCGTGCTGAGAGAGCCACCGGAGCCTCATATCGCGGTACAATGACCCAGTCCATCCGCCGTAAGCTGGCAATGGCAGGGGAATGTACTATCAATGCCCCTACTATCTCGGCCCAGGCCAGTGTTCAAGCTTCACACCTGTGGGATTCATTTGAGAGACAGCAAATTACCCTGTGGTTCGACAATTACCGTCGCTGCATCAATGGGGTGGACCCCCATAGCCTTGATAAGACTTTGAATGTGACTGCTGTCGGTGTGTTGCACACTACTGAGCTGGCCCAGTACCACGGTCTGCCCGGTCTGGATGCTGTTGCACAATGTATACCCGGGGTTGTCGACTACCTTGTTCGCTGTGTTGGGTTGCTGTTGCAAAGAAGTACAGTCCCAGATGGGCCTATTCTGCGGACCTGGGTTCGTGCACCTCTGGACTATGCTCGCAATGTTGTGGTATCCCTCAACTGGAGGCCCTTTCTGTTATCACACCTGAAATGCGGAAGTCATGTTGAGTTATTGGAGTTTGTAAGGGGGCTAGAATGCTTGCAGGTGAAGACGAGACGGACTGTGCCATTTCTGATTGACATGAAGATCTTTTACGCACTCCTGAAAATGTCGTTCGGAGCAAGCTATGCCCCCTGGCACGTAGACCAGTTCCTGTTGGGACACCCGTTGCTTTACGGTGTCTGGCACCCATATAAGTATTCTGTGGAAATAACCTACAAGGCATTTGCCCCTATTATTAAATTTCTTGAGCAGGGTTGGGACCTGAAGGCTGGAGCTGTGGTGCCCATGAAAGTCAAACTGTGTCACATGGAAAAAACCATTGTTGGTTTGTTCCTGGCTACAGCTGCTAACAAAGCACGGCTTGATAGTACTACCCAGGTCCTTATGAGTAATCTTGCTGAGTTGTCTGATGCTCAAAGACTGGGTCCGAAATGTCTGTTAGCCCTGAAGGCCCTGTTATACTCGTACTGCCCAGCACTTCTGGCACTAGGGGTTCTTGTGCGTGAACGTAACTGGAACGGTCGCTCTCTGAATTCCAGTGCAGCTGCAAAAGAATGCATTGGAATGAGTACTGTCTTGATGATGAATATCATACCTTCTGAAAAGTGGCTGAGCACTGAATACCTGCGTACCAATACTGTAGCACTGCTTTTCTGGTCCGACTGGCACACCCGGGCACTTGGTTGCCTGTTTTCTGAGGAGTACGGCGAAGCAATGCTTAGTCGCCTACTCATGAGGTCAAGGGAGGTTGGTAATGCCCAGTCAGTGCAGCAGACAACCGCTACCCTACTTCTTGCACTGCATCGCTTCGCAGGTTGATACATTTGTGTGTCACACAGAAAGGTTTGTTGTATTGAAGAAACCTGCATTCTTCCTCTGCTTTTCCAGTATGCATACATGCTTATTGTGTTTTGACAACTAGGATGTGGTTACATGAGAATGGCATTTTACGTAAATAGAGGTAATCATTTTTTCCTACCAAGAGCAAGGGGTCCCCTAGGTGCAAAATTCATACCCTGTTTTTTTTTTGGGGGGTACAGTATGGCCCCGTGGAGCCCAGCCAGTGGGTAGGGGGGTGGGCAGTTAGCGTGGCCTAAGCTCCACGTGCCACAAGCTACAAGCCATCTGCAGCGAAGCCAAATCCGTCTCCGTCTACACCGTTTAAGCCTCCTGCTACTACGGCTCCTACGGTGGCGAAGGAGGCATACCAATCGAGAGCGGCCAAGGTGCATGTTCCTTTTAGGACGGTGTCATTGATGTGCTCTGTAGTTACTGTGTGTGTGTGTTCTTGTGTGTTTACTTTCCTGTGGGTTTCCCTGTCATCTCCAGGCAACACCTGGTATTGCGGCGGGAGCTGCTTTCAAGCGGAAACTGAATCAGGCTGCCAGCAAGACTGATATTCTTCCGAATTCGTTGATCCGTGAAACCTATACTATACTATACTCACAAATAATCAATGGTAAGCGCCCAGTAGTAGAAATAACATCCAATCGATGTGACGGGGGCCTGCAAGGGGAATAGAACAGTGACACCAAAAGAAAGCATCGCACCAACAATAGTCACGGAGAATGCCACACGGACTTGTGGAAGGAGGCAAGAACCTGACTACTTCTTCTTCTTTGCCAGTGGCTTCGCATACATTCCATGTCAGTATATATTTCCCACACTCATTGGGACGTTACGTGGTTGTTCCTTGTGACTTTTTGCCACACCTCGACGGTCTTGGTTTTCGCATTGTTGTGCACCTATGTTGCGTGTTCACCTCCTCTACATTTCTCAAGTGTTACCCGGTCAGCATCGCATTATCAATGTTACATGTGCAGCACAGACCGAAGGAAAAGTAAATGATAATTCAACAATGCGGCTAGACGCGTGTAGTAAATTCCTTTGCACCAAACGCGGAGGGTGGCTGTGTCTTCAAGGAAACATACACAACATCTACAAGTAGCCACACTTCGCCCTACACTATTAGCCTGTCACTGCGATTTTTCGCAGCGACACAGAGCATGTCCTTGCGAAATTTCGCAATGACGCATAGCGTGTCGTTGCGATTTTTCGCAACGATACTTTTTTTGAAACTGTATTTCGTGGTCTGCTACTTACAGTACCAACTGTTCTTGTGCGTGCTAAGGATTTGTTGTTTGTGTGTATGCCCTCAGTATTACACCAAACAAGCAGGTTTTTTGTTGCGTTGTTTTGCTGTGAAGGGTCTATTTTTTCTTTTTTCGAGAGACTTTTTCAACCTTTTTTTTTGTTATTTTTTTTCCCCAAATTTGTCTAAAAGTAGTTGTTTTCGGAGCTATTTTTTTTCTAGGTTGCGTTTGCCCTTTTTTGTCCGAAAAACATGGGATTTTGGGAGATTTTTTTTCGTAAAAAATTTCTCCCCTCCTCACAGGGGTTCATTTGTGCCAGACATTTACGCCGTCCTTGTGTTAGTCAAGGCCACTAATAAGGAGGTTTGGCTTGAAGAACCATTGCAGTTTTGTCGCTGAGAGTGGAATGGTTGTCACAGTGCTCACAATTGCAGCCCTTCCCCACGCTGTTGAGTGCAGAATACTGTCGCCGTGGCATGCACACCCCTGCGAGCGCTGGAGGTCCCACCGTACAAGGACCGTACAAGGGGGCTCTCCCCTGCTCCCTTACCCCCCCACTGATGTGGGAAGTGTAACGCAGGGCCAGGGGGTTCTGGATCACCTCATGCATCAGTGGTGTGCATTTCCAGGCATTCTTGCTGGTTTGCATTGTTTGCTACACTCTCTGTGCCACCGATTAGAATCTCGCGCCTCGTTGGAGGAGGTGCAAACTGGCATCAGGCATGCGCCCCATAATATTATTGTCTCCTGGTGTTTACAGCATGCTGACAGGGTCTACAACATGCTGACAGTGTCTTCGATTTGCAGACCGCGTCGAATTGTGGCTGACAGTGTTTGCAGACTACTGGACTGTGTGAACCCCCCACCCTTCAGGAGCCCCCCTTGGGCGCCCAACCCCTCCACGACCCAGCGCCAAATCGCACCAATCCGCTGACATCTGGTCGGCATGCTGACACATAATGCAGAAGGCACCGTGCTGGTACAGGATTCAGGGAGGCACCATGCTGGTATGGAATGTAGGGAGCACCATACCGATACATAATGTGGGGAATACCCACGATGGTAGATGATGCAGAGAGGCACCGGGCTCGTTCATTATAAATCAACACGTAAGGGACGGTGGGGGGGGGGGGGTTCTGGGGCGATGGCGCATGCATGGGCGCTTTGGTTCGCTGCGTGGGAGTTTCTATGTATCCCGCTCATCTGTCTTCACCCCAATGCTTTGGATGCCTGTGGCAGCTCAATTTTGGCAGCCTCTTGCACAGTTACTGGGCGACAAGTGCTTGCCATACCACCAACATTTTACCGTCTGCGTTCTCTGACGTCTTGCCGGTTTTGCACTCCAGAGCCTTTTTGTTGTCGAGTGTGGCGCGGATCCTCTCGGGTTATCCGGTAAGCGCTGTGTGTATGCAAGCGGCAGTGCACTGGCTCCTCGCAAAAACATGTTGAGATGCGAGCCTGTCTTTAACCCCCCCCCCTTGCGCTTGCATGGCCTTGTCTAAGCATGGGGTGGGCGTTGAACAGCTGTTTATATGATTTTTTGGGACCGCAGGTTTTGTAGTCCCAAACTTACCATTGATTTGTTCGTGAGGCTGTTGTAGAGGAAAAGAGGGGCTCCTTCATGCCTGTGATTGTTCATTCTGTTCATAACAACAACCCAATGCTGTTTGTTTTGATGTGATTTTCAGCCATGGCCAACATAGCTATTCCCAGCATGGCTGTCATGTGCATCAGGAGCACCGGGTCCATGCACCTGCCACTATTATTTGTCCCTCTCATCATGGGGACGGCTGCATCCATTTGCCGTATATGCGGGCTGGGAAGCAGATTGAGCATGGCGCTGCATTCGAAAAAGTGCTGTTCCCCATCCGCAGCCCGTCACCATCTGCATCTGAGGACTCTCCTACCCAAGGGCGGTCACCAACACGTTGTGTGTGTCACGTGCAAGCATGGTCTTGTCTAAGCACAGGGTGGGCGTTGAACCACTGTTTTGCCTGGTTTTCTGGTCCCACGGCCGTGCTTGCGCAATTGGGAGGGGGGGGGGGTACGATGGGTCGTCTTTATCGCGATTTGTCTGCCCCGGTGCCTGTGCGACAGTGCACAGGACCTGGTCCACCAGCTTTGCTGGGAAGCCACATGGTGCGGTATGTCCTATTTTTTGCCTCATGGCACCCACGGCATTCGGGGCCATGCTCTGACTTTTGTGCAAACTGGTCCCATGACCAGCCTGTGCTTTTGTATCTCCCAAGTATCGTCTCTCCACAGCCATGGGTGGACTGGGGGAGGGGGGTCTACTGTGCATGATGACACTTAATCCAGATTAGAGGATGGCACTGCCTATTGCCTCTGATCGACCAGCATGCATAGGACCGTGGATCTGCACACTAACTCTTGTGTTTGCCCGTCTGCTATTCATGTCACTGAACAGCATTTTCCTTTAACTTTTTCTTTGCACCATTGCTTTGTGCCTCGTGGTACCGGTCGTGCACACGCATCTATATCCCATGGCGGGGTCTGGGCCCCAACTCGGCTGGGAGGGTCAAAAATCTGCGCCCCCTGGCCTGGGTGGGTGGGTTTGCAGTCCACGGCTCCTCCCGTTTCATAATTATCTCTTGGGTCTGAGGCTCGGTGTCTGTCGATGGGAGATGAATGATGACGAGTATTTTTTTTTTTGGAATGCTTTCGACCTGGTCTTGGGTGGGTGGGTGCCTCAAACCCCCCCTCCCCTTATGAACGATGACTGGGAGGCGCCATGCCTGTGTAGGGTGTAGGGACGCCGATACACGATGTATGGAGCACCATGCCGACACAGAATGTAGTGAGGCGCCTTGCCGGTGTGGGACATAGAGGGAACCATGGCGATGCAGGATGTATGGTGCATCATGACTATACAGGATATGGCGAGCGCCATGCCAATATGGGGTGTGGGGAGCACCATGCCGATCCATGATGTATGGTACACCACGTCAATACACAACGTAGGGAATGCCATGCTGGTATAGGACGCTGGAAGCACCATGCAGGCGCAGGATTGAGGAAGCACTATGCCGATACAGGATGTACGGAGCACTGTGCCGGTATAGGATGTAGACGGCGCCATGCCGGTTTCAGATGTCGGGAGCACCATTCCAATGTCGGATGTAGGAAGCATTGTGCAATGTAGCGCTTCGGATTACCGGCATAGTGCCTCCCTACATCATGTACCGGCATTGCAACTTTCGTTTCTGTTTGGCCCGGTTATCCTTCCATGCCATCCATCCCTACGCAGGCCAAGGGGATCCCGTTGCCGACATCATCACCCTCTCCGGTTGGTGAGGCTGCCACGCACTGCCGCACTCCATCAACCTCTTCATCGTCCAACGCCGTCACGGCGTCCTTCAGCACGCGTCCGGCCGAGACACGGACCGCTGCAGCACCCACTCCGGCATCCCACTCGGCCCTGGGCACTGTTGGCACGGCCCCCGCAAGACCCTCGCGGACGCTCACTGACCGCTCTTCTGTGACGCTTTCTTCCTCTCCTAATGCCGCGACAGCCCCCACCTCTGTCTCCACCACCTCCTCTGGTCTCTTGCAGTCGCGATTGAAACCAGCCAATGCAGCCAGGCCCACTGCTGCTGCGGCGGCGGTCAGCACACGCGACACCAATGCCAGTGGCACCCCCGGTGGCCCCCAAGCCCCAGCAGCAAGGCCTGCTGCCAATGCGTCGTCCCCGTCCCGCCATTTTGCATCGCCCAGTGCCTCCCCTGCAGCCCCAGCACCGTCCGTCTACCGACCATCCAGCAGCTCAACGGCGACGGCCAGTGCCGCGGGCAGCGTCTCCGCATCGCGATCGGTTGGCCCTGCCCTGGGGACTGGCACGAGCAGCTACAGTCGCACTGGCAGTGGTGGCGGCAGTACTGCCCCTGCTGAGGCTTCCAGGAGTCCTCATGTCGTGCGCCGCGTTGGAAGCAGCACCGACGGCAGTCGGCGTGCTGTTCAGACTGTGGGCATTACTCGGCCGCCCTCGGCCGGGAGTGATACTATTCGTGCCCCCGCCGTGGCGCAATCCACGGGCCAGAGTGCCACTCGCTTGTCGCGCTTGAGCCCCACTGCGAGCGCCGCTGGGAACACCGAGCGTAGGCCGGTACCTGTGGCCAAACCTGCGTCGTACCCGATGAGGGGCAGTCGAGGGACACCGGATGTCCCGACGCCGCAGGTGCCCAGATCGGGGGAGGCAGGGATGCACGTGAGGGGGGAGGGGGCTCAGGGGGCTCCAGCGCTCCTCCATACCCGACCACAGGCTCGACTTCCCCCTCCCCAGCCTTGCGCTCGGCCGGGGTAGAGTGCCCTTCCTTCGGAGTGGCGGTCAGCCCTGCCAATCGAGTCTGTCGGCCCCCAACGGCCCTCCAAACGGTTTGTACCGCCAGAAATTGCCTCGTTTTCCGCTGGTCCAACCGTCGGTAACAGCCGTTGAGACCGCTGTTGCAAGCCCCTGCGGGAACGGGAAGCGCGCTCCGGTGGGTAGCGATATGGCCGAGCGGACAATATACGGTGTTGCCATAGGCAGAACGTTGTGTGGCATGCCTTGACACGGACGCGGTCGTGATCGCGAGGCAGTCCATGCGTGAAATTGCAAGAGATTCCGGGACCACAGCGCGCCAACAGTCTGTTGGAGCCCGGGTCAAATCTGTTGGCGCATCTCGCGCCCTCCCCCCCCCTCCGGTGCCGTGAGTGTGATGACCTTTGGCATGCCACCAGTCTGAAGACCTGCAAAGTAGAGCCTGTCCCGTGGTCGGGTGGCTCGGCTGCGACCTCGTGCATCACGCTCGCCCCGGGTCGTAGGCCGTGCAGGCGCAGTGGCGCACGGAGCAGTGCTGTTGGGCAGGAGCAGGTAGTGGCAGGGCTGTACGGATCGCAGATGTCCCCGCCAGCACAGGCCCCGGCTGCCGCGGTCCCGACCGATCCTGGCGCCACTGTTGCCCCTGCATCACGCAGTCGCGGCACTGGCCATGGTCGGCGAGCTGATACCCGCTGCACCCGCGGCGGTGTGCGGCGCAGTAGTGTAGCCGTGGGATCGGACGTCCGCAGGCCAAGGCACAGGTGCAGCCTCTGGGAAGGATATCTTTTTCCGTTGTACTCCAGGAGTCCAAGGCCGTCGTGGACCCTGCGGACGACGTACTTCAAGAGCATGCAGACAGGTCTCCCCGAACCGATCCAATGCGCTCCCCCACGCCTCGTGCCCAGCACACGCTCGTAAGTTCTCTTGACTTGCGTGCACTATGAACAAAATGGACATGACCAGTCGGCTGCCCTTTCTCTGCAAATCTAGAAAACGAAAAAATGATGGTTTTGTTGTCCAATTGAAAGATGGTGGCAGGAGGGGCGGGTTCTTCCGGGGGAGCACCACAGGAATATGCGCCTGTTCTTTTTCTTTCTTTGGCGGGGGGGATCAGGAGGAGCGACTGCTTGACAGACGCAGTTTGAGCAGTGTTTACTTGTTTTTTTCGATACGTTTTCCACGGCGTAGTACGCAAATGTGCGAAAGGCCTGGAAACTCTCCTCTTTTACAGCCATTGAGCGGATTCGCCCACATCCAGTGAAAGTGGTGTCATCAGTGTAAGCAGTAGCCGTGACGATAGTAGTCAATGTCACCGCTAATGGCAGTGGCAATTATGCTTGAAAAACCAGTTTCTGTCACAACTCATGCATGACAATAACCTCCATATTGTTTTCCTGTGTCTTCTGTTTGCCACACCGGACTTCGGATGTTGTGGGTCATACCTCAGCAGTAATATCCATCCCTGACAGGAGGGCCCGCCCACCAACATCTAGCTGTTTAGTGCTGCTTTACAACCAGAGTGGCCATCCGCATTCACACTGCATCTGCAGCATACTGTCAGGGAGCCCTCCGCTACGGGCACACGAAACACCAGACTTCACATACAGCCGAACCATGCCCACGACACTCCAGCGAACCACAACCCCCAATGCCACGGCACGCCTCACCCCAACCACTGTGGAACCGTACGGTGTGCGGTGCAGTGCCGTGCTTTTAGGATTCGCCTTCACAGGTTTGGGTACCCTCCTCTGCTCTTGCACTACAGGGCGCAACCGCTGCAGCCGCAGACCGACGCAAGTATGTCTTCGTCCTCTGCCCACTTGCCACTGAGCCCTCCCACTAGTGCACTGTAATTTCATGGGTACCTGTACAATGCCTGAGCCGCAGGGCCAAAACCAGTGAAAGCCCAACAACAAAAGCTGGCCTCTGCGACGCCTATGGCCAGGTAAATGGACATGCCACCCGACATGTCTCCCAACACTTGACCTCCGCCATCTCCATGAGCATTGGAGGGACATCACTAGCGGTGTGAAATGCAGCGCACACCCCCGAGTCCTTTTTGCGGGGGACTGGGAGCAGGCCATTGCTTACTGGCCAAAAGTCCCCACCCCCGTGGGCGGAGGGGGGGGGGGGGGGGCTGGGTGCTCAGCACAGACGCCAAATAAAAGTAAAATTGGCCTCCAGTTTCGGGCCTCTTTAGTAAATTTCATTTTTCCCTGCGGAAAAGTTTTCTGTTGTGGGTGGCTGGGTCGGTCGGCCGCCGCTGGGCAAACCCTCCCCCCCTTCCGCGCGGGGCTCGCAAGCAATGGCCTGACTGGGAGGGGGGCATTGGCCTATTGGCTGACGTCGGTGTGCCATGAGCGGTAGAATGGAGAAGGCCATTGGTTGGTGCTCTGCAGGTCAGCTCCTTCGCGCTTCTGTCTGGCCCCTGGACTGATCTGCACAAATGCGGGGTTGAATTGGGCACAGCGCCCTGCAACCACCTCCTGGGCAGTCAAGCCAGGGTCTCCTCCAAGCCCCCAGCACATCTCCGCACAATTTTGGCCCTGCCATCTTCTTGTCTCGTCAATGTGCTGTGGAAAGGGTGCTCTACTTTTACGCACAAGAGAGGGAAGTGGGGAAAGTCTGTTGCCGTCCCCACCCCCTCTCCATATCACCACCGCTTTGCTCGGCCCCCACGCCATTCCCGTGCTGTTGTCTGTAGGTACCGCTCCGCCCGCCAATAGTGCTCTTGCACGGGTGCGAAGTCAGAGGCCCTCAGCCACTGGCACACAAGTGCAGAGTGAAGCAAGCCCACCTGCATTGCATTCCGAAGCTCGGCCAGTGCAGGGGCAGCGTAGTCCTCCGGCGGCGGAACCTATCTCCACCGTGGGCACCGCATCGAGGTGTGTAGTGTCAGCCATGGATGTGGGATGGTGTGCCTGTCGCCAGTTGCGCGTCCCGGGGTCACGAAAAGTTGCGTTTAAGTCTGTGAGGGCCCGCGTTGGCGAACTGAACGGGCGTTTGGTAGGCCCTGTGCCTGATATCAATATGCGAGGCTGGACCATATTGATGTCAGGGAGCTTTATCCTCTTGGGAGAAACCCCCTCCCCGGACTTGGGGATTTTGTCCTCTGAAATCCCCAGTTAGGGAATTGGGCAGGGGGGTTCTCTCGAGAGGACAAAAAATCCCCAATTCAGTTCCCCCAGAGGACAAATAATTGGGGAATCGGCCTCGAAAAACGGGGGGGCAGGGCGCTTGGGGGGAGGATGTGAGCTTTCTGAGTTCCAAAAGTGCTGGTGCACAGGAGGTATGGTGGAGTCACATTGTAGTGGTCTTGCCCTCTGGGCCTCCAGGCTCTCGGTGCAGTCAGAAAGAGACAAAGGTTGCTGGTTGTGGCCGCAATATTATGATCCTTGAACACTGACACTTATTTTTCTAGAGGCATAGTGGTCAGGTGTTGTAGTGCTCAGTGTGATGTCCCCCTTTTCGGTCTTGGAAGCTATGTACACAGTAGGTCAGCAAAGCACAAGGGCGGGCAAGACCATCGCCTTGCACCACAGGCTTGGCCCCGTAGCGTGCACAGTGTACAGTACATTTGGCCCCCCTAGGGCGCGTCTGCCCCGTCGCCCGTGCCCCACAGCCTGCTGTTGTTCATCCTCATCAACAGCCTGTGACGATGTGCAAAGGGGAGATTGACTCGCTGAGGTAGCAGGTGTGTGTGGGAACACATGCACTGCCGCCAGCGTGCAACCTGATCCCACCCGGGGACCCGGAGGAGCTACCGTCAGTGGTTGTGCACGACGTGTGCCCGGGGTACATGGCGGTGGGCGCCCAAGGATACAACGGGTCACGCCGGGCATGGACCACCTGCAGCACACGATACCAACGACGGAATGGTGGCTGCACCTCACGGGCCAGGTGGTGGACGTCGCCAAGTACACGTCCTTCTTGGGGGGATCTGACAACCCGACCCCCCTGGTGCTGCTGGGGGAAGCAGGGTAGAGCCAGTGGGGAGACACCAAAGTGGTTACATAGCCCCTGCCTTCTCGGGGTCCCAAAGTGGAGAGAGTCCCAAAGTCGCTCCCATGGGTGCCCGTGGACTGTCGGGCGCCTTTGGCGCTTGCGGAATCTTGAGACCACTCCCTTTGATAACTAGCTGTCGGCCAAAGGCCCCCGAGGGGGGGGGGGGGGGGAGCAATGAAGAAAGGCTACATAACCCCTACCGTTTCCGGGTCACTAGAGCAAGGAGGAATCAAAAAGGGCTACACAATGCCAACGTTATCCCTTTCCCCAAAGCGGGCAGGAATCAGAAATAGCTACAGAATCCCTGCCGTCTTGGAGTCCTAAGATCATAGAGGATTCAGACTTGCCTACATAATTCCTGCCATTCTAGGCTACTTAGAGCCAACAGGATTCAAGAAAGGAGACATGCCTCCTTCCAATGTGGAATCCATGGAGTCGGGAGGAAGCAAAAAACGCTACATAAGCCCAAAGATGGGGTGGAAGCGAAAAAAACTACATCACCCCTATTGTCCAGGTCTTCAAAGCGGGGAGGAAGTAAGAATGACTACATAACCCTTGCCGTGTCCAGATTCCGAAAGCAAAGGAGAATTAAGAAAGGCTAAGCACCCACGGCATCACGGCCTCCACAAAGCCCCAAAAGTAGGGAGGAAGCAAGAAAAACTTCATAACCCTTGATGTGTTGCGGTCCCCAAATCGGGGAAGAAGCAAGAAAGGGTAGCCCAGGCTGTTCCAGGTTCCCCAAAGCGGGGAAAAACAAATTTCTACACAATGCCAAGTGTCTCGGCTTCCCTGGTGTAGGGAGGAATCAGAGTTGGCGATATACCCCTTGCCGTCTAAGGCTCTAGAGAGCTGAGAGGAATCAAGACAGCCTCGCCGTCTCTAGGCCCCCAAAGCGGGGAGGAATCAGAATTGCCGACAAAACGGTTACCGTCTACGTAACCTGTGCTTTCTGAGGGCCCCCACAACCCATAGCATGGAGGGAAAAAAAGCCAAATAATCCCCATCGGTTGGGGTCTCCAAAGCGGGGAGGAGGCAAGAAAGGCAACATCGTCCCATGGTCGCTAGAACGGGACGGCACCAAAGGGGCTAGCATAAGACCAACTGTCTCGGCTTGTCTAGAGCAGGGAGGAATCGCTACATACCCCTTGCCGTTTGAGGCTCTAGAAAATTGAGAGGAAGCAAGGAATGCTACATATCCCTTGCTGTCTTGGGTTCCCTACAAGTTAGAGGAAGCAAGAAAAGCTGCATAACCCCTACCTTCTCGGGGTTGCAACAGAGGGGAGGAAACAAGAAAGGTCTGCCATCAAGCACCAACGGCAGCAGCATGCCGCAGCATGCCGCAGCGCCAGATTCTGGGAGCTGTTGGTGGCGGACTTTTTTTTCATAACATGTCAAACCTCTGAACCCTTTGTTGCACAAGCATCTCAGAACTGAGTGGTAGCTCAGTGGTCTATGTACCAGGCCCCAGTTTGGAGGGTTGTGGGTTCCATTCCCGGAAAGGGCAATTTTTTGCCTGTCCGTTCCTCTCTATTGTTGCACAGATCTTCGCTTTTTTGGTGTTGTTTTCAAGTCCTGAGGATACTCAAACAACCGAGGGATCACAGGAATTTTTTGCGTGTCAGTTCCTCTCTATTGTTGCACAGATCTTCGCTTTTTTGGTGTTGTTTTCAAGTCGTGAGGATACTCAAACAACCGAGGGATCACAGGAATTTTTTGCGTGTCAGTTCCTCTCTATTGTTGCACAGATCTTCGCTTTTTTGGTGTTGTTTTCAAGTCCTGAGGATACTCAAACAACCGAGGGATCACAGGAGGTACCCTTGACCAACAGCTTGAAGCATGCCGCAGCATGCCGCAGCGAGCCAAAATTGTCTTGGGGACCGTTGGTGCTTGTCTGCCATCTTGGGGTCCCCACAACAACGGGTGGGAATCAAGAAAAGCTACATAACCCTTGCTTGCCATCTTGGGGTTGCCAGCGCGGGAAGGAATCAAAAATGGCACATAACGCCAGCTGTCTCGGCTTCCATAGAGCAGGGAGGATCCAAAAATGGGCCTACTGTCCTATGAGGCTCGTGATAGCTAAGAGGAATCAAGGAAGGCTACATAGCCCCTTCTGTCTCTAGGAGAAGGGAGGAAACAAGAAAGCCTATATAACCCATGCTATTACGGGGTCCATGCCATCACGAGCAAGCAGCTGTGTTGAAATGTTTCGGATCTAGATCTCGAGGGCAATGTACAGCTTAAGTAGGTAGCCCCATCATCTATTCCTCCCCTCTTAACCCGTCCTGTTGCATGGTTGACAACAATTTCAGCTCGAGTTTGAGCTCCAGCCCCAGTTCCTCATTGCACTCCTTGAGCAAACATGGGTAATCGTCAAACAGTAGTAGTGCAAGCAGTGCATCCACTGTATGAGACTTTGTGCCATCTAAGGATGTGTCTAATGCAGGCCAAGTAGCTGTGGCAATGAGTGCACAATGTAACAGACAGAAGTGCACCGCAACGCCTGCAAAGGGAAAGGGGAAGTAGCGCAACTGCCCCTGGTCCTACACACATGTCACGTACCGTTCTTCAAAATGTACACTGGTATTGTTGCTAGGCGGCAACACAGAGCATTTTGGACTGGGACCAACATCGTCACATTCGATGGTTGTGGTCAGCGGCATTCATACTCAGAGTGGGTCTGGCAACAAAAGTCGATGATGCGGGTTGATCCCCCTGCGGGAGAACCCCCCTCCCAAGTTCCCGGATTGGGGACTTCTGTCCTCTCGGGAGAACACCCCTCCCAAGGCCCCGAATGGGGGATTTCTGTCCTCAGAGGACAAAAATCCGCCATTCGGGAAGCGGGGAGGGGGGTTTCTCCCAGAGGACAAATTTCCCCAACTGGGGAGCTGGCCTCCGTTTTTCAGCCTGGATCACCCCGAAACCCCTTTCTGATCCTCTGAACGGCGTTACCCAAAAGAGTGTTCCTGTAGACGTGACCAGCGCTGTCTTAGCAAACCCAAACACACAAAAGGCCCTCGTGATCCACTGTTTGATTTTCTCCTCCAGTATCATTTCTCACCCCACCACATGTACCGCGTCTGATCAATATGTTGTCCTCGGTCCATTGCGGATAATCCCTTGTGATCAGAGCCACAGAAAGCAAATCCGTATTACGACGTGCCAACACTGCTACAGCTTCCAGTTCTTCGACGACGACCCCGTCATCTGCTCAGCAGCGTGCTGTACCAGTGACAAGGTCCACGAGTATCAGTGCAGCAAGCGGTGCTCCTAAAGGCCCAGCTCTATCCTCAAAGAGCCCTGGCAGTGAGTTGAAGCGTATCCCTAGCGGTATGCTGTGGTCTGCAGGGGACAGGGCCTAGTTCACCATGAGGCAGCGGTCTCCAATCTTGAAGTTGACTGGAAATTTAAATCATTTTTGGTGGACGCTTTGACGCACTGGCCATATTCCACGGGGGGGGAGGGGTACTCAGGTGTACACTGGACAACGGACAACGCCCCCTACACACCTCCAAAAGGCTCCAGCACCCCAAAAAGTGTAAGTGTAGTCAAACTCAAAGTTGGTCCGCAGTTGCTGGGAAATATATTTCCAGATACAATTCTGTGTACACAAAAGGGTCAGAATTGTATGGGGATCTCAACTGTGGCGTGAGAATGAACAAATGCTCCCCTGTCGCCGCCAGACCCCAGCCGTTCCCTACTGCACCACATCTTCCAGGTCTTTTTCTCCCACCAAAACGTTTTGGCCTAATTTGTGTGTCGTTAAAGATGGCCAGAACATCATGGAGATTTCAAGTTTGCAGCTGTTAGCCTGGGGTTTGGTGCGCCTTTACCCCCCCTCCTTTGGGAGCCCCACGTGTCGGTGTGCTGGTTTCATCTGAGCGCCCGATGACCCATTCAGCAATTTCACCTCACCTCACCAGGGCACAGGGCTGTCCTGTGACCCTAGCTGCACGTGGCCTTCATGATCCCTATTCGGTAGTCCTAGGATCCTTCCCCATGGAGCCACTTTCACACAGACGTGTCCGAACCTTCAATGGCTCGCTGCCTGTTTTGGTCAGTTTGGAGCCCGAGAAAACCTTTGGCACACGCCACCATTGCGACGATAGGCCACATGACACGGACTGGCCATAAAAGCACCGAATATACTTCAAAGTGCAAATGGCAGATCGTGTGTTTGCGATCTGCTACAAAGTGTACGCTTCACACCCAAAACCCTGAGTTCCCAATGCGCCACTGCATTCTGCATTTGATGCCACGTTACTATCAGGTCCCAAGTTAATACGGTCCACGCAGTCATTTTGCTGATACCACCTTAACCTGGAACCGCACCACCAGACTATTTTTTCTTTTGCTTGCATTTTTTTTGCATGCTCCTGTTTTTATGTACGAGCCACTCACTGCCACTCTTTTCTTTTTTTTATTTTCCGTGTTTTTTTTTGTTGTTTTCGGCTCCCCTACCCCCCCCCCCCCTCCCCCTCCCTTGTAGCCCACTGCTGTCTTGGGGCTACCGTGCGCACGGTACTGTCAAAATGAGCATTCCCCTGCCCTCTCGGTGCCACACCCAAGCTGAGTGTGGATTGTGACTGCATATCTTGCGGTATTGGGGACACACATGAAAAGTTGTTTGACTCAGTCAGATGATTGGGTTGAACGGACTCATCTTGATGGCTCAGATGATTGGGGTCTAGATTGGCGATGCCGGCCTGATGCATGCCCAATTTGTTCAGGTATATGGCTTTTTTTTCTTCCACATGGAGGTTCTACCTCCTGAGTTCCATCACAATTCAACGACATATTAGTATACAATGGAAGTGGAGACTATGTATATCAGCTTCATGCAGGCAGGCCAGGACATGTGTGTTGTGTGTAGGTTCTCATTGGCACCACGTATGCATTCCTCCTGTCTATCCCCTGGGATTTCTTGAAAATACACGGTTCACACGTCCCCTGCTGTATTAGAGCCAAGTGGGCATACCCTGTGAGGGAATCGGCGCCCAATATTGGCCATCTGAATCCCTAGGCCGAAGATTTGGCGGGCGAATGTTGCCACAAGTGTTTGTTTCGCCGGATTTGCACGCCACATTTCACGAGGCGCAAATCAGCGCAGGTGCAGGCCTCATTAGCGCCACCCCCCCCCCCCCCTCTCATGCAGCTCAGTGGCGCCAACCCCCCCTCCTCCCCGTCAGCGCCAACTCCCTGTACACCAGACCCACCAAATTGCGCAAATCCCGCCGCGTGCCCCTGTGCTCTCCTCGCTCCCTCGAGAGATATGCCCATGTGCACGGGTAAACGACGTTAGCAGACTGTTTTTTGGGGAAGGGGGCCGAAGACCCCCTTCCCAAATATAGTCATGTCGCGTCTACAATATGCCGACAGTGTCTACCATTAGCACACCGCGTCTACTTGGGGCAGACAGTGTCTACAGACTACAGATCGCCATGCCTGTGTGCCAGCCCCCCAGCCCCCACTCCCCACCCCCACCGCGCCAACCCCCCCCTGTGCACCTCGGTAGCGCTGGACGCCCCGTGAACCGAGGCATGCAGATCCCCTGAAACAATGCCACAATCCATGAGGGCATGTTACGTGTAGGGCTGGACTCTGACCCTCCAGAAGCCCCCATCTCAAACCAATGAGGATGCACATTTTTTTCAATGGGGCATAGATCACCACAATCCGCACTCACTCTGGGTGTAGCCCGGAGATGGGTTATTGCGCATAGGCAATCAGTACCAGCAATCACCGGTGCCATCTCTTTTGCGTGGCCTGCTTGTTAGTCGAGGCCACTAATAAGGAGGTTTGGGTTGAAAAACCATTGCAGTTCTGTCGCTGAGAGTGGAACGTTTGTCACAGTGCTCACAATTGCAGCCCTTCCCCACGCTGTTGAGTGCAGAATACTGTCGCCGTGGCATGCACACCCCTGCGAGCGCTGGAGGTCCCACATGCTGCCATCGCCAGACTCTACAAGGGTGCTCTCTCCTCTGACTGCACGTGTGAGACACCACACCAACAGGACGGCGAAAAATGCAAACTGAGCGCTGAAGGTGGCCGAAGGAAACTCTCAGCTGCAATGAGCCCGCAACCAGCTCAAAAAATTGCCGCAGACTAAGGCAAAGACAAAATGTTTCGCTCCACACACTAGGACACATTGATCATTTTGGAGGTATGTCCTAGCGTCTCCCAGACCCCTCTCCCATTCCTCTGCCACCCCAGTCCATGCTCCTTCGTCAGTGCCCCCCCTCTGTGTGTGTGTGGGGGTGGGGGATCCTCGTTCTTGCCATTCGATGATGAAAGCTCTGCATGAATCGGTGGTTCCCATTCCATTGCTCTGCGTGTTTTTCGTGGATTTCCGCTCATTTTCCTGAGACACCAGCTTTATATCGAAGATGAAGTCAAGGATGGACTCGGAGATGAAATGGTCCCTTCCAAAACATGTCATGGACCCTGGTTGGCTCTGGTGGGCCGTTGCAAAAGATGTGATGGGATCCGAAAGAATTCGCGGAGGTTTGAGAAAATTCATTCACGTTTTTCCTGCTCTTCCCGACATATCCTGCCCCGTACCCCTATTTCTCAGTTCCATTCCACCAATGGTCTGGTGTTTTCCTGTTTTTCTCATTCCCAAGATATTATCGTCCACTTGCCAAATACTACTCCTGCAAGGTTTTTCGGCGGTGGCACTCCTTGTAATACAGCGTTTTGTGCCCTTTCTTGGCCCTAAATCCTAACTCAGGCCCAGCCTCGGCTTACGTGACCCACTTCTTCCCCAGACTCATCACGCAGGGTGGTGGCTTCCAGCACTGTGACTGCTACATCCCAAGCAGGAGGTGTGACTGCTTCGCATCATGACCCACCCAGCTGCGGACGTATCGGAGTCGAGGTTGGTACAATGCTCTTGCACGTCACCCGTCCATTAGTATCCCGCAGTCATGCATGTCATTCGAATTGCTGTGCAAACTGAGTCATTGCCCTCATCAAAACTGGGTATTGGGACCGATCTGGTGGATCGGACACCGCAGGAGTAAACCTTTTCTACGTTGTGCGTTGCACCACGCACTCTGCACATCGCACACCGTGCGCTCTCGGCGTTGCAGTGTCCCTCAACACTGCACGCTACACCCTGCACGTTACACCGTGCCCTCTGTACACTTTCCACTGCAGTTCCCACATCTTTGTGCAAACGGTACTCTGCGTATTGCACGTGCAGTCTTCAATCCACACAGAGCCCCAGCTCCCCCGTGCGCCATGCGGCGTTTATGTCTTTAGCAACCGTTTGATCTCCCCAAACCTGTTTGTATGCGCTCCTTCTTCCGCTTTGAGTGTTTTGTTCCTTGCATATTCGTCTCTCGCAGCTGCTGCCAAGAGCTCGCAGTTATCCTCCAAGAGCTCTGGAAGTGATCTCAGACGTGTGACCAGTGGTATACCGAGGGTCAGGACAGAGGCATTGGTCCCTTGATAAGATTTTGCTTGGGTCGTTGTACTCCCACTTGATTTGCTCGACGTGCCAGAACCGTCTGGACCTGCCGTAATCAACGAACTGCTATCTCTGAGTGATGGTGTTTGGTGGCACTGGTTGGCGCCTGCCGTGAATTGTTAAGGCCATCGTCAGCCGTAATTGTGGGATCATGAAGAACGGAATGGGGATGTCAACCGAGGGGTCAGGCAAGAGGTTGCTGGCTGGGTTGGTAGCTGCATTGGTAGGTGGTTGGTAAATTGGTTGGTGGCTGACTTGATGGGTTGGTTACTGTGTGTCGGCGGCTAGGTTGCTGGGCCATTGCATTAGTTGGTGGACCGTTTGGGGGATGGGTTGGTGGCTGCGTGCATGGCTGAGTTTCTGGATACGTTGAATCTTTTGGTTGATGGTTCAGTCAATGCGTTGGTGGGTGCACTGATGGATGCGTTGGTGGCTGGGTTGGTGGCTGTGTTCGTGGCTCAATGGGTTGATGAATGGGTTCGTCTCATCCAACAACCCCATCCAACAACCCATCAACCAACCTCTTCACCGACCCATTCACTGAAGGGTTGGTTGCTGGGTTGATGAATCGTTTGGGTGCATCCCTCAGTGGATGGTCTAGTGGCCGGGTTGGATGATTCGTGGATCGATTGATGGATCGGGTGGTGAATGGAGTGTTTGGTGGTCGGTGGGTTGGATGATGCGTTGCTGGTTGGGTCGGTGGATAGCTTGGTGGCCTGGCGGCTCGGTTGTGGATGGCTTGGTGGCTCGGTCTGTGGGAAGGTTTGGTGGTGCTTTGTGTCGCATCCTTTGTGTTCGAGATGTTAAATCAATAATAATAAATTAAATGGCCGCTGCATGCGTTGCAACGAAGCATGCTGTGAAAGCCAGATCCAAACCAGATTCAACGGCATACCTTGATCCTCTGGACCCATTTTCAGGTTCAGACGCATCTCGACGAGTTGTAACCTCTAGTACGAGTACTGCAGGTGTGCGCATTATTGGCCATTGTTACATCAACCATGCTATCTTGATTGAGGCTCAGGCAGGGTGCCAGGCAATCTCCAGGGACTGCCAAATCAGTGTCGGAATGATTTTCTAATGCGGCCACTGTTACTGCATGGACACCGTTTTATCCTGTATGCAACTATGGCATGATTTACAAGAAGTGCCAAAAGAAATGAAAATGGCATTGCAATGAAATTGTCAGTGAGATTTCATGAGACTGTGGTATGTGGTGTGTCTGCCCCAGGGCAGATGATAGCTCCAGCAGCAGCAGCAGCAGTGAAGGTGATGACAGGAACACGAACGATGACAGCGTCTGAACAGTACGTCCGCTTGAATTTGGTTGTGGATGCGGGGGCATTTTGCTGGGTGGCAGCCGACAGTCCATGTGCCGAAGGTTCCCGGGCCTGGTGTCCCCACCTGCTGCACTTGAGAGGTTTGATGCCGATGACAAGGCACCTGTCGATTTGATCCCTTTCGTGCTGGTTTCGCTGCGGTCCACACGTGCCTATTGGTGCCTCGGGTGTCTCCAGGGGTGCATTTGCTGTGCGCACCAGTCGGCCCAGCTGCGGTCCTGAACCACGCTCTATTCAATGTAAACCCTGCCAGAACACCAGTCTGTGTCATTTCGATCCAGGCCAAACCACAAAACCGATGTCGCCAAAATCCAAATTCAGGCTCTCGAGAGAACCATAAAATTAGATGCCCACCACTGACTGATTGCAGCCCTCACGACAGAGCCCTGTCCGCTGTGACGCATCTTCGTTCCCAGATCCAGCTCGGCGAGTGGTGGCCTCCGCAGCAGGGGGATCTCAACCCCGAGGTATGGATGTCTTGCATCTCTGCACCAGCCGTGCGGCCGCCCAAACAAACAAAGGATGACTCAAATTTCGTACCTGGACGTTTCACAAGTGCGAGGGATGGCCCTCAGGGCACAGCAGTGTGACGTGCAAACGGCTGCTGTGGTCTGGTTTCTGATCCGTCAATCTATACCGCTACTCTCTCCCGTTACTCTTTCCTGTCACTCCATACCGCTACTTTATACCGTTACTCTATACCGACAACTTCCTTATGAAAACCCCAACCAGTGCGTGTACCCGAAGTGAAGCACCAACTGGCACGCCTACTGAACCTTCACGACAAAGCGCCCTCCCTGGCCTTTGGCCGCCTTCGTTGCCAAAGACAGGGTCTGAGCTCCTGATCCCCTCCTCCGCAATACCCAATCCAGGGGCCCTCGACCCACAGTCACTGGTGGAGGGGAGGTCGCGAGGGGCGTTCCCAAAAGAGGGGCAAAACATTTCTGTTGGTCATACTGGGCGGCTGTGCAACACCACCGCACGGCTATCCAGCTTCCGCCCGTTTCCAAGACGTCTGTCTATCTCTGGAGCTCTACTCGAAGTGGCACGGCAGTGAGCCGTAGATTCTGGTTTTTTTTATTGATCCATTGGAGTCATCTGCTTGCCCAGTGCGCCGATGATGCCTGGGCTGGTACAAGTGTCCTCCACCCTTGGTACAGGCTGGCGGGGGGCTCAGGGCCGTGTTCATAGGACTCACGAACGTCCAGTCCAAGCGCCATTGGCGCGACTGCCGTAGGTTGGCCTCTACAGCCGCCGTCGATTGGCTGAGAACGGCTCCGATTGATGCCAAGTGAAGAGATCACTGTGTCTTCTCATTGGGCCTAAACATGGGGCTCGCGACCGGATGGCCCCAGTTGTTCAACCGGAAAGCGTCCTGGTGTTCCGCATCCCCTTACAACCGATACGCGGATGTCCCCGCCACGCGCTTTTCTACTTCAGCCGCTGGAGTCATCCGCAGAACGTCAAGCCAGGCGCTCCGCAGCACGGCACAACCTGCTCCCCAGGCGTCGGTTGCTGGGGCAGCCTCCGCCCCGCGCCAGGGCCCCACTTTGTACGAAGAGATGCGACAGGCGCAGCTTCAACAGGACGCTCAGCTGGCGCAGAAGTTAGGTGCGCCCCAGCACTCAGCCGTCCACCCGAGCCGAGTCTGTTCCGTCCTTCTTCCTCTCTGTTGCGTATGCCTTGCTTCCGCCCGGGCCCCTGAATGTGAATCCGAAGGCTGAGGTGCGCGCAAACGGGGGGAGGCCCCGATGCCACGTTGTGGCGCATGGCGGTGACGGATGCGGGTCACCTTGCAGGATAAGAAAGGGTCAGCACTCTTCCATTTTAAGTGACAAATTGGGCAGCAGTAAAATGACATTGCAGGTGGAGCACGGCAGGGGCGTCAGTCCCACATGATATTACGCAGCACAAGTCGACCAGCAGGCAGACGTATCAGACGTACATGATTGCGAGAGGGAGGAGACGGAGGGGGTTGTAGTGATCGGTGGTGGGGCACATGCACACACGGCACACGCAGAAGCTCATAAGTCCGAGGGCAGCAAGAAAAGATGGAGGCATGAGGGGGGGGGGGCTTGGAGCCCCGCAAAATATGAGCGGGGGGAGGGTGGGCGTTGGAAACAAGGACCCCAAGAGTTGCAATGTGATTTCTTCACTACGCGTCCCACAGAAGGGCACCGAGGGCTGCCGGTCTGTCTCTGCACTATGTGCGCCACAAGGGCTACACTTGTGTGCAGAGCACGTACCTGGGGAACAGCACACCAGTAATTCTGTTGGGAAATTGGGACCCCCCTGCCTCTGCTCCATTTGTCATGTGTTTGCAACCTACTTCAATTGGTTTCCCGAGGGTGCGGGATGGCCCCGTGTGCTCTAAAATGAGATGAGCAGTGTCAGAGACACTGCTCATCAGAGGCACCGTTCCTCTTCATAGGACCCAATGGTTCGAGGTGTTGACAGCTTCTATCCGGACTCTTACACGTCTGAACATCACTCATCGAGACACTTGTATCATTTCTTAGCAACCATCCAGCCCCACTGGAATGGAGGGCACCATTACATTTCGTGTGATATCATTATTGGCAAGCAAGTTACAATGTGTGCATGGTACAAATATTGCCAAACATGTCCCCACTGGGCCAAATACAAACCAACAATGGAGACACCGTGCGAGCTACGTGTGCAGCCGGATTTACAGTGCCCAGGAGAGGGAGGCGTTTTGCATCTCTCCGCTTCTCAACCCCGCCGCTGCAGCACAATATGAACGAGGGGATGCGACTTTGAGCGATGAGCTGTTGGCCCAGGAGCTGTATGAACACGAGAAAAAGCAGCGGGAGACGGTGTGTCGGGGTGCGAGGGACGGGACGACGTGACTTAGAGAGGCTTTTGGATGCGGTTGCGGCAGATGTGCCTGGGTTTGTGTGCAGTGAAGGGGTGCGGCGGGGGCCTTTCATAGATTGGGGACCTCGGAGATCCTGCCGGCCTCGTGCTTCAGCCACGCACCCGTCATGCTCCGACGCAAGGCAACCATTGTATTCCGTGCCATCACTTGCGGCAGAGCAAAGGAAGACTTGCAATACACAATGTTCCCTCTGCCGGTGCCCGAAGCACTGCATCCCCATCACCAGAATCAAGTCTCTGAGCCCTGGGTTCCACCGCTGCCGAGCCCGAACCACAGCTTTTGCCTCTGGTGCACACCGCTTCGCGAGGCAAATCCGAACCTCCCGTCTGTTCGTCGTATCAGCATTGCTGCAGCGTATTGCAGACTGACCCCGCGAAACTGTGTTGCGCCTGTTTTTCGAAGGCGGCGTGCAAACTGTCACCAGTCAGTCCCGGTCAGTTACAGCATTGCGCCCCCTGAGACACTCGTAGTTTGGTTTTTTTTATGCCTTAAGAGCCGCCCTCGGGGATCGCCCGAATCGCCCTCGACTGCCTAATCAACTAACTAACAGCCGCTGGTTACCCTCCAAACGCCGCCAGTTACTCTCCAACGGCCGTCACTCTCCATCCGCCCGGCACCTTTTTCTTGCTGCCGAATAACGTGTTGTGTCGCACGCCGCATTATCTAAATGCAGGAGCTGACAGATGACGCGCTTGCACAAGCACTGTCGGATCAAGAGCGACAGGCAATCGCCCAACAAGACATGGTTTATGCGATGCAGGCTCAGGAACACGGTTGTCTGTCCTTGTGTGCTTGCATGCCGATGTTTGCAACCGTATTTGCTGTGCGTTCCTGACTGTTTCATCCGTTTGCTTTGTGCTCTTGCTGTTGGTTCTCATCTTGGTGTCTGCCTTCCTCCCTTCTGTATGCTTTGTGTTTATGCTTTCTTGGAGGCGGGTGTTCCCCTTTGAAATCATTCCATGCTGTTGCATAGTCAATGCTGTTCTGAAGCTTTCTGCCGTCGTGTGAAAGTTTTCCCTGGGGCAAACAGGGCCGCACGATACATTACTCTTCGACCATTGATTGCCATTTTCCTTCCCGCCGTATCGCGCTCTGCCACCGACAACGAGTGTCCTGGGCTAGTGTGACCTTCTGCGATGCCTGCCCCTCGATGGGGGGTTGGGTGGCTGACACAGGACAAACCGGAAATGCGCTGTAACGAACCGGAAATTGCCCCGGGACAAACCGCAAATGACCTGGGACAAACCCACGTGCACACCTGAACTGCGTGTTCCGGGAGACGTGCGGTGTGTGTGCGATGTGCACTAGAGCCTAGCGCTCGTTGTTGCCCGGTTTGTGTGGTGCGCGCTTCTTGTCCTGCGCCTCGTTCGGCGCTGTCGCTGTCAAAATTTCGGTCGTCATCATCATTGTAGAGCGCACGTCGACGCAGCAGCAGCAGTTGACCGATGAGCAATTGGCGATCATGCTGTCACAGGAGGGAGCAGGTATCGAGTTGACGTGGTGATTGTGGAGGGTGGGAATTACCCGGGGGGATCCGTAAGGGACAAGCGCTGTCGAGCAAGTTCTGTGTGAGCACTTGGCAAAGTCAGGCAAGAATCCCGGCACGCACAGGCCGGAGCCACCGCACCTCGCAATGAAGCGGAGAAAATATGCCGCACAAATCTCCAGCCGAAAAAAAGAATTGATTAATTGGTTGGTCGAGGAACCGAACAACCGACCCACCGAAAAAGCTGCAAAACTCATGCACAGAAGCCCGCCGCGGGAACAGAACGCCCTCTTAGGGGACCGGGACGGACCCCAACGGGAAGGTACCGAACTGTAACGGGACTGCAACGGAGAAACAGAGCCCCTGCGCTTCGATGTACAACCAGCCGTTTTGGGGTGTCACGTCGAGACCCCCCGCGTCGTTGGTCCAGGGCCCCTGCCCACCCACTCGTGGAGGTCCTGCATCAGGGGACGTCGGACTTTCAATCAAGGGGGCGGAGGTCAGGGCCCATCCGGTGCTAAGAAATTCGGGGCTCAAGGCACTGCATCTCAGACAGACGATGGCGTATTCAGCCCCCCTTGTCGCGCTGGTTCCGGAAGTGCCGTCTTCGTTGTCACTGGGATTTGGGGTTCGAGGCACCTCCGGTCCTTCCCGGCCTCGGGGCCATCCCGGGGGCTTTCAGCGTTCTGCTCAATGGAGCCTCTTTGGATTCTTTTTTTGAAGGGTCTGGCGAGGGGGCTCTATCGCCTGCCCCCCAGGGGCAGCACTTGACGCGGTGCACGCGCGGCGCGGAGATCTAGCCGTCTGGCCCGACCAAGAAGCTGTAGATTTGCTAGGCCGAAGAGCTATAATTTCCCTCCGCTATTAGGATAAGGGTAGGAAAAGTTGACGACCCAGCAGGGAGACCCCAAACTTGGGTGGTGGTTGTTCCCAAGGGGCTATCTCATGTATTTTCACCCTGGGAGGCGCCGGAAGAGGCAAGACAGAGGGATGTTTACACAGGTCTTGTGCATTTTGGGAGGAGGTAAAGCCAACCCGTTCCGGGTAAACCCGCCCTAAACGTAGCGCGCGGTGCGCGCGTGACGCAGATACTCCCCCCAGACCCCGGGCTCCGCTATCGAAAGTCCGAGGGCCATGTTTTGGGTCGCCAACATGTCCCCACTGCTCTTGGCATACAGATATCTGATGACCAGGGGTTCTGGGTCTGATATATTTTAGGCGCATTGGCGGTTGCTTACACACCACCTCAGAACACGCATGCCATGATGACGTAACGCGGCAGGAGTGCCTCGACCTTCGTGGACTGGCGAGGGGTGTGTTGGGCCAGGGAGCAGGTGGAGGTTGAGTGCCCGTAACTCTAATCATGTTGCCTATGGCAAGCAATGCACGTTGTTACGTCTGTTGCATAGCCCTTCCTGTCCGTTTCTTTACCACGCCACGCTGCACAGTGGTATCCTGAGCTCCGTTGCATGTGGATCGCAGGCGTTGACGCAATGTCCGATGAGGCGTATGCATTGGCCCTGCAGCAAGAGTTCTACTCCTAATCCGTCGCTTCTTCCAATCGGATGCGGAAGGGTTCGTGCTGGGACCCAGCAGTTGCATCCGGTTTCAGGGTTGCAGAGGCCGCGGTTCCGCGCACAGCGCTGTGCTGGTCTCTGCTCCCTGCTCACTGTCACCGTATCCGCCCCTGTATTAGTCAATATCCATGTTGTACTGACAGTGGGATGATGGCACAGATCCGACCCCCACCCCGACCCTCATCAGAAAACCCGTTGTGATGGCCATCCTTTCTCTCGACGACGGCCACCCATCTCACCCAAGCAACCCAAGCAACGGGGGGAGCGCCAAACTTTGAGGCCATGGGAAGCACCGACCAATTGCTCTCGGCTCTCCTCCGACAGCGTGGGCCTTAATTACACGTGCCCCCCTTTCCCCCTCTCCCCCGCCAGCTCCCCGTCCTCAGCCACGGCTCAAACCCAACGGTTGGCAGGCCTAACCCTAACCCTGACCCTCCGTTTGCTGTCGCCCGCCTTCAGAGAATTTGTCACCCACCGCGAAATCCCCGCGCCTTGGCAGTCAACAAGTCCCACTCCTCCTGAAAGTGCGGCGGCTTCCGACTGGAACATGAGGAAGCTTGTTTTTGGTGGCGAGCTCATCCACCATCAACGATCAGAGGAGCGCAACAGGAGTGTCAGGGGAGCGTAGCGGGCCCCGAGGGCAACGGGATTGTACCGGGACGGTGACGGAGTCACGGACGGGGGGTTCGCTGGTTCCTGTCCACCAATTTGCTGTGCATAGCTGTGGTCACTGGACAGATGTCGATCCCCCGTCCCCGCTGCTTCCCCATCCGTTTCCGGCCCTTCACGCACTCAGGCACAGGTCGACGGTACACAGGCCTTGTTGACTCGGATTGCTGCCCTTGCACCAGCGTCCGCGCTGACTTGGGTCCTTTTGGGGGTCTATTTGTGTCACATCTGTGCTGATATGAGGGCCGGCAGCAAAGAGAGGTTCGTGGATCGGCATGCAACCCCCCCCCTCCCCTACAGGCAGAGGACGTGGGGATGAAAACAAACGAAACGTGGAGGCCTGTGTCCGTGTGTGTCCGCCGTAACCGCCCGTTCACACCAACGCTAACGTCAGGTCTCAGGCGGTCGGAATCAAGTCGCCTCCCGGCCCGTGCAGTCCATTATCCAAAGCCACGACATGAAATTGTGCGGCGCAAGTCCGCCGACCCTTTTTTTGACAGAGGCAGACAAAGCGAGAGGCAGAAAGCTCCGAAGCTACCACCGCTGCAAGATTTGCGGTGTCGAGGGGGTGTATATCCCAGCGTTATCAAGTCCACCGAATAGAATGGTCGCAATGTTGCACCCCCTGACCTGGCCCTCGTGCACGGCCCACAGCTTCTTCTTGAGGCTGTCCATGGTCTTCCCTTGCCTTCCTGACACAAGGCCCGCTGGCCTTTCGTCTGACCGTACGGAGTGGCGTTGAGGGGTCCGGCGGCGGCAGTCCAGGTGGTGTAGGAGGGCATGTGCTGTACCCATCCGGCATAGCGCGTAAGTTTGGGGGGTGAGTGGGTGTAGGATTCTGCAGATGTGTGGTGTGGTGTAGTGAGGTTCGGATCAGGCGTGGACAGGGGCTGGAAGGCAGAGACACATATCCATGGCATTGATTTCGTGCCCAGACTCATTGCGGTGTCTGTATTCCCGTCCTGTGACCAGCAGAATGCAAGGAATCTCCGCTGCTGCAATGGTACATACTGCCCCGCCAAGCGACTGCCGCAAGACCATCATACTGAGATCCCGTCTGCAAACATGATCCAGGAATGTCGAACCAAAGGAGTGCCATTGGAACCTTTGGATGTCACAACTTACGGATGTCAGGTCTTAAGGCTGTTATTGTATGGAGGAGGAGAAGAGGGCTCTGCTGGTACGGATGGCATGCTCTATCTTGCCGGTAGTATTCTCTTGCTCTTGGCAAGGTTCGTTTTTGTTGCCACGTCGTGTCGAAGCATTTTGCAGGCCAAACCCCGGTCTCAGGGAATGCCGTGCACGCAATGCAAACTTTTGTATGTCAGCAACTACTTGAACCCTAGCTTAGGCTCTTTTTCACAAGTTTGTTGTTCCATGACTGGTTTTTTTACGCCTCTTGTGCATTGAGGATGTGGCACATTTGAATGGCCACCCATATTCACCCATTTTCAACCATTTTAGCCCATTTTCGCCGGGTTTTGCTGCACGTTCTTTGTTACGGCTGGATGGTGGATTATGATGATGGGGAATCACCGGGCGTCATGTACATTCACAACACTCCAAAGCGGATTCCAACCTTCATGGCCATTGCCTGGCTATCTCTAGGAAACAATGTCCTTTGTGGATTCTCTTTATGAGCCAGCACTTGAACCCTGCATCCGCACTCTCGGATCATTGCGGATCAGTAGCATGGCTCATCGGTAACGGCCCACATAGTGTTGCATATTGCTACAAGTTGGGACCCAATCGGGTCAAGGCAGAATGCCTATGTCCACAGAAGGCTACCACCATTTTCTCAACACACTCACACAACAGCAGATTGCGCTTGGCCACGGCCACCAACCACCAAGGATATGAAGACCCTTGTGACGGCTGCATAAATGCAGGGTGGTTTCCTCCCTTCCTCCCTTGGCTAGGTTTCATTGTGTGGGCACGCAGTGCAATAACTTGTCCTCAGGCTATCTCAGGACATCAGGCTTGGACCTCCATGTTCCCCGGAATCTGAATGCTGACAAGAGCCATGGATCGAGCCAAAATTTGGCTCTCAGAAGAATTCAAAAACGTTCCTGTGCCAAGATTCAGTTTTCTGTCTTCGGGAAAGGGTAGGGGTGTCCGTAAGGATGGTCTTTTTGTTTCCATTAAAGCCCTTAAGGACGGCCCTCTGAGCCGGCGATTGACCGCCAACCGCTGGCGATTAAGCACCGGCCGCCAAGTGCTAGGCACCGATTGCTGCCAACTGCTGTCCGGTGAAAGCTACTTGTTATCGGGTACTGGTATGAGGTGTTCGTTACTGGCCAATCGCCGTTGTTGGCCGGCACAGCACAGTTGGCTGCTGCGCCGTGTGACATTGTTAGTGAGGCGTACCGGCACAGTTTGGTGTTCTCTGGGAACAGGCGTTGCTGCTCAGGGCTCTGGGCGCCACGTCTGGCAATTGGGCTTCCATGAACGACGAGCCTTGGCAGTGAGGTCTCACCGCTTTTCTCCAAATTTTGTGCCCGGATCTATGGGTCTCCAGCCTCTTTTCGACCAGCTCGCAGGTGAGTGGTCAAGGTGGTATGTGTGTGTGTGTGGGTGTGTGCCACACCACGGGCTCTTATCGGTATTCAAGATTTCAGTGACACAGACACGGCTTGATGCATCCAGATTGTAAATAGTCCCGTGGAAGCGCCTCAGTGCTTAGTGGGTGCATGTCTGCGAACCCCCAATAGTCTGCACTGAGTAATCAGGCAAAACATGTTCAAAATACAGAATACAGACTGTCCAGGGATATATTTGACCACTCAGGGGGCGCACCATACGCTGTGCAAAAAGGCTATGTTGGACCCGTAAGGTTAAGCAGTGCCTGAATTGGGCGATTGGTGAGGTGCAGTTCAACCATAACCCTCATTTTCCTTACCTTGTAGTCCATCTCACTGATGCTATGCCAATCAGGCTGATTGGTAGTGCTTTTTCCATTGTATGGTTTAACCTCAATTTTGCGGATTGTATATGGAAGGTCACCTCGGCAGCGGATAATTTGGGTAACATAGTGTGGATATGGTCACGGCAAAGCTAATTTACTGTTGGGCGCTGTGCAGAAACGTCCCCTTGGTCTGTTGGTTTGTGGGGGCCAGTGAGCTCGGTATGGGATGACTGAGCTGGAAAGTGGGTGATTTGGAAAGCCATTGTGCAAAAAGGAGAGATTGTACTATGCCCACCATCGCCCAACCCCCAGTAATTGAGAGGAATGCCAACCACACGTTTCAGTGCAGTAGCCATTAATGCTGATACGTCGCGACTGCGGACTTAGCAACACTAAGTGTCTGGTTAGCCATGCATTTACAGGACTGAAGACGAAGGTTGTACATGGGGATGATTCCCGGGGACAGTTTGTACAGGATTTGGCTGTCTTTGGCCGGGGAACAGTGTTCTGTTTGTGAGCATCTGTTGGTTGTGTGTGTGATGTGTGGTATTGTCAATTTTCCTATGCGCGAAGCTCGCACCTACGTCTTTAGGTCCATCAACATCAGTAGCACCCTGTCCTCCATTCCACTCCACGAACCAAACTGCCTGGCCTTGCATGGTTCTCAGCGCCAGACGGCAATTCGCCAACTGTGGTTGGCGGGTCACAGCGTTTGGTGCTGAAACGACGAAGGTTTGTGGTCAACTGACAAACAGGACACCTGACGCTGGTGACCGGCAACAGCAGGCCGGTGGACGTCAGCCTGTGGGGCGGGGGTTGCAAGGTAGGCAGGGCTATCCTCAGGGGCGGCTGTTCGTGGGCATGAAATCGGTTCTTCAGAGCATGTTTCCAGCGCGGGGCGGGCCATACAACCCCGGGCTAGGGATTGAACGCAGCTTGCAATGCGCTCTCTTTTCCAGCCGCACGATCCCGCCACCTGTCCATGCTTCGAATCACCCCCACGTGCAAGGTTTGGCGTTAGAGAACTTGGGTGTGTACCAAGTCTTGACTGTCCTGATTGACAATTTTGGATGCACACAGTTGTGTGCACATAACTAATTGCGAAATTGACATTCTCAGTCGTTGCCGCAGCACTAGTGATGGGGGTGGGGAAAAAAATGTGCAGGGTAATCTGGGTTGCAGGGTTCAGCTGCTGTTACTCTCATCAGTAGCACATGAGCATCGCAGCCAAGTGTATCATTTTCTCTCCAATCTTTGGTCAATATGTGGCAGCTCAGCTTGGAGTACTGACTGAGAAGCCTCTCGCCGTGCATGTTTCTCCACCTAGGACTGCTTTGATTTTCTCGAGAATGACCAAAATGCGTTGCTTCTGCAGTTTTGTTCCACAAACGTCTACTGACAATTCTATAACCAAATCAGGGTGAGGGGTCTGGTTTGTATTGACGCTGCTCTTGAGGAGCTAAGGCATGAGATTCTGATTATTGGCACCAGTAGGGAAGAGCAGGACCCATCAGGGAGTAGCATCCCCCTTCCACCGGGGTACAGGGCTATCCAGTTGCATGGGTACACGTTCTCATTGAGGATGTGCAGTGATTCTGGCCCAGCCCAGCTCTTTTGTATTGTCCACAGCAGCGAGGCCACTTCCGCTCCAATGGTCGGACGCAATTTCGCTTTCCAGCTCATCATTAGTCATGCACCACCACTGAGAAGCTGATTCAGCTGCAGTTGAGATGAGGGTTCAGCCTTTTGTGCTGTGCCTGCAAGCTATCCGGGTGGGGGCTCCCATTTAGGATTCATGCAGTTGAGATTGACAAAAAGGTTGTGATGGGGTGGCATTCAGAACAGAGCGCAAATGGTCAATCTCACCCGGTCGGGTAAAGTATGTATTATGCTTGTTGATGTTCACATGTGCCCGCACTTTGCAGTATTGTAATTGTGGGCCAGCAACACTCATTCACAGAGGAGTACCAATGTGCTGAATCAGCAAACCAAGCTGCTGCATTCAGGATTTTGCGTGCAGTTGTGAAAAGGAGCGTTTGGGGAAAGTGGTCAAGATTTGGAGAAAGACTCAAGATGCAATGAAGAAGGGTGTAATGGTGCCGTGATTTTGCGTGCGTCCCAAAAACACCCCGTTTTTTTTTATACCAAAACAACCCATTGCCACCAATTTTTACCAAAAAACCCACCCTATGTTTTTTACCAACCCTGGGCTGGTGGTTGGTAAGGTTTGGGGTTTTTTGTAAGAACTGGTGTGTTTTTTGTGAAGTTTGGGGTGCTTTTTGGTAAGAATTTGGTTTTTTTTTTGGAATAGTTTGGGGTTTGTTTGGTAAGGCTTGCACTTTTCATTGGTAAGAATTTGGGCTTTTGCTTTTGTAAAACCTGTTTCAAACGCCAGATTTTGGCCACAGCTTTCAAATCCACAAATTTTTGGTAGCTCTTTGAGTTGGGAATAGGAACTCATGAATCCACAAAGTTGGGATACCGACCATGAATGTTCTCGTCAGCTGCAACAAAATCGCAATGCGAAGTGTACTTTGTATGCCTAGATGCAGTAATTAGGGTGTTGTCTAAGATTGCTGTGTGTTCGCAACTGTTTCTAGCATTGTGCACCTCTTTGCACACCAAGTGGTCCACATACATGGTTGGGGAAACACAAACAGAGTAGGTAGCAGCACAAAACCAAGCATACATAAAACACCAAAAGACGAGGTTTACAAAAAGAGGAAAAGACGAGGCGCGCCACCTGGAATGCTACATTGGCGATGCGGGCCACCACTGGCCCATGGCCCGGTTGAGGAATTATACCGGTGTCGCTGGTTTGCAGGTCTTTGTGCTTGATGATAGTAGTGGACCACGCCTCTTCATACAATTGGGGCCTCACGGCACATGGCTGATGCACGATTCACCTTTTTCATTCACGGTCCTATCTTTCTAGCTACCAAAGCACATCGAAATCGGCATGCTGCCTGTTCTGCATGTATGGTTTTTTTTTGTTGATGAAGTTTGATAAGTAAATCATTAAGTTAATCATTTTTGTGAAATACGATAATAAAAAAGGATCACTATGAATACATTTTTTGGAATGTCAAAATTTTGGGCTAGGCATTTCCAAAACCGGTAAGCATTCTCTTGCGTGTAGTGCTGGCTAGCTAAGGCACACATGATTTTAGACTGCGAACCCCTATGATAAACCCTTTGAACCCCGGATTCCTCTCCAACACCCCATGTAAGGCCGAGTCTTTTTGGGGCTTTCTGCTGGAATCCTACGGATCCCGGTTAGGCGTTGGGCGGAGTTTGCGTCTCCTAGCCGCCCCGCTTGCTCACAACTCTCCCAAAATACTACTCAGGCTGCCGGTTCCTCTTCATCCCGGTTCCACGCAATTGGGCAACACCCAATTCAGCATGTTCGCATTTCATCATGGGACGGGAAGAGGCTCGGCATACATGCATTCATGTGAGGACCCGTTCAACTGCGGAGTTGGGAGACCGTTCCTGACAGTGGGGGCGGGTACCTGCGAGCGTTTTGGGTCGTGGTTACTTGGTGGGCTGTGGACCCCAGTCGACAAAAAGCTTAGAAGACCTTATGGCAGTTCAATGTCCTGCTCAGACAAACAAACAATTTGCTGCCTTCAGAGGATATTCGTGATGGGCGTGAGAAGCCTTTATTCGGGGTACAGAGATATCGCACGCGCATCAATGATTGTATTGTGGTGCTGTGATTGGATGTGTCACAAATGCATTGTAGTCGCATTGTTATCATCATCATTCATTGTTAAGTCTCGTGCATTGCTTTGTGTCTATTGTGGGATATTGTATTGGGCAAGCGTACATCGGACAGGGGCCCGCAGACATAGAACATACACATGCGCATGACAGCCGTGAATGTGATCGATTGTAGCAGAAACCTTGCCGGCCCAGCGGTTGCTGAGATTTGAGCCCCTCTGCTATATCCATACTTACTTCCGTTTGCAAGATTCCTTTTAGTGATTATGATGAGTTGGGGACTGGGGTATTCATAAGCATAGGGCATACAAGCCTTCCCCGACCCCTCAGCAAGAGCGACGTTTCAACAAGCTATAAATTACAAGTGTTAATGAGATCCATTGAGTGCGTCCCCTTTTTTGTCTGTTGCTTGTGCCATGTGCGCGCCGAGTGTTGCCTGCCGGCTTGTGTATGCACGCCAATGTTGGGGTTGATCGCCTCGTTGTGTATGGTGCCTGGCTGCTTTGTGCCAGATGGCACCTGTCGTGCACACGCATCTGTATCCCATAGCGGGATTGGCCCACAGCAGCCCCCAACTGACCCACCCATCCATCCACCCACCCACCCACCCACCTAGACGTGCCCACTCCAAGGGGATGATGGTTGAGGTCAGCGCAGCAGGGCAAGGCTGCGTGGCGGTAGGGTTGTGTGTCAGCTCTGAGTAGAGTGTACAAGCACTTGTTCAGGGGCAAGGAACTTACACATATAGTATAAAGTAAGAAAAAGTGCTTTTCCATTGCTTTGAGGCATGCTCTAGTTGTATTAGAGATGCACTGAGCATCCAGGCATTTTTATCTTAGTATTGGTCCCACCAAAACTGGTGATAACACATTTTGACCTATGGAACCAAACACCCAATTGGGATATGGAGTGGACCCCTTAATCCCCTTTCAATGTGAGGCAAATCATCTTTTCCTGAGTTGACTGAGAACTGACATATCCAAGGCAGAGCCTATGAATTTATCTATGTTTTTCCATGAATACTTAGCTGTCCTAGTGGTATGCACCCTAGGGGGCTGGGCACCTCTTTTTGAGAGGTCCTGGGTTCAATTCCTGGTCAGCCTAGCTAAGTAGGAAGATCCCATGTGATATGGCAGTGACCTCATCGCCACATGCCCTGCCACCTCAGCACATATGGGACCCAAAACAAAGAGTGCACATCTCCTGAGATGGCACTATGGAGATAGAGTGGCCATGGGGCAGTTTTCCAACTCTTTTCCAAAACATTTCAGCTATCTTTGTGAATATGCATTCCGATTTGACCTGAGTTGCAGTTTCTGTGAATATCCTTTCATCTTACACTGTTTACACTGCAGCCCTTCATGCTTTGATCCTGATTCTCTTCTCCTTGCACACCTCTGGCTTGGGCTATCCTGGATTTACTGTATTTCAGCAAACAAAAGGTTTTCATCTCCAAAAACAAGCAGCAGGAAACCCTACACCAGCAGCAAGCAGCGGGAGAGACAAAGACACAGTGTTGAAACCACTATAAACTTTTCTGGTAGCAAGAGGCGGGCTGTCTCTGCGCACCGGCAGCAACCCCGCGCCGTACATCCAGTGCGCCGAGTACAGGCACATATAAGCAGAAGGGCGAACGAAGATGGATACAAGGAATGAGGACGCCGACGTGGAGACAGCGCCAGCGCCTGAGGCAGCGGCAAGGCCAGCACCGGGAGAACCTGGACCTAGACCTAGCGGCGCTGTACCTTCGGAGCCCTTACATGGGCCAGTGGAAGTGGCTGAGGACTCGTTGGATGGACTCCAGACGGCCTTCAGGGCCCTCACAGTCGAAGAGGTGGTGGTCACTCAGCGTGTGAAGAGGAAGAGAGACAGCGAGAAGGATGCTGGAGAAGAAGCAGACGAAGGAGAGGAACAAGGGCAAGACCTGACGAATGACCCTACCTTCGAAGGCGCACCAAGGGCTTCTGGCCTCCACGCATCACCCTCTCCTTTAACCACCACACTCCCAGCCGCTGCAACATCCACTCCCACAACCAACCCGCCTATGGCAGAGGGCACAGGCTTTACCGGCATGCCTCCCTACCCCGCCTATGGTATGGGCCCACCTACCACTGCGCTCCCTGAGGCAACTACTACCAGTGAGCCGGTGGCTTCCAGCTCTGCGCCGCGATGGTATGCGGCTGAATATCCCCATCCACTACCCGCTACTGGAACCAATGTGGATGTTCCTGGGTATGCACCTGGGTATGCAACCTTCAGTGGGTTGAGGAGAGGACCTGAATCTCTTGGTGGCAGGAGTAGAGGATCGGGAAGATCCTCCAACAGGTCCATGACGCGGTCGGAGATCAACGAGGTGCTCCGAGGAGCCACTTCAAAAATCGTGGGCGACCTCACTCAAGAGATCCGAGAGAAACTGGAGCCCCTGATGATCCCGCCCCAAGCGTCACCTACTACGGTGGGAATGTCACCCCACCGAGTACAGGCCAACCACCTGGCGGCAGGGTTGACAAATACCCTGGGGAGCCTGAGGAGCAGACCGATGCCGACTCCTGCAGCTATACCGAGAAGTCCTTTCGTACCGAGAACGGCCCAGCCGCCCTACAGCCACGTGACGAACTCTACGAGGGCCGAGCTGGACCGGCTGGGGCTGACAGCCTTAAGGGCAATGGTGGACGTGGAGCCTTATGGCTCTAGTGATCTAGGCGGAGACCCCTCCGATGACGAGCCGCCGTCGATGACTTCTACTTCGCCCTCGGAGGACGATGACCCGGAGGACCCCAAGGACCCAAAGGGGAAGAAGAAGAAGAAGAAGAAGAAGACCCGACGCCCTGAGGGACGCAGGTCTCAAGAGGCGAAGGCTATTGCCACCTCCAAGATCGTGGTGAACCTGCCTGAGTTCACAGGCAAGGACCTCAGCGAGTTCGCTGAGAATTTTGGCCGGTTTCTCCGATTGACCGGCCAAACCCACGCTAGTGGGCGAGTCAAGTGCGATCTGCTCCTGCAGTGCTGCAAGACCAAGTACCTGGAGAAGCAGGTCAGGCAGATCGTGACTAACTCCGCCACCTTTGCCGATGTGTTGGTTGCCCTGGAGAGGCAGTACCCGACCTACGAAACCGACCTCTCCATCAGGGCCGAGATCCAGAACGTGCCCGTGCTGCCCAACAACCCCAAACCTGGCAGGGTCTCTGAGCTGTTGGCTGACCTGGATCACTGGGCTGGACGACTGACGCCCGGTTCTTACAGCAGCGACGACCTGCTGTTCTGGTTGGTGGCCAAGCTCCCTCGAGAGCTATGGGACGAGTGCCGTTCGACGGCGGAGCGCAAGGCTAGATCCCTCCGCTACGAGGATCTATGCGTGCTCCTCCTGGAGCTGGCGCTGGAGAAGGAGAGCGACCAGCACTTGAACAATTACCGTCCTGGAGGAGGAGGTTCTGGAGGTCATGGCAAAGGGTACCAAGGGTCCCGACCTGGGCAGGGGACTACCCCCAAACACGCCCACGCCCGTATCATGGAGAACGTGAAGGAGCTATTCTGGTGTGATGCCAGAGACGAGCAGGGCCACCTGCAGCACGCCCCTGACTGCGAGCAGCGAGACTGCTTCGTAGTCCAGGGGAAGCAGAAGGAGAAGAACACCGGCGCCAAAGCGAAGCTGCCGGATCATTACAGGTGCACCATCACGTGTGCATTCTGCGGGAAGCGGAAGCACTACGAGGATGAGTGCTACCATAAGCAACGCCTATCGGCGAAGCTTAGGGTGAAGATCCTGGCAAAGGCTCAGGCAAAGGTGGAGGCAAAGGCAAAGGCAACGACTCCGGCAAGGGCAAGTCGAAAGGACGTGGTCAAGGGCAAGACAAGGGTCAAGGTGGACGAGGAGGAGGCGCTAACCGCCAGCCCGACAACAAGAACAAGGACCAGAACAGAGGCAACACCAACCCTAATCCAGGGGGGAACTCCGAGCCCTCTGGAGGGCAGTCTGGTCCTACCACACGCTCACAAACGCAGGCCCAGCAAGAACAAGGAGCCAAGCGTGAGCATGAAGGTGGTGATGACGGCAACGCTAAGAAGAGGAGCCGTTTCATGAGGATGGCCCGCAAATTGCGGAACAAGGGGTTCGAGGTGACCTGTCCCGCGGAGTTCTGACGGGGACGCTCCGGTGGCACCCAAGACCTGGTGTTTTGGGTACGTATCCGACTAGGGGGACGCGAATACCTGGGGGTACTGGATACTGGCGCCACAATATCTATAGTGGCCAAGAAAATTTTACGTTGTGGGAGCCTGAAGAACACCATGACCACCGCTGCTATACGTATGGGGGATGGACATGTGGAACACAGCTGCGGGGACTGTGAAGTGGAGGTACCTATGGGCTCTCGGACTATCGCCCATCGGTTTTATGTGATGGACACTGAGGCCTTCGACTTTGTACTGGGGACTGACTTCTTCGTACAGCATTCCCAGATACAATCCCTGACGCTGCAAGCGCCCTACCTCCTCTACGTGGACCACGGCAGTGGCAGAGAGTCTGTGCCACTGGAGCAATCGGAACATACCTCGAGTTACCTGAGGCTATCGAAGGAGGAGCCCTCGAACATGATGGCGGCCTCCAAAACTGAGGACTATCAACTATTGGGGGAAGTCCTAGACCAAGGTCTGAAGGAGTTGGGTTACTCTCGAGAAGACCTGAGTGTGGAGTTGTTCGCCAGCGACAAGCAGCATGTACTGGACCTTTACTGCAGCAAGGGGAAGAACTGCAGCTACAAATTTTACTGGCCCTCTTTCGGGATGGCCTACGGGAACCCCAGGTTCAGTGAACTGGGGAAGGTGCTGACCAAGGTGGCCTTGGAACGTTCCCGTATGGTCCTGTGTTCCCCCGATTGGGGAGCCCATGGGGGCAACGAATACTGGCGAAACCTCCTGGACAGGCTGACTATCAGCTCTGTTCGGTTACCTGATGAGGCCATCTACGTGCCTCTGGGACGTAAGACGCCTATTGGGAAACCCGGATGGGGGAGTATGCTGAGCGTGGTGGACGGAGGTCTTACCTCCATCCCCTGGGAGGATCTGGACCCGACTCTGGTCCAGGCTATACAACGAGAAAGCGACGGACTCGCCTTGGGTGACTTGAAGGATCGCCTACGACCTCAAGATGCTGTTGAGACTACACCCGGAGGAGATGAGTACGTCGTGACTGACACCAACGCCCCCAACTCTCCCTGCCATGTACCTGTTCCTGATGGAGTCTCTGAGTGTGGACTATCTGAGCTACCTAGCTTTATCCACTCAGACGACGAAACTGAGCACGACGCCTTCTTCGTGCAGACCTGTGTGGAGGAAGTGGAGAACGCCGAGTACGTCGCCCCACTAAAACCCCTACTCTCCATGAGGGTGGAAGACCCCGTGGACGAGGAGCTGGACCCTCGATCCAGGCTCAGGGAGTATGTGGATTCCAAGAGGAAGTTGGTGGCGAAAAAGCTATGCTACGCGAAGCCTACCCGCAGCTCATGGCCCCTGAAGCAAGGACGTATGGGAGACCTATCCCAATTGAAGGAGGACCTCGAACAGAAGATCACCACCTGGCAAAGGGAGGTAGATCTTAAGCTCATGAAGAGCGTGTGGGGTGCAGGACCCCAGAGGAGGACGACCTCTCGGAGGAATGTGTATGTGAACCCCCTCGAGCGTGCCTATGTTGCCATCGTCCACCGGAGATGGTTGAACAAGACCTTCTATATGCCTACCAAGGGTTGAAGGACACTACCACGGGCGAGGAGTCGGTGGAGGACCACCTCCCGACGTCTATTACTCAGGGGGCAAGCAACTTACACTCTGACGAGGACATGGAGGACAAGATCAAGGTATTGGACCCGCGGGTACAGAAGCTTATAAGGACCTATCTGGAGGTGTTCGGAGAACTACCCCCTCCAGCCTCATGTGACAAGCTGGTACAGATGGACCTTAAGCTGAAACCCCAGTTCGTGGGTCACAAGATCCGGAGGAGACCCTATCCAGCTCCTAAAGAGCAGGCCGACGAGATCGAGCGACAGATACAAGAATGTATCGACGCTGGCCTAGTCCTGGAGTACAAGGACGGGGACTACCCCCTACACTGCAGCCCCTGTTTCCTGGTGGCTAAACCTGGGTCTACAGCCAAACGGCTGGTAGTGGACTGACGCGTTCCCGTGGGGGGCCGGCCACGGGACGCTGCGGTGACACGCACAGGTGAGCAGGCTGGCAAGGCACTACGCTCACAAGGGCATCAATACGCCTGTGTCATGTGACAAAGCGTTTCAGGATCCTTGCCACTCTGCAAAGAGGGAACGAAAGTATGTACAGCAGCACATCAGGATATGTACACATGGGGTTAAGACTGGACTGGGGTAAGGGCATCACAGGACCATAGACACTCAGTCCCAACTCATATCCCAATCCCAGGTCCGACCCTCTCAGTGGCTGATGGGGGCGGGGGCTCAAACACAACCCATGCCCTGCTCAGTCCGGACCCTGAAACCCTGCCATCAGGGGGGGTGTCCCGCCCAGCCACAGGCGAGTTCCTGGGAACCAAGGAGTTCCAAGGCCAACCGACAGTGGCTCCCTATGCTCCCTTAATGGCAGGTCCCAACTCCACTCTGAGCCAGAGATATGGCCCCGCCATTATCACCCAGGAGTTGGTATCAGAAAATGGGCTGTTTCAGCCCAAACTGAAATTAACTCAAAAATCCCCAAAATTGACCCCTCGTCCGGACCCGCCAGAGGTAGGGACGAGGCTACTGACCCTATGCCCTTCGAGTACGAACCCCCTGGAGCCCTCACCCAACCTGGTTCCCTCTGAGGTCCCGGCATCAGGGCAACACGGATGAGTCATGTGGGGTCATGATGCCAAAATCACCAAAATTGGCGTCATTCCCACGCGTGGCTCGCCCGGCCAAGGTAAGGCCAATGGCTCACAGGGTGGGAGGCAGGACCCAGGACTTATATCTGAGTGTACAACTTGGATTTAGGTCCGGGCTCCCTATGGGCTTAGAGAAATGGGGCCGCCAATTGACCACACGGAACGGGGAAATTGGGGTCCCAAAATTGGGTCATTTTGGCTGCCTGAAATGAGCCAAAATTCGGTGTGCTCCCAATAGTATATCTCCACGCCGGCTTGGAGATCGGATCCGCCATTCCATACGTGATTCACCGGGAGTCCAACAGAGACTCCCATGCCCTTGGCTCTCAGAGATCTCTCTGCCACTCGGCGTGGTGACGATCCCAATTGGGTCCACAAATGCAAAAATGGCAAAATTGCCCATACTCAATTTGGCCTAGCGCCTTAACGAAGGCGGCTCCGCTTCGCCCACGTGGTGTGTGGACCATGGGGACCATTACCCATAACACCCATGTCATATATGGTCCATTCGTCCATGCGTCCGGCGTGCACGAAGGTTAGAACATGGGGCACGGCGGGCAGCAAAAGTGGAAAAATGCTCAAAATGGCCAAAAATGCGCACACTCATGGTCCGGGCAAATGAGGCACATGCCCGACTCGGACCGGAGTGTGCCATAGGATTGGTATCAAGTCATATTGGTCCAACATATCTTTTGGGCGTCGCCCAACTCCTCCGATATTGGGAATGGCAGGGTCGCCAAGTAAGCCCATGATTTGGGATAGTCCCAAATCGCCAACATGGCGGCCACAGTATGCCAAGCCTAAGAGGAGTTATTCGCCGGGTCCAAGATATGTTGGGCACCGAAATATGTACCCTCATAACATACTTGGGTAATGATGTCAATTGAGCGCAACGTTGAGATACACGGTCGCCACTTGACATCATGACGGGCCAAAAACGGCAAAATTGGCACAAAGACAAACCAAAGTGCCTTGAAAGGCGCACAATTATATTATAATATCTTTGGCTTGGATCGTGCAATCAACTAATCCTTCTAAACACAATGACTTGACACCAATGACCTTCGATCCCACATATGTGCTCCACTTGGGGCGCCTTGAAAGGTTACGAGCGCTACTTCCCAAGTGGGCACATGAAAATATGGAAAATTGCAAAATACACACCTTGCTCCCAACGCATCGCTTCGGGATCACCGCACAAGCTTCCCTTCACGAAGGTTAGGCTTGCAATTGACCGTAGGGAGTATGGAGAAGGGGCTTGCACAATATGAGGTCCATTGGCGGGCTTGGCTTGGAGTGATGGACCCGCCAAATGGACACGCAACACAACACATGGCACATACCACATATTGCCCAAAAAGGTGGCTCCCACCACGATATGTCATGCCCCTCCAAGGGCATAACTTTGTGTCAATCGCTCATAGGAACTCAAGGAGAGTTCCTATGCAACACCCACACTTGCGCGCTACACTCGCAAGTTATCTTAACGCACGCAATGTCATGGCCATAGAGTTATAACGCAAACTCTACCCTCTTGACCATGATCCATTACACTAGCGCGCACGTGTGGAAACGCAAGGCATATAATGCTTCCTAAATTACGTCGGGAGTATTGTGAATACATCCCACGTTTCCTTATTGTCATTCCTCGCAAACAACACAAGATATGACCTTCACAAGTGGCCTCACGAATCAACTTTGTTTTGCCCATATCTTTGAGACAAATGGGGGGCAAGGGAAAAGGAAAGTTGATTCGTGCATAGGGAAGCACGTAGGTCCACTCGAAGGAGGTCAAATCAAGTGCGGGGATGTCGAAGTCGAAAATCCGATTTCGACATCCTGAAAAATTCGGATTAAGGTTGCGAGTATTAATTATGAAAATTGCGGAAGCATTCATGCAGTTCCTGGCGACTTTGGAGCCTTCGTGACGGATTGCGTTAAAATTTCCATTATAAACAGTTAAACTGGCGGTTACGGTAAAGTCGCGATCCAACCGCCAGCAGTCAAAATAGTGAATATCAGAACGGAAGCGTAAAAATTGACGGAAACATTATGAGAATAAAACCCTGTTGATTCCTGACATTCTGATATACAAATCTCCGCTGGCGGTGCATCGGTTGCCGATGCGGGGCTTCACGGCACGGAACACGCCGTACATGGGGTTAGTGGACCGGAGACCGGTTGTATGCCGTAACCTGGCCATGGGGTTCTGGGTACCGCTTCACCGCCCTCCTTAGAGCAAACCCTGGGGGGGGCTCGATAACACTCACGCATGGCAGCGGGTACCCAGGACCACTTCCTGAAAGGGGGGGGGGTGTCACATCCTCACTTCAGTAAGTCACAGTAAGATAGGTATCCCACAGCGGGATAGGTATGCTGCTGTAACAGCCCGTAGCACATGTACAGTATCAAGTATCAAGTCCCGGGTCCTGGCGGCGATTGTTCGGCATCCAAAGGACCCGTTAACCCATACCAGGCGCACCGGGTGCCGGCTGCTACGGTCACCACCACAGTGGCAGTGGCATACACTGCCAACATAGGCGACACACGACGACCGAGGTGGTCCCACAAGTCGAGAGCGACCACAAAGATCCATCAGGCTACCCCAAGCTTCCCAAGGCCCGCCGACTGGGGAGAGTCCCCACGGGTCCTTCCTCGGGCGCACCATGTCCATATCCATACGACGCGAGTCCAGAGTGCCATAGTCGAACTCCTTACGAACCCCAAATCGTAAGGGAACTCCTCCTTAAGGGATCGGGCATCAAGGCCGTCTTTTCCCTCGCCCTACTGCCACGAAGGCCATACATGAGGGAGTCCTCATGCAGTGTGGGCGGAGGCGTCGACTCCTCAAACCACCAGTTTCCCAGGCAGACTGACCGAGGTCAGGAGCACCGGAGGCCGCCATCCGAATGCAAGTGCGTCTGCGAATCGGTAGGCTCACACTGGGACTGACAGTGGCGGACCGCTGGGAGTGTAGTCAGGCAACTGGGCCTCCCGCCTGGCGCCATCAGGATCTCCACACATCACAGCGAATAGGGCAACACGGTATCACAGGCACTCAAACAGTAGAATCTGTATTCCGGTACTGGTCCAGGCTGGACCAGGCTGTATGAACATGTACACGGCGACTCAAGGCGCCTTTGTATATGATTCGCATCCCTTCGGAGGGGAAAAACAGTCCACACTCCGGTGATGGGCTGAAGACAGCAACATACAGATGCACATATCCTGGAGGGCAGAAGAAGTAAACAATAATCGGGTAAACAGGCGTGTAAACACACTCTGGACAGAGTGCCAAACCACGCCCTGGTTAGGATAAGGCAAATGCAGGAGGGTGGACAGGATAACGCCTGGGTTCAGGCATATATAGTCTCGAGACACACGTCGACTGGTCTGGATTCCGCAAATGCCATGGAACCAGACCACACACTCAGAAATCGCAATGCCGATGACAGCGGCATCCGTTGCGCAACGTCGTATGGGCTTTAAGGCCCCAAGAGCTCAGAATTATGAAGGTCAGTCGCCCTACCTGGTTCCCCAAGGATTCAGCAGGGGGGGGAGTGACGAGTAGAAGAAGAGAGGGGCCATCCTCCTCTGGATTCAGCAGGGGGGGGTATATGGCCACTCTGTCACCGAAAGGTGGAAGAGAGCAAGCAAGTAAGGGACGATTCGTCGGCCTCACAAGCGCTCACAACACATCAGGGGAGAGCCCAGGGCGCTGATCAGGCACCCCTGGCTGCAATCGCCCGGGTGAGTGCTGCCAAGTCCGAAACGTGGATCTTGGTCCTGTGCTTGCGGATGTACTCCATGAAGGGAGTATTGACCCGCGGCACAAATGAGGAGACGGGTTCCCAGGTGTCGTGGGACGGCCCATAGCCTCGCCAACGAACCTTGAACTCCAGACCTCCAGGTGCCGAGGCCTTCGGACGCTGAGCCAGGATCTTCTCGACGGTATAGTCGTCCTGCTCAGCATAGTCGTCGTCCGAATCGGCCTCATGTTTGGCGTAGTCCAGGGACACATGTCGGCCACGGAGGTCGGGTTCCCGCACACAGAGTTGACTCTCGTGGCGCTCCCGGAACTGTCCGTGACCCACCTTGACGCGGTAGGTGTCCTCACCAATTCTGCGGACCACCTCGCCGGGTGTGAACCAGGTCTTGGTGCGGTGGGTGCCCATGGGGCGGGGTCTGATCACCCACACCGGGTCTCCCACCCTGAACTTCTGCGCTGTCGAGCTCGGGGCGGACTTCTGACGCTCAGCATGCTCCTTCTCAAGCTGCTGGCGGATGTCCCGCGCCGTTTGCTCTTGCCGCGCGAAGAACTCCTTGGCATCCATAGCCATGCCATCACCAGACAAGGGAAGTCCCCTACCCAGGGGGTCCCTGCCGAACAGAATCTGGTGAGGGGACAAACCGCCCGGAGTGGGGGTGTCATGATGGGCCTTCAGAGCAGGCCACATCTCCTCAAACCAGTTCCGCCGTGGATTGGTGATGTGGATCTTGCGCAGCTTCTCGAACAGCTGCCGTCCAGCCACTTCAGCACGGCCGTTAGACCGGCTGAGATAGGCGACGCTCTTGGCATGACGTATCCCCATCAGGGAACACATAGCCTTGAACCAGCCACCAGTAAACTGGGGCCCTCGGTCACTGCAAATGGTGCGGGGGATGTCAAAGACGGTCAGCCAATGACGAATCATCATGACTGCCACTTCCTTGGCAAGCAACCCCTTTTTGCGTGCCGGGACGGCTACAACGTAGCCGCTGTGGCGGTCCACACAGAGAACCACACAGTCAAAGGTCTCCTTGCCAATGTGCACTTCGGGCATGGAGAAGACGTCCATGGCCACGCTCTCCATGGGCTGGTCAGGAACCGGGGTCCATTGGGGTTCCCCCTTGACGTTCCGGTTGTCGGGATTGCAGGCCTGACAGACCGAGCAACCCTTCCTGACCTTCTTGATGGCGGTGTAGAGAACGATATGGTCGATCTCGAACCGACGCTGCATGTCAAGAGCTTGCTTCTTGACCCCTGGGTGCAGCATGTGGTGGTGCCAAGCTTCACACAGCTCGAGCACCCGGGACTCTGGGACTAGCAGCTTACCATTCCGGTAGAGCTTGCCATCTTCCTCAGTCAGCCCCTTTGGCCACTTCTGCCCGTCGTCAGGGTCGGTCACAGCCCTATACTCGGCCGCAAAGGCCTCAGACTTGGCGTAATCGTCGGTCCAGTCGTCCTGGAGGCAAGACTCCGGGAAGAGGTGCTTGTCGGACTCCACTCCCACAGGGGGTGCCGGACCGGGCCTTCCGCCCGCGGCACCCACAGGGGCGAGTACACTGACCGCTCTGCTCACCCTCGATGCGAGGGGGGCATCCGCAGCCATGACGACGAAGCATTTGGCACCCTCCTCCTCCATCAGGCGCTCCATCTCAATGATCCTCTTGGCTTCAGCGGTCTCAGCCTCATCGCCATGGGCAGAGACATCCGTCATGCCCTTGCTGGCGGGATAGGCCCACCTACTGAGACAGTCCGCCACGGTGGTATCCTTTCCAGGAATATATACAACCGTGAGGTCGAACTTGGCCAAGGTCTCATGCCATCTTGCCCGTCGGGAGGCGGGACCTGAGGGGGTGTCCACGTGCTCCTTGTGCCACGACTGCAGACTCTGATGGTCGGTGCAGACGGTGACGGGATGGAGGGCTATGTACCCAGCCCATTTCCTGAGAGCCATGACGATGGCATACGCCTCCTTTTCACGGGGCGTCCACGTCCGTCTCTGGCCTTCCGCCAGGACTCGGCTCCAGAAGGCCACGGGCACGTGCCTCCCATCGTCAAGCACTTGCTCCAACACAGCGCCAATGGCGTAGTCGGAAGCGTCGGTGCGCAGGACGAACCCTCGGTCGGGATCCACGAGGTGCAGACCCACTGCGGATAGCAGCGCCTGCTTCATCCCCTCAAAGGCACGGTCGGACTCTTCAGTCCAGACCAGAGCCTTCTTGGACCCCTTCTTGGTCTCCTCTCGGTTGCCCTTGAGCATGGTCGTCATGGGGGCTGCATACTCGGCATACATCTTGATATACCCCGAGTAGTAGTTGCAGAACCCCAGATACGCCCGTAGCTCAGAGACCGTCTTGGGCTTTTCCCAGTGCTCAATCGCAGCCACCTTGCCAGGTATGGGCTTTCGCTGCCCGTTCCCGACCACGTGGCCAGCGAAGACCACCTCGCTTACCGCGATGGTGGCCTTGTCACTGCTGCCCGTGAGTTTGTGCCGAAACAGAAGGTCCAGCACTCGAGTGACGTCCCTCTCGTGTGCCTCCAGGAGCTCCTCGTAGCTCATGCTGGGGTCCCCGGACGCGATGATCACGTCGTCCACGAAGGGGTCCGCACAGTCGCGCACCGGCTCAAGCAGGTTCTCCAGCATCCGCTGAAAAGCCGCATTGCCGTTGGTAACGCCCATGGGCATCACCTTCCACTGGAGAGGTCCAAGTGGGGTGCTCATGGCTGTGCAGGCACGGGACTCCTCGGCGAGAGGCATCTGATGATAACCATGTTTCAGGTCAATCACCGTGAAGATCCTCCGCCGGTGTTGCTTTTGCAGCATGTCCTCAATGAGGGGCAGCGTATAGCTGTCGTGCTGCGTTTGGGCGTTCAGGCCGCGGTAGTCGACCACGAGCCGCCACTCACCGGCCACCTTCTTGGGGACGACGAAGCACGGAGAGGCCCACTCGGAGTGGCACGGCTCGAGCCAGCCTCTCTGGATGAAGTCACGGAGGATCTTCTCCATGGCCTCTTTCCTCTCGCCCCTCAGGGCAAACTCCCGGTGTCGATACACACGGGGGTCCTGCTTCAGTCGTATCTTGGCCTCGCCATACGGTCCACGCACCGGTGGGGGGAACACAGGTTTTCCGCTGAAGAAGGTCTCGCCATACTTCTGCTTCAGCCTGGCCCTCAACGCCTGGATCTTGGGGCAGTCATCGGACTCCGCCTTGGCTTTTCCGGGCACTTGAACCACGGAGCTTACTTGAGGGGTAGCGACCCCGCTCGCTTTCGGCTCAGGGGGTCTTCCCAGGTGGCCCAAAGGGCCATCTCTGGTCTTGCCTCGGAACAGATCGCCGTAGGTGGGTGGGTTACCGCCAGGCGGCTCGTCTTGGCTGGACATGTGATCCAGCACCCTCTGCACGAAGGTATTCCCGTCATAGGAACCAGAGACGATTGAGTCCACTTCCCACCAGGCTTTGTCCTGGCCTTTGCCCTCATGCTGGTTTCCCCAGTCGTGAAAGGGCTGATCCATATACCCCTGAACCAGATCCCACTCCTCTTCAGTGAGGGGGTCTTCGGAGTCCGATTCTTCGATGTCCACAGGGGGAACCGCAAAGCATTGCCTCCAAGGCTCTGCTATGATACGGTTGACACACACGAAATCCGTGGTGTCGGCCTGATCAAGGCCCCCATCCACATAGTGGAATTCTGTTGGCCATCTCTGGGGCGGCATGGGCTGTCCCTTAGCGTCCTGATAGACACTCTCTCCAGCCGGTAGGACGACCTTGTTCAAGGTCATGTTGGTCAATGAGGCTACCCAATGTCGGGTACTTTCCTCCTCGGTGCATCCCATAGGAACAACCAGCACTGCCTTGGAGCGGTCCTTGCGAATCTTCGCTATCGCTCTTGGAATGTCCCAACGGGGGCAATGGATCCACATCAATCCCTGATGCGGACCCCAGTGCTTCTTCCACGCGGAGTCCTGGGCGCTCCAGTACTTCTCACATACCCGAAGATGGGCGGAGGTTCCTGAAGAGAACGCATCCAGGGCCAGATCCGAAGCTCCCAGGTCCGCAACCACTCGGCTCGCCACTTCGGGCCTTACGCCGTACTCCTGGTTTGCTGGCCCAGTGGGCTCAGTGTCCAGCGCGGCCACTTCGAGCTGATTGCGTTCGGGGTGGATCCATTGGCATTCCACATGGTGCTCAGGTGACGAAAGCCACGAGAGCTGGTCGTCCTGGTACAGGGTCATGGAAGCCTGGGCCGGGAGGACGCCGGAGTCCGTCTCCATCATGAAGTCGTACCCGACGATCATGTCCCAGTCCATCTCGGCCTCGTAGAAGCTACCGTGCAGGAGGATTTCCTTGCCGAGGTCTGGGCGGCTCAGCTCACGATGGTTCACGAACTGCAGCCCAATGGCCGCCTCCTTCGTGCCTCCCACCATGTACTGGCCGTTCGCCACCTTCAGCCTGACAGATTTCCGACTGTCAGTCAGACACTCTGGTGGAAGTAGGCCAGCCTTGACCAAGCTGACTTGAGCTTTCGTGTCGACCAACACGTCGAAAACTTTTTCCACTTCCCCGCATAGGGCACGGACCTTAAGATGCAACTGCCGCTCGCGACCGACACGGCGCACGGCGTGCAAACTCAGGATCTCCGGCCGTTCCAGAAGCTCAACAAGCGACTGGTGCAGGTCGTGGACAATGGGCTCAGGCTGCCCATCTGCAGCATCCAGCTGCGGTCCGGGTGATCCTCCGATACTCTCGGATAGATCCTGTAGTACATCAAACACGTTCTTGGTCGCGAAGGACGGACGGGTGCAAGGGTTCGTGCCTTCACTTGCCCTCACCCCGCCTCCGCGACTGGGCGCCGGACCGGGCCTTCCGCCCGCGGCAGTCCCCTTGTGCTTATCGACTCCCGACTGGGATGGTTCGGCGCTTCCCACGTCACCATCCTGCGACCGCCCTAGCTGGGGCCCTTGGCTGCAGGGGCTCCGCTAGGGGGCGTCGGTTGTGGAAGAGGGGGTGTTCTCCTCGGCCTCAACGTCGTTGATGCCCTTCTTCCTTCCCCCTTTCTTACCCTTGTTCTTGTCCTTGTCCTTGTTCTGGTCATTCTGGTTGTTCTCCTTGTTCTTGTTGTCCGATCTGGGGACCCAGTTCCGCTTGATCTCCTGGATCTCCTTGGCCAATTCGGTCCCCACCGACGACATCAGCTTTGCCAGCTCGTCCTTGTCCACCTCCATCTTGGCTTCCCGGATACCCGCGGGCGCACGCTTCTTCGACCCGTGCGCCTTCTTGTAAGCCTCCGTGTCGGCCTTGTGGACGGGGCATGTTCGGTGGTCATGGTTGAAGCCTTTCTTCCTCCCATAACACACGAAACAGCCCTGCGGGTGAGCTCGTATGAACTCCCCAAAGGACAGCGGAGGGTCGCCAATGCGGCGAGGGTCCCTCTTCTCCTGCTTCCTCCAACCCTGCTGCAGGGGCTTCCAGTTCCCCGGCTTGCTCCCCGCGCTCAGGTTCCTGGCCACGAAGGCACAAACGGCCACCTCGGCGGGCTCATCGTCGTCGTCATCGTCGACGAGAGTCTCATCGCCGCCGGCTCCCGCTGGGTCCATGGCGTCTTCCCCGCCAGGTCCCTCGCCAACGTAGTTGACGTCACGGTCGCCGGGCCTCAACCCGCGGGTGTGGTGGAGGTTTCGGTACTCCTTGAGTACCTCCTCGCCAACCCACTCCAGGATCTCGTCGCAGCTCATCCGCGCCGGGATGGGCTGCAGACGGATGGTCTGGCCGCTCAACTCACAGTCGTCAAGGCGCCACATCGCGGTCTTCTCGCGATCGCCCGAGACGGTGATGAGAAGGGCGTTCCGCAGGGAGTGCCGTTTGACATCCCGGGCCACGTTCTTCTTCGCCCAAGACACCACGTTCGTATGATACTCCTTGGGGAGCATCATCTTGACCGTGTGGTTGGACTTGGCCCTCTTGGATTCCTCCTTGGTGACCCTCTTGATCCATGCTTCCGGCAGCATGGAGAGCAGGCGAGCCTGCTCGTCACCCTCGTTCCAATCCTCCACATTGCGGCGGAAGAGGGTGTATTTCCCTCGGAAGTCACGCCAGTCCCGTAGGCGGATCTCCCGTCCATCATGCTCAAGCTTGATGGACTTCCAGCGCTTGGCAGCCACCTGCGGAGCGTCCACCCGCTCCTGCTCGTTGAGCCACTTCTTGGCGTCCTTGAGGGTCTTGATTTTCCCCTCCTTGGTCGCCACGAAGTATAGCTCGCCGAGCACTTCCGGCAGGCGGTACCTGAACCGTTTGAAGACATATCTCTCCGCATCCGCGGGAGGTAGGTCTTCAGTGACGGTCAGCCCCCAATCGTCCAGCTTCTCCAAGAAGCGGTCGAGGTTGAGGGGGTTGCCATCGTACATGGGGGGCTTGATGTCCTTCAAGTCTTCCCACACGGCGGCGTCCGCGGCCTTAGAGACCATGAACGCCGGCCGCGAGGTCGACCGAGGTTCCCATCGGCCTCGCCCACGGACTCCCACGGCCGCCACGTCCATCTCCTCCATGGAATCCCTGTGGCTACGCCGCGGTTCCTCCACGTACGCTGAACCGAAATGTTCACGCCGTACTGCATCCATGTACGCATCCTCATCACGGCGCCGGCGGCTGCGTTCAGCGGCCTCCCGTCGTACACCACGCGGCGGGCTGATGTCGAACTCCTCTAGGTCCAGGTCCAGGTCCAGGTCCTCACCTTCGCCGACATCCCACTCCACGTCTCCTCTGGGGACCTCATCCCTGAGTCCACCATAACGTCCTCCAGCCCTGGGGATTGGCACCGGGGCTGGTGGCGGGCGTCGGGGGCGTACAGGCGTCCGCGGTGGAGCACGGCGGTTGTGGTAGTCCGCGCTGAGCCACTCATCGCGCCATTCCTCGCTGCCACTGCCGGGCGGCACGCGCTCGTTGCGGCGGCCCGCGCTGTGGTGAGAGGGGGCGGTGAGAGAGGGGGCACTGGCGCTGGGGCGACTCCTGGGGGCTCCGCCGGGGGCGTGGGGTCTGCCTGGACCTGGTCCGGGTCCCCAGCCGTCGTCCGACGAGCCAGACTCCAGGGGTGGGTGGTCGCTGCCGACGCTCCCACGGGCTTCCAGCGCGTCCAGCCTCTCCTGCAGGCCGCTGACGACGTTGGTCAGCGACTTGGTCTCGGCCCTGGCGATGTCCAGGTCCTTCTGCGCGCGCGCGGCGACCGTGGAGATGCGGGCCATCTCGCTCTTGCCCGTGTCTACCTCCAGCTCGAGCAACTGGACTCTCCTGCGGAGGTAGACAATCCACCGCCAGGTGGCATCCGGGTCGCCGTTCCCTGGTGGGTCGTTGGGGTCCCCAGGGGGTCCTCCAGGAGGGCCTCCGCCGGGTCCGCCCGGTCCAGGGGGTCCTCCCCCGCCCGGTGGTCCGCCTCCAGGGGGTCCACTTGGTGGGCGTCCTTCAGGGGGTCCTGATGGTCCTCCGCCAGGGGGTCCCGGTGGGTCTCCGCCGGGTCGCCTCGGTGGGTCCGAGGATGGGCGCTTCCTCGTGATGCCGAACTCCATGTCGTCATCCTCGTCCATGTCGCCCCACCTGGGCGTCTCGGTCACGGAAGACTCCGAACTCCGGTAGGGAGGAGGGGGATCCTCATCCTCACCTTCCGGTTCCATGGGGACGTCTCCGCCCGTCCAAGCCACCACTTGGCGATGCCGGCGGCCTCGTTCATCCCCGTCACTGGCGGTGAAGAAGGGGTCACTGTCATGGCGGTGCCCACCCGCTGGCCTCCGCGGCCTCTCGGGGGTCTTCCCCTTGCCCTTCCTCCGTCGACGGGCGGTGGTGCCACTGCTCCCACTGCTGCCCGTGTCCGCCTCATCCAGCGTCATCCTGGAGGAGGCGTCCCCTTCGAAAAGCTTTCGAAGGGTCTCCACTCGTGATCCTCCCGGGGGAGTCTCGCGGCGGAGTTTGGCCTCTGCCTCCTCCATTGCGGCGGCGGTGGCTGCAGCAGCTCGCGCTTCGGCTTCTTCCCGAGCACGAGCCGCCTGGGCTTGCCGGGCCTGCAGCAGCTGCGCCTTCTGCGCCTCCAACGCCGCCAGCTCCGCCTCCGTCTTGGCCTTCTCCTCAGCGACCTTCCGTCGCGCGGCCTCGATGGCTTCCTTCTGGGCGGCATCCTCCTGGGCCTTAGCCGTTGCTTCGGCGTGGGCCCTTTCCTCCGCCTCCTTCTTTGCCCTCTCTTGGGCAAGCGCCTCTTCCAGCGCCTTCACCTTGGCCTCCTTGCAGGCAATGGCCTCCTGCGTCAGGCGGGCTTCCTCGTCGGCTGCCGCCAACTCACCGTTGACCTGGGCAGTCGCTGCCCCATGGGCGGCTACGGCCGTGAGTCCGGCCGCAATGGCCGCCACGGTCTGGGCGTGGATGGCCATGCCATGCGCCCACTCCGCAGCCTCCTCCTGGGCGATGCCGGCGGCGCCCTCCACGGCAGCGCTGTACTGCCTGGCCCGTTGCCGGGCAACCCGACGGTTGCAGGGCACCCCACAGGCGCGCTCACAGGCGCGCGCCACGTCCCTTTCGGGAGCGACGCTGCTGCTGGAGCTGGCCTGGTCGGCTGGCATCCTCCCGCGGTGGGCCGACTCCACGTCGCTGCTGGGGCCTGCTGGGGCCTGCCGGGCCCTCAGGAGCAGCGGACGGGGCTTGGCCTGGGTCTGCTTGGCGACTTGGATGTAGTCGCCAAGGGTGGTGGAGCCGGGGTGGTGTCCACCATTGGGCCGTTGGGGACTGGGGGCTGGGGTTCCGCCCTTGGCGCCTTGGGCGGCTTCGGCAGCCAGGGACTCCTGGTACTCCCGCCGCCTCCGGTCCCTCTTCTTGTCCCCGGCGGACCGCTTCTCCGTCCCCGGAGACGCGCTGCTGCTGCCCTGCAGCCTGCGCTCGTTTCCCGGTTCCGGGAACTTCTTCTCGATCACGTCCCACAGGGAGACGTTGATCGAGGCGCCCGACGGGTAGGCGTTGGGGTCCTCGTCCTCCTCAATCCCGTCGGGGCGCAGCCCTTCGCCGGGCCTGTCCGGCCGGGTCCACGTCCTCCAGCGCTTGCGGCGGAAGCGGTACTCGTACCCTTCCGCCCGCAGCCACTCCTCCACTGCCCGCAGGCGGTCCTCCCCCATGTCCTCCCGGAGCTCGAAGCTCCCGGGCATGCCGCCTTCCCACTGGGGATTGCTGTAGCGGTATTGCTGGTCCCACAGCAATCCGCGCAGCAGGCGCGCCACATGGGGGTGGGGCTGCGGCCACCTCCTACCCGCTTCTTGCCAATTCACCATGGCAGCGGGGGCGTAGTTGGTCTTGAGGTCCTTGACGTGCACTCGTTCAACTCAACGAACTGGTTGTGGTTGTTGAGGAGGGTGCTGTAGCACTGGATTGGAAGTGCGGCTGGTGCTGGTCAGCCGGTGGTTGTGGAGGTGGTTGACGCGGCCTTGCTGGTCGGCCGATGGGACTCCGGGTCGGCCGATGGGGCTGATGCAGGAGTCCTGGTCTGTGCACCTCTTCCACGGGCGCTGCGCGGTCAGGGCGATGCTCTGGACGGCGCTGCGGGCTCCGTGACGAACTCGGCGCTGTCGCTGGGTGGCGCTGCGAGCTGCTGCGCTGCGCTGCGAGACGCTGCGCTGCGCTGCGAGCTGCGAGCTGCGCCGCGCTGCTGCGACGCGCTGCTCGGGGTTGGTGGCCCCGAGTGGCACGCGAGGGCTGGGTAACCCCGCGGCGGTGAAACGCTTTTGACGCTTTCTTGTGGGGGGCCGGCCACGGGACGCTGCGGTGACACGCACAGGTGAGCAGGCAGGCAAGGCACTACGCTCACAAGGGCATCAATACGCCTGTGTCATGTGACAAAGCGTTTCAGGATCCTTGCCACTCTGCAAAGAGGGAACGAAAGTATGTACAGCAACACATCAGGATATGTACACATGGGGTTAAGACTGGACTGGGGTAAGGGCATCACAGGACCATAGACACTCAGTCCCAACTCATATCCCAATCCCAGGTCCGACCCTCTCAGTGGCTGATGGGGGCGGGGGCTCAAACACAACCCATGCCCTGCTCAGTCCGGACCCTGAAACCCTGCCAATAGGGGGGGTGTCCCGCCCAGCCACAGGCGAGTTCCTGGGAACCAAGGAGTTCCAAGGCCAACCGACGGTGGCTCCCTATGCTCCCTTAATGGCAGGTCCCAACTCCACTCTGAGACAGAGATATGGCCCCGCCATTATCACCCAGGAGTTGGTATCAGAAAATGGGCTGTTTCAGCCCAAACTGAAATTAACTCCAAAATCCCCAAAATTGACCCCTCGTCTGGACCCGCCAGAGGTAGGGACGAGGCTACTGACCCTATGCCCTTCGAGTACCAACCCCCTGGAGCCCTCACCCAACCTGGTTCCCTCTGAGGTCCCGGCATCAGGGCAACACGGATGAGTCATGTGGGGTCATGATGCCAAAATCACCAAAATTGGCGTCATTCCCACGCGTGGCTCGCCCGGCCAAGGTAAGGCCAATGGCTCACAGGGTAGGAGGCAGGACCCAGGACTTATATCTGAGTGTACAACTTGGATTTAGGTCCGGGCTCCCTATGGGCTTAGAGAAATGGGGCCGCCAATTGACCACACGGAAGGGGGAAATTGGGGTCCCAAAATTGGGTCATTTTGGCTGCCTGAAATGAGCCAAAATTCGGTGTGCTCCGTATAGTATATCTCCACGCCGGCTTGGAGATCGGATCCGCCATTCCATACGTAATTCACCCGGAGTCCAACGGAGACTCCCATGCCCTTGGCTCTCAAAGATCTCCCTGCCACTCGGCGTGGTGACGATCCCAATTGGGTCCACAAATGCAAAAATGGCAAAATTGCCCATACCCAATTTGGCCTAGCGCCTTAACGAAGGCGGCTCCGCTTCGCCCACGTGGTGTGTGGACCATGGGGACCATTACCCATAACACCCATGTCATATATGGTCCATTGGTCCATGCGTCCGGCGTGCACGAAGGTTAGAACATGGGGCACGGCGGGCAGCAAAAGTGGAAAAATGCTCAAAATGGCCAAAAATGCGCGCACTCATGGTTGGGGCAAATGAGGCACATGCCCGACTCGGACCGGAATGTGCCATAGGATTGCTATCAAGTCATATTGGTCCAACATATCTTTTGGGCGTCGCCCAACTCCTCCGATATTGGGAATGGCAGGGTCGCCAAGTAAGCCCATGATTTGGGATAGTCCCAAATCGCCAACATGGCGGCCACGGTATGCCAAGCCTAAGAGGAGTTATTCGCCGGGTTCAAGATATGTTGGGCACCGAAGTATGTACCCTCATAACATACTTGGGTAATGATGTCAATTGAGCGCAACGTTGAGATACAAGGTCGCCACTTGACATCATGACGGGCCAAAAACGGCAAAATTGGCACAAAGACAAACCAAAGTGCCTTGAAAGGCGCACAATTATATTATAATATCTTTGGCTTGGATCGTGCAATCAACTAATCCTTCTAAACACACTGACTTGACACCAATGACCTTCGATCCCACATATGTGCTCCACTTGGGGCGCCTTGAAAGGTTACGAGCGCTACTTCCCAAGTGGGCACATGAAAATATGGAAAATTGCAAAATACACACCTTGCTCCCAACGCATCGCTTCGGGATCACCGCACAAGCTTTCCTTCACGAAGGTTAGGCTTGCAATTGACCGTAGGGAGTATGGAGAAGGGGCTTGCACAATATGAGGTCCATTGGCGGGCTTGGCTTGGAGTGATGGACCCGCCAAATGGACACGCAACACAACACATGGCACATACCACATATTGCCCAAAAAGGTGGCTCCCACCACGATATGTCATGCCCCTCCAAGGGCATAACTTTGTGTCAATCGCTCATAGGAACTCAAGGAGAGTTCCTATGCAACACCCACACTTGCGCGCTACACTCGCAAGTTATCTTAACGCACGCAATGTCATGGCCATAGAGTTATAACGCAAACTCTACCCTCTTGACCATGATCCATTACACTAGCGCGCACGTGTGGAAACGCAAGGCATATAATGCTTCCTAAATTACGTCGGGAGTATTGTGAATACATCCCACGTTTCCTTATTGTCATTCCTCGCAAACAACACGAGATATGACCTTCACAAGTGGCCTCACGAATCAACTTTGTTTTGCCCATATCTTTGAGACAAATGGGGGGCAAGGGAAAAGGAAAGTTGATTCGTGCATAGGGAAGCACGTAGGTCCACTCGAAGGAGGTCAAATCAAGTGCGGGGATGTCGAAGTCGAAAATCCGATTTCGATATCCTGAAAAATTCAGATTAAGGTTGCGAGTATTAATTATGAAAATTGCGGAAGCATCCATGCAGTTCCTGGCGACTTTGGAGCCTTCGTGACGGATTGCGTTAAAATTTCCATTATAAACAGTTAAACTGGCGGTTACGGTAAAGTCGCGATCCAACCGCCAGCAGTCAAAATAGTGAATATCAGAACGGAAGCGTAAAAATTGACGGAAACATTATGAGAATAAAACCCTGTTGATTCCTAACATTCTGATATACAAATCTCCGCTGGCGGTGCATCGGTTGCCGATGCGGGGCTTCACGGCACGGAACACGCCGTACATGGGGTTAGTGGACCGGAGACCGGTTGTATGCCGTAACCTGGCCATGGGGTTCTGGGTACCGCTTCAGGACTACGGAGAGCTGAACAACAAGACGCTGAACCACTCAGGGTCCATTCCCAATATGGAGTCTACCCTGGAGAAGATAGCCTCCTGCCACTACAAGACCAAGATGGACAAGAGGAGCGGATTCTGGCAAGTGGACCTGACGCCCAACGCACAGGAACTACTGGCCTTCATCACCCCTCAGGGGAGGGTGTTCAAGTGGAAGGTTATGCCGTTTGGCGTGGCTAACGCACCCGCTCTATTCCAAGAGCTGATGAACAAGATCTTGTCCATCCTACGAAGGAGACCTAAGGTGCAGGAGCTCATATCCCGTGGTGCCCAGATGGAGGCTCACATCGACGATGTATGCCTCGGGACCAATACCCAGGAGGATCACCTAATCCTCTTGGGTGAGTTCTTTGCGGTCTGCCAGGAGAACCACACACGACTCAAGCTGGAGAAGTGTGAGTTCATGCAGGAGACCATGCAGTACCTGGGGTTTGATGTTGGCTATGGGTGGTGGACCCCAGCGGCCTCTAAGGCCAAACCCCTGATGGATGCCAAGGTACGACACGAAGACCCCAAGAAAGGACTTCATGATGTACGCAGTTTCATTGGGGTGTGCAACTTCTATCGCCGCCACATCAAAAACTTCACCTACACCAGCGCCGTTCTGACTGACTTGATCAAGAAGAGTACTACTTGGCGCTGGGGCCCACAAGAGCAACAAGCGTTTGACGAGCTCAAAGACAAGGTAGCCAACGCTAAGTGCTTCGGCGTGCCTAGGGCACAAGGGGAGATTATACTGGTGACCGACGCCAGCAATGTGGGCGGTGGTGGAACGTTGTTCCAATGGCAAGCACTGGAGAAGGAGGAGTTCGACTCGGCCATTTCGCAATGGGGGACGGAAGGTCTCAACCGAGATGGAACCCTCAAGCACAGCTACCCTGACGACAAGTGGGTCCTAGTACCTCTGGGCCACTGGAACTGGAAGTGGAACCAGGCCAGGGGGAACTACTCCACCTATGAGCAGGAATTGCTCGCGGGTATGCTGGTGCTATCCTCACAAGCACGACTGTTGGGGAGTAACCCTGTGGTCTGGCTGTGCGACCAAGAACCGGTCCGCAGTTTCCAGAAGGGTCCCCCACCTGAGAAGGCCAAGCTACGGCGCTGGTGGACCTACCTCAGTCAACTACGGCTGACGGTACACCATATCCAGGGAGTGAAGAACGAGTGTGCCGACCACATCAGCCGCAACAACTTCGACGCCCTGATTGGTGCCCGGTCTGAAGCGCTGGCTAAGGAGGCGTTCAGCCGTATGGACGTCCACTTGGACCTCAACATGACGATGATACGCCCCCTGGATGGACTCCAACAATCGGAGTACCTGAAGGAGTTTGGGGATATCTACAAGCGCCTGGAGAAACGCCTTGAACCCCTCCTGGTCAACCAAGACCAGTGGAAGAGGGACAAGAGCTACCTCTGGCACGAGGACCGCATCGTGGTGCCTAGTGACCGAGTCCCAGCGCTACTGAAGTGGACCCATGAGTCCAGCGGTCATGTGGGTGCTGACCGTACCCTGAGGCTGTTCAAGCAGTGGTTCCACACTACGTGGACTGACGACCAGCTGCGGAAAACCCTCCAGCCTATTGTGGACAAGTGCCCGTGCAGGTCCTGTAAACCAGGGGATATCAGGGACAGAGGTCTCTACTCGACCCTGCCCATCCCTCACTGTGCTAACAGTGTTCTATACGTGGACTACACGGAGATGCCGAAGTTCAGGGGCTATGACTTCGCCCTCGTGGTAACCTGTGGGTTGACCAGGTTTACCAGGGTGTTCCCATGTACCAAGCACATTACCGGGGAGGAGACTATCAAGATACTCCTGGAGGAGTGGTTTTGTTTCTATGGGGCGCCCAAGGAGATCAACTCCGATGAGGACGTACAAGTACGCTCAGATACTGGCTGGTACAAGAGGGTCCTGAGATCCCCCGATGTCCAGGTGTCTACGGGGATTCCCTACTCTCACACGAGCAACCCCCTATGTGAGCGACAGATCCGTGTCCTCAAGGAGAATGTAAGGATATGGTGCAAAACTGAACGCACCAGAGACTGGGTGAGACTACTCCCCGTCATATCCATGATGATTAACTCCCAAGAGAGTTCAGCTACTGGCTACTCGCCCCATGAGCTATTCCTCGGGCGCCCGGCATGGTTCCTACATGCCCCCTATCCAGAGGACACCCATTCTTCTGTGGGTGAATGGGTCCAAGAGCAACAAGCGAAGGTGGACAAGGCCAGGGCTATGCTCCAGAGAGTGAGGGAGCGTCAGTGGAACAAGAAGAACAAACACCGAGTACCGACCACCTACCAAGAGGGGGACTGGGTGCTGGTGCACCACAGTCGACTACCCGCCTGGCCACGCTCTACCAGCGATGACCCATACTTCGGGCCGTACAAGATTCTATCAGTGGATGGACACCGTATCACCGTGCGGTGTTCTCCCCGTCTAGGGGGGACCCTGGTGTGCGCTGCTCAACACCTGAAGCGCTACTATGATCCTGAAGACCTCTGTGGGGAGGAGTGGGAGCTGAACGACGAGGAAATCGCCGCTCTGGACCTACAAGGGGCTGCCAGCCCTATGGAAGTTGAAGGTGAACTCCCCGACATGAACACCGAGGAGATGGCTAAGGAGGGCTTCTACCTGGTGAAGTCTGTCCTACGCCACCGCTATCGCCAGGGTTGGCGCTTCCTCACCCTCTGGGAAGGGTTTGGAGTCGAAGAGGCCACCTGGGAGCCCTTCTCTGCATTTGTTCTACCTGAGGGACGCCTAAACTCAGTTCTGGTTGACTACTTGTCCCAGAACAACCTTGGTGAGTTGCTGAGGCTCGCTGAGACGCTTGCCTCCAAGACTAAAGCTAGGGACTGAACCTTACCCTTACCTGCCAAAGCGTATGTGTGAGTGTGCTATTCCTAAGGTCCTGAGAGCAAGCCGCAGAAGTGGTGTCCTAATTATACCCAAGTCTGCACGCTTGATAAACCTGGAGGGTTGGCTTATTGATGCCACGGGGTACACCCCGGGTCTCCCCTCCCCTAAGCGCCCAATTTCTGTGCTGGCGCAAAACCTTTGGGGAATACCCAGCGTACTAATCCAGGTATTGGTTTCCCTACCTATCTGTCTACTACAGGGAGGGGTGGCCAAAAGCTATGAAGGCATGAAAACGCCGTTTTGCTAGGTGGCCAAAACACTGACCTAACCACTGCCACAGCCCACCAACCCTGCTAAAATTGCAGGAAACGGGTGGGACAGTGACACACGCACTACAGGTCCTACACACCCTACAGTGGCACCCTCCTGGTGGGCGAGCACTGCTGCAACTGGCTCAAGCCCCCACTCAGGACTACCACTCCTACACGCACACTCTACTGGGTGTTGCTGAAGGACATGTCGTGGGTCCTAGCGACCCTCCTGTGAAGAGGACAAGAGAACACAGCGCTGCTAAGCAACTGTGGCCTAACAGGGGACGCCACAACGCGTTTCCCCTGCTAGGGCTTGGAGGGAAGAGGTGCTCTTTTTGCGTGCACGGCGCAGATGTCGATGAAGTCGGACTCCCTGCTCTGCCACAGGCAGAGGCGGAGTTATTTGTTTGTGTGATCTGCGCCCTTGTTTAGCAGGGCAATAAAAAAATGGTATGCTGCTGCACCAATCACCCTACCTGCCCACCTGTAAAGCAAAGGCAAATGAAGGGGCGTTTGCGGCGGAGGAACCAAGCCACACTCCAGGTATTATACCCTTCTCAGTGTGACCTATGATACACTGTCCGCAAACACGCTGAAGGATCAGCTACCCCTGTCAAGCAAGCAAGCTTTAAGGGACTCCTCGGGTTCTCTCAAAGAACATACCGAGGAGCCCCTGGGTAGCCTAAACAAGGTTTACCGTGCGCACTTCGCGTGGCCTACCCTTTAATGCGTGTGTGAATGCGCGAGCATGCACGACTGCGTTGGGCAAACCTGCCCATCTGAACCTCAATCACGACTCCACCAGGGAGTGGCCCCACCTGGGCTTACTCACCTTACCTACCGCTGGAGAGAGAGAACAAGTGGGCACGTGAGGGGCGGAAACGAAGAACGTTATTATGCACTTGTGTGTATGTCTAATCACCCTGATCTGACCTCTAATCATCTGCAATCTTTCTAATCAATCCCTCTATCGCGTCCTATCGTTGTTAGCGCTGCTACAAGACTCGTTCACGGAGACACGAGACGAGCAATGTGTATGCGGCATACGAGACGAGCATACCTGTAGTTTATACCTGATTCATTGAAGTCTTTTCGTTGATTTTCGAATTCTTCGATTTTTGATACTTCTATTAGTGTGGGTGGAATCTGTATGTTTATTTATTAATGTGTGTCTCGTCATTTTCAAGACTACGTGAGACATACGTTTATAATGCCATTATTTCTGCATTTTCCGGCGCTTCGCTAGGAGCCGCTCCTGCGCGCCGCCTTTTTATGCGTAGGAATTTCTTGATTTAAAAAATCTAGAGATGACTATAATTTTTATAAAAATGTGCTTCTGATGCACAATTGGATTCTGCTCAGGTGTGTTGTCTTAGAAAAATTCTAGGCCGTCATTTGACGGATATTGGTGTCGTCGCTTCGTTTTTGCGTGGATTCGTCCAAAATTCTCCCATTCCTGCCTCTGCAGATACCCACGCGCAGCCTCGCTGAGTAGGCCGTGTTCGGGCCGAAACGCAGCAGCTTGGAGAGACTGAGCAGAACCCAAGACCCCACCAAGGGGCAATTTAATTTTTTTACGACTCCCTTCGCCCTAAGACAGGTCACAGGCCGCCAGCAGGTTTACGAGAACCCATGCGCGTGTGTATATTGTGTCTTGCGTTGGGTTTGTGTCGCGCTGCGTCTTGGAGGGAGGGATGCACATGCACATGTTTTGGCATGCTTCCAAACTAACCCAACCAAGCCACAGGAGCCCCGGCAGCGCCATGAGCGCTGAGTCTTCTGTAGGAAATGTTACAAACAGAGCAGCAAAAGAGCGCCAGCCATGGTGAGCGCCCATTTTTCTGTGTGAGGGAAACTATAGGTATTTTAAAGTAGATGTGGAAACCAAGGAAAGGCCAAGAAAAATTCCCTTTTTCCTAAAATGCGACAGTGGTGGCCACCACAGCACAAGGGGGGAGTAAGAAAAAGTGCTTTTCCATTGCTTTGAGGCATACTCTAGTTGTATTAGAGATGCACTGAGCATCCAGGCATTTTTATCTTAGTACTGGTCCCACCAAAACTGGTGATAACACATTTTGACCTATGGAACCAAACACCCAATTAGGATATGGAGTGGACCCCTTAATCCCCTTTCAATGTGAGGCAAATCATCTTTTCCTGAGTTGACTGAGAACTGACATATCCAAGGCAGAGCCTATGAATTTATCTATGTTTTTCCATGAATACTTAGCTGTCCTAGTGGTATGCACCCTAGGGGGCTGGGCACCTCTTTTTGAGAGGTCGTGGGTTCAATTCCTGGTCAGCCTGGCTAAGTAGGAAGATCCCATGTGACATGGCAGTGACCTCATTGCCACATGCCCTGCCACCTCAGCACATATGGGACCCAAAACAAAGAGTGCACATCTCCTGAGATGGCACTATGGAGATAGAGTGACCATGGGGCAGTTTTCCAACTCTTTTCCAAAACATTTCAGCTATCTTTGTGAATGTGCATTCCGATTTGACCTGAGTTGCAGTTTCTGTGAATATCCTTTCATCTTACACTGTTTACACTGCAGCCCTTCATGCTTTGATCCTGATTCTCTTCTCCTTGCACACCTCTGGCTTGGGCTATCCTGGATTTACTGTATTTCAGCAAACAAAAGGTTTTCATCTCCAAAAACAAGCAGCAGGAAACCCTACACCAGCAGCAAGCAGCAGGAGAGACAAAGACACAGTGTTGAAACCACTATAAACTTTTCTTATAACAAGCGATGCCACTACCAAGGTTCTGCCAGCCCCCAGTCCACCCCACTACCATTGCCTACCCCGACACCACACAAGCTCGCACAGAGCCGTGTGTCATAATAGATACAAAGAAATGCAAAGGACTTAACAATGAATGATAATGATAGCAATGTGAATACAATGCAACTGTAATGCATCCGATCACAGCAAGACGATACAGTCTGTACCCTGCATGAAAAGTGCACATGCCCATCAGGCTTCCCGTACAAGACTTGACAAAGGATTATCTTTCCGTCAAGGCTTTGGCGGTCCGGAATTGAAGTGGACTCGGAGACAACTACTTGATTTGGATTTGTTGTATGCAGAGACTCAAGGTCCAGAGGATACAAAGAAAGTTGGGATTCCCGGACCTAGTCATACAAAGCCTATGCAAACCTTTCATCATTGTCTATCCATTGAGTGCCCTAGAAAAGCAACATAAACAACTTTTCTTTACACACGTAATTTCATCGCCGGATCTCTGCCCCCGTATTGGAGTTAGCGGTTGTGTTTCAGTTGGCCAATACGCTTGACCATAAACGGATTTCCTCTTTGAAATTGTTTCAACCCGTGGTTGTATATTCTCTTTGAAAAGCTTTAGGATATGAGTACGCGGGGTCTTGAAGAAAGCCGAAAGATTTGACTTCATAAGTGTCGTGCAACCATGTGAACAGATGTTAAGAATGCTACCAAGTTCATCATACCCAGCGGCCGTTGCCGCCATTCATCGGGTCCTTCTTGGCCACTGCTCCCATTACTAAGGCGTAACAAAGGCTCAAAGACATCAGTGCAGCATTGAAGCGAAACCATGTTGACACTGATATAGCTTTCTGGTTTTTTGAAATATGGGCTAACAATTTCGAAAGATGCACTATATGATGAACCCTGCTTGAAGGCGGGATCCGTGCCAAAGTGCAACGGCCTGTGTTGTTCTGCTATTGCCCGCCGTGCCCTTTTGCGAGCTGCCTATTTTTTTGTAGCCTAAGCGGAAGGCAATGGAGGTGGTTCAGAAGCTGCCTTGAATTAAGGATGATTGCTAGTCCCGGGTGGCAGACACATCGACAACTCGTGGGGGATGGAGGGCTGTACTAGACATTTGCAGTGAAGGCAAAATACGCATCAAGTGGAAATTTTTTTGGTGTCCAGCCATGCTAAGTTGCTGAAAAATCATTCAAAGCCTCATGGAGCTGCAGCATATCTCTCAGGGTTCATTGTAGCTTTCTTAGATGTGAATGCGTATTGTAGGCTTTGCCATCTAGTGTACGGTCGGATGTTTGCAGAATTCAATTTCCGGGCTTTTTTTTAAAATATTGGTCTTTCTATGTTTGGAGTTGTTTTGGCACGTGTACGCCAATTGACATATTACCAATCATCAGTCCATTCGAGTTTGGCAAGCGGTAGTTGGATTCTACATTGGCTATAATGTGCACGCAATTTCCTTAATTGCAACTGATTGAATACTTGTTTTTAGAGCTATGTGTTTCATTCAGATGCGACGCACTTCTCGATGCCGTCCGAGGCCAAAACGAACCAGAAAAGGGTGGTGGCCCGCCGTCTTGTACTATCATGAATGTATGATTTTGCTTCGGGAATAGAACCGCAAAACCATTTGTTCATTTGTACATGTTTATAATTCAAACATTGAGAAAAGATCTAATAACTGGAAAGTGCATTGGGTACTTCACTGCAATGGTTGCACTCCTCAACCTGTGGTCCTTGGCGCAACGGGCACTGCTGAATTTTGCCACCGTGAAAAAAAAACTTGAAAACATGATGAGGGCGCGAGGTCGCATGGTGTGACACGACTACTAGTTCACAAAGCAGAAAATGCCATGGTGTGTTTTATGTGTACAGCCTTGGTTGCAAAAACTGTGATTAAAAAGACAAATTTGCCATGATGAGGGCGCGAGGTCGCATGGTGTGACACGACTACTAGGTCACAAAGCTGAAAATGACATGGTGTGTTTTATGTGTACAGCCTTGGTTGCAAAAACTTTGATTAAAAAGACAAATTTGTTTTTTTGTTATCTCCCAGCGAAACATCACGCGCACAACACGCTGGATGCAGCGTCCCCGGCACCGGAGATCACAAATGCTGACGTGTCGAGATTTTGAGAAAACCACTTGAAAAATTCGCTGAATAGGTAAAGCAACACAAAACATGATAATGATTTAATAACTGTTTAATCATCGCGAAATGATTTCAGTTTTTCAAAACATCCAAATTCAGCAGCAAAACTCATTGAAGCTGCAGAAACATAGCTCAAAATCAGCAAAAACCATGGTGCTTGAGACGGATATGCTCGGTGATTCAATGGCAAAAGATATTGAGGATGTGATCTTTCCTTTGCCTGGTTTATGCAAATGAACCATTGGCGATTGATTTGTTGGAGTGGTACTTTGCCTTGGGATTTCGGCAAGGCATGTCGACACCATTTTTTTCGGTGGAAAAGAGCGTTTCAAAGGTTGGATTGCATAGAGGAGTCTTCGGCATTAGTTTCGGGGCCCCAGCTGGCTTGTGCCACTCAATGCATATTCCAAAAATGAGTCCACATCAGTTGCTTCACAGAAAGAAACGACTGACGTTAATTTCCCTTTTGCATCGCCTCCTCAATGGACCGTGTTCATCTGAAACAGACAGGTGTTCAGGCCCTTCTGCAATTCTGCCCCCGTGAACAGGATGGCGGTGTACGCGCCGTCCTCTACCTTCCTGTTTGGTTTGTCTGAGGGCAACTGGTTGGTTTTGTACATAGATATGCAATGAACCAATTGGGATTCTGCAAAATTGAGTGCACATGCAAAAAAGAGCAACAATGATGCTGCGATGGGGCTAAGGTGTCAACTTCTGAAAATACTTAAACCCCACCCCAAAAAAACATTGTATTCAAAGCAAAATAAAGCAAATCAAATTGCACAAACCAAACCAATAATTATCCACAGCAAAGTTGACATTTCAGAATCAGCAAGAGAAACCACAGACAGAATCCCATTTGTATGTATTCTGGTGGGCAAAACCAAATGCGGTGACCACGCCATATTGCAAAAATTATCCAACTTCCGTGATATGCCAGGGGCAAAAAAAATGTGTGGCGATGGTGGGGGGGAGTGGGCAAAAAATGAAAACTCAAATGGAACAACCCATATTGGGTCAAAAAACCCCAGGCACCAATCGAGTACGCAGAGAGGCAGCCAGCCGGAAAGGACGCTGACAGTGGCAGTCCATTTGCAGGCTGCCAGTGCACATCCCCATACATGGGTGCAAGAAGCACGGCTGCTGGAGGCCAGAAAGCGACCATGTACGCACGTGCACTGCATGCAAATATTTTTTCTAACCCATACCACTCATGAGGCCGCAGAGCTGAACAACCTGCTCTGGAACCTCCCCCATTTCAGTGCAAACCTCAACCTTTCTGCTGAATGAAAAACAACATATGTTCACCTTCACAATTGGGCAGCAACAGGGTGTTGTCATGCAGAGTGTGAATCCCATCTCAAACTGCTGCGTGTTTGAGTAGCCGTGAGGTGCGGAATCTCGCAGACTCCTTTTTATCGAATATCACATTATATCATATCATTCTCACCACAAAACGCCTCTTGCATCACCGACGAATTCATCTGGATTTGTGTCACATGAGGCAGCAAACCAGCGGGATGTGTCAGTCATGAGGCAGATTAGGTCAAAACTGCAAATTCGCTCAACTCAACAACTCCAATGGAGCCATGATTTTTGCGATCAGAATTCGCTGCAAATATGCTCGGTGGAAAATAAATGATGGGGGGGGGGGGGGGGCACTGTGTATCACCTGTGTGGTGAGCACAATTTCCAGAAGAATTGCTGTACTCGGCTGTACCGCAGCGTAGCATTGTGATACGACTGCGCCTAACTCTGATCTGTTGCACCATGGTAAAACTAAGATGTATTGCACAATAGCAGACCTAAAAGGATTGCTCTTCGCCGTTGTGCAGTCTCTGAGAAAGTCTGCAGTTGCTACATTCATGCAACCCTGGCTGTCCAGGTTCCCCTCGGAGTCGACCTCCCTGAATGATTTGCGAGGAAACATCAACACCCACCCTAGGAGGTCAGGCGTAAAAAAATGGCAGAATCTGCATCACACTGGAAACACTGAAAAAACATACAGAGTGCACCAACGAGCTCGCAACACCTCCGTTCCAAAGATTGAACCCTAGCCACACGATCAAAGAGGGTTAAAAACATAGGCTAAGATTGCTGAAATGGGAACAGTATCTGCAAATGGAAAAAGTGGGATAGAATCCTGAACAATAGAGCGTGCAATGGGGGGGGCATCACTGCATTGAGATCTCCTGCTTTCCTTGTTTGCCATCAGAGAAAAAAGGCATCGCGCACAGATGCCATTGCACAATGAAAGAAAATGTACGCGGTGAGATGAACCAAGTGCAACATTGCAGAGGCCACCACGAAACCTGTAAAGCATGCACATCAGAATGTCCACACACAACTAAGCACATTGCTCCAACCAGAATCACCCGCGAAGCACAACGCTCGCCAAAACAGCATGCCAGCGCAGTCCCTTGCCTTGAAGGACTTCACTTCTGGCGTCTTAATGCACGGCGTCCGAATGTGAAATGGCAAAGAACCCTGAAAACTACCAAAAAATGCATAGGCTTAGAATTGTAGAGAGCGTGTTTGCATCGCGATGTATGCGCCATGCACATGGGCCGAAGTATGCAAACCACATAACAGGGCACGGGTTCCCCTGTATGTCTGCAACCTGCATCGTATTGCGACTTGAGGAAGAGAAGATCCATCAAAGGTCATCCAAAAATCCTTTGATGGAATTTGAAAACTTGTCCACACTTGCGCCCAGATTGGCCTTGACTTTTGCAGCCTTGTCACCAACGACCCAGGCGACATCGCTGACATCGATGCCCATTTCGGACTTGGTTGGTGCAACGGAACCTGAGCTGCCCAGACCGCCGAAATCGGGTCCAGTCTTGTCATACACCTTGTTGTCGTCGTATGAAGCTGCAGCAAAGAAAGAGATCCACATATCCAAAACCCCGCAAAAAAGGGATACGTAAACCAATTCAAACCCACTGCCCTGTAACCCCCTGCCCTCATCTGTAAAGCAATCAACTTGACGTTTGAACCGCGCTTTTCGGAAACTCGCAACAATGGTGACCTGTATTCTTCACTGCTGAAATTACTGAGTCTGACCCCTTCCAACGGTAGTCCTGAGGCAACTTTCTTCCTTTGGACGAGATTTCGCAGAATCAAACGTTCGCAGATATTTCGCAGATGGCTTTGGAGTTACTGTTGAACTTCCAAAACGTAGCCTTCGCAACACACGTTTGGCCTTTGGAAGGTCTCCAATCAACAAGCGAACAACGAAAATGAAAATGGTATTCGCACAAAAAGAGCACACTGGCCAACATACGTTCTGATGCATCCTTCTTGGCAGGACCATCACTTCCAAGGCCTGTGAAATCTGGACCCCCAGCTGTCTTCTTTACGGACGAAGGACTTTCTTTCTTTTCTTCTTTCTTTTCTTCTTTCTTCTCCGTTTCTTCTGCAAAAGGATACAGTGGTTTACGAAAACGTGTGCGACAAATGCAGCTTAGACGGCCAACTTGACCTGGGACTCCCTCAGTCGTCCGCCAGCATTCTCTTGCAGATAGCTAACTTGAGCCTCCAATGCCTTTTCGTGAGTTACTTAAAAAAAAGGCGGTTTTTCACACTTTGGCTTCAAAAAACGCGCGTTTTTTTAACACTTTGGCATGAAAAAAGGCGCCTTTTTTCACGCACACAGTTCAGAAGTATGGTTTTTTTTCACAAACGAAGCCCTGGGACCACTTGCAACCTTGCAACCTTGCAACCTAACCTTGGAGTTGGGCACCCTCAAGAATGAGGGGGGTGAGGGGGAAATACCCTGATTCCTTCTGGGACCATGGGAAATGCCACTACGCTTTTCACTGCGTTTTTTAAGTGGCTGGGGCAAGAATACGGGTCGGTAAAAAGCGGACGTTGGGTTGACGGTCGATAGATTCAGTAAATCGTTGCTTGTCCCCTTTCACAGCAGCATCCGTGCATCCCGAGAACTGACGATCAGCCCAACCATTAAGCTTCCTTCGTCTGCATGAACGTCTACAGAGGCAACAAATAGCTGCGCCTCACACACACACTGCAGCATACCTGGTATTGGTCCTGTTGTCACCTTCACAGACCCGTGGGCAACCCGTTGGGCACCCATACCCCCAAGCCCCTTCTTCTTGGCCCCACTCGCCGGTCGTCGACCCAAACTTCCTGCAACGCAAGAAGTCGGAGAGAAAAACCAGAGAAAGGTGTGCAATAATGCACCGGTTGCCACGACTTTGCTTGTCACAAACCTTGTATGGAAGCCGCGGAAGCATTCTTCGAGGGAGGCCTTTTAGTGAATCCATCAGACTCGCCCGTACCGGGGGATACGGGTGTGGCAGGGGTCACGGGGGAAGCCGGCGGGGGTGAGCCTGCGGGGGACCCTGTGAACGACAAAAGGGGTGATGGCATGAACGCTAAGTCAGAGCGACAGACTGCTTCCGAGGCATTCATGCACAACAACCTTCTTTGCTGCTTGGGGGAGGCGTTTCAATTTTCGGAGGTGGGTCCTGAATTTCTTTCCACTCTTCCTTTGTCTCTCCTTTACAAAGCTTATCCAGTTGGGCTTTGTACTGCTTTGCGGCTAACGAAGAGTACTTGTTCTTCAGATCTTGAATTCCGTGCTGCTTAAAGTATGCACGCGCCTTGCCGTTACCTGCAGAAACACAACACATACAAGCTGTTAGTGATGGACGGAATATTTCAGGAAGCTTGAAGGACGCCGACAACCTCCAAGCTCCATTCTCTTGACTTGTTCTTCGTCCCACGTGTCCAGAACAGTGGACCTCACAAAAGTGATATGAACACCCATGCTTCGATGGTTGGCCGAACAATCCATACAGATGAACGCTCCATAAGTGAGTGTTGCCCAATTGGGGTTCTTCGCAGGGCAATCAATGCAGATTTTGTTTTCCGCCTTGGACCGAAGCTTGGCAAGTCTGGTCTTTAAATCCTCCTGGGAAGCAGTGTCCTGGTTCTCCCCCATCGTTGGGATGCCAAACCTTATCCAAAGAAAGGTGCAAATGCCAAGGAGCAAACTTAAAAATGGATTCTGTGACTTCAAGGCTGTCCAGCCGACGATATCAGAGTTTTCGTGTATTCAATTTTATCTCTAACAGGGGGCAGTCTTTTAAAACCCCAGTCTGAACAGGTCGCAAGAAACGAAATTTTTACCGGCAATCGGCGCTCCAGTGTGTGTCGTTTTCGCGCGGGCGGCCCAAGCAAACAGTCGCGTGAGATTGAGGCAGAGCAGCATGTCGATTTCACTGTTGCGCATCCTGGCCCTCCCTCTGCTTACCCACTCTCACCCCCAGTTTGCTCCCAGCTGTCTCTCGCGCTGAGGATGCGGAGGTGGTCAAGCACACTCCTTAGTTGCAACACCATGGGCTGGGCTTTCAGGCGTCTTGGCTTCAGCTCGTAGTATACCACTGGTCCCCCGGCGAAGCCGTTTGTCCAACAGCTATTGCGTGCTGGCATGTAAGATCTTCCCAAGGAAGGTGTGCTATCTTGGGTCGGCTGGGTACACGCTTGTGCTATGCTGTTATAAATGTTGTGGCTCAACAGTTATCTATCGATAAGTCTGCTGCTTTCAGCCCCCCTGACACCGCCCCCTCCCCCTCGTGGGGGGTCATCAGGTTGTGGACGATGTAGGCAATCTCTGCTAGCTGGGTTAATAGCCACCTAGCCTCTCTGTATTCTTCTCTTTACATCCTTCTCCCCCTCTCTTCCTCATGTTGTGTGCGATTTGTTTTTGCCTTCATTATGTCTTAGCGCAAAGCTTTGTTTGGGTCTTAGCACCCTAGGGCATCGTGGGCCAAGTAAGAAAAAGTCACTACCATGTCTTTCTTGGGGTACTTGATCCAGGCTACAGCCCCCCTTTTTGCCTAAGGAAGTGCTGAGACTAACACTTAAACATTTTTGTTTCTCTTATGAAGCTTTAAGTACACTTTCTCAGCAACTAGGGTTAAAACCCTAGCTCCCCCATGAAGTTGACCCCTACCACTCAAAGGAGCGGAGGTATCATCCCTCATGGAGGCTATACCGAAATAAAGTAGGCACTTCATGCCTTGGGCCTTGTAGGTTAAGCCTAGTGGTCTCCCACCTCAGGACCCCTATACTCAAAAGTTTCTACTACTTATTGTGGTTCCAGATTGTAACTGTTTCTGAATTCAGTTGCTTGGCCAAGTCATTTCCTGTGTCTGGCCTAACTCCTATGCCCCAGATTCCTAACCAGCTCCATTTCATCCAAAAGAGTGCACATGAAGTGCTTGGTGCTATCTTGGAGGCCTGAGTCATGCCAGTTTTCACATAGAATCCTTTGGTTTGTGTATAAAACCATTTGAGTTGCATATTTGATTCCTCATTTGTCTATATGCAGCCCCTCTTTGCTTACAATGCTTTGATTTGGAAGAATACTATCACAATTCTGACTTTGATCCGGTTTGTGGTGTTCCTTGTTCGTGGACTTTACCTTTTTGCAGTTTTGGAGAAACATCTTTTGAAAAGCAATCAAGGTTTTCAATATCAACAACAAGCAAGGGACATCAGAAACTCTTTCTGGTAGCAGAGGTTTAAACCATCGCCAAGCTAAAGCACAAGAAATCCACAGCGTATTGAGCAATGTCACGTCCATCAGTTACACTGAGTGCCAAGACCCTGCCAAACAGGTCCCAACCAATGGCGGGGCCTGTAGCAGGACCTTCCAGGGCTATGTCCCTGAGCGGAAGACATGATACAGTCGTTGTGGACACTACTGGCTGGCGCGGAGAGCTCCAAGCAAGAGGGGCGGAAGAAAAATATATGAGAGAAGCCCCTGAGGCGCCTGTGTTAACCCAGGAACGCCTCAGAAGCCTCGAAGGGAGGGATCCGATGGCGGCTGCCCTCCTGTCTGTCGTATCTTCCTTACCTCCTTCTGAGGATGCCCTTGATCCTGATTCTTTAGCCGCTAAGGAAGCCCAGGCCGCGATGGAGAAGGTCACCACCGCCAAAGTGAAAGCCTGGAGAAAAGCGGGAAGAAAGGAGCAGGAGAAAGAACCGATGAAGGCGTATCCCATGTTCGGCACCACGTGGGGTGAGGGGTTCGAAGCACCTTATGGGGAAATATCCGCCACGACGTCCAATGACACCTCGGAATGGGAGGAGGACTGGATATCTAGAGAGCCTACCCCGTCGTTACCTTCGAGGCCAAGACCACCTTCGCCTCGTGGGGTGTGCCCCGAGCCCGTGCGCGTGGAAGGAGGTGTACCTTCACGTATGGCTGCCCCTAAACTCGGTTTGGATGAGACCATGGAATTCCTTTCCCGATCCTGATTTGAGTGCACCGTCTGCAGCAATCAAGGCTAAACTGGGGCTGTTTGAACTGAAGAAGCCCCCCTCGACCATGCCCCCGGGTGTTGAACTCCTGACCCGGGGCGTGAAAAGCTGCAGAGGGATCCGCAGCACCCCCTTGGACACTTGTCCAACCCCTTTCCATCCTCGTGTGAGGATTGTTCCTGCATGCACTATTGGGGATTCTACTGAGGCTGAGATGGAGAGCTATGGGCTGGTTGCACTGGCGCCACTTGCAACTGCCTACCCCTCACCCCCCTCAGGTGGAAAAGGTGACACTGGTGTACCATACCATCCCCGAGTTGCAGGGTACCATGGGACTATGCAGGGTAGTGTACCCCAGTTGCAGGATACCATGGGACCATGCAGGGTACCATCCCTCAATTGCAGGGTACCATGGGATAATGCAGGGTAGTACACCTCAGTTGCAGGGACAGCTGATTACCCCACCGCTGATTACCTCACAGCTGATTACCCCACAGCTAATTACCCCACAGCTGATTACCCCACAGCTAATTACCCCACAGCTGACTACCCCACAGCTGACTACCCCAGAGCTGACTGCCCCACAGCTGACTACCCCACAGCTGACTGCCCCACAGCTCACATTGGCTCACACTCGCTCACATTGGCTCACACTTGATCACACTTGCTCACACTTGCTCACACTTGCTCACACTTGCTTTCCATCGTGTGTATAAGGCTGCATCGTATGCACCTCCCGTCTTTATTAGGGTTAGGGTTAGGGTGCCTCCCTCCCAATCTAGATCACACCAGAGGTTAGAGGACTTCCGGAGGGAGACGCCGTACCCCTAACCCTACTATAACAGGAGGCGCACACGAAGCAGCCTTATACGCATGATGGAAAGCCGCACCCTATTTTTTTCACTTTGAAAAAAGTTTTGTAACTCTGTCAACTGTTATAAATCGGTTACTGTTATGATTTTTTCCTTGGATGAAAAAAAACAGGGTGCGGGTTTTGGTATGTCACCCACTTGCTGTCAATTTTACCCCAAAATTAGGGTCATTTGTGACAGGAACAGCGATGGGTAGCCTTCAATTGTCACCTCCCTCCTCCCTCCTAATCTAGGTTACCCCCGCCCGAGGTGCCTGGTGGTGCCTGGTGGTGCCTGGTGGTGCCTGGTGGTGCCAGGTTTTGGTATGTCACCCACTTGCTGTCATTTTTACCTCGAAATCAGGGTCATTTGTGACAGGAATAGCGATGTGTAGCCTTCAAGTGTCACCTCCCTCCTCCCTCCTAATCCAGGTTACCCCCGGCCGAGGTCACACTTCCGGAGGGAGACACCCTAACCCTAACCCTAGTATAACAGGAGGCGCACACGAAGCAGCCTTATAGTCATGATGGAAAGCCGCACCCTGTTTTCTTCACTTTGAAAAAAGTTTTGTAACTCTGTCAACCGTTATAAATCGGTTACTGTTATGATTTTCTCCTTGGATGAAGGAAAACAGGGTGCGGGTTTTGATATGTCACCCACTTGCTGTCAATTTTACCCCAAAATCAGGGTCATTTTTGACAGGAACAGCGATGTGTAGCACTTACACATAGTCCCTCTTGACCTCCCTCTTGACCTATTGGCTATTGAGCCCAGACAGAACAGCACTTACCCACAGTGGCTGGACAACCCACATGCAAAAGCACTTACCCCCAGTAGCTAGTGAGACGAGATACAACAGCACTTACACACAGTGGCTGGACAACCCAGATGCAGGAGCAGTTACACACAGTGGCTATTGAGCCCAGATGCAACAGCACTTACACATAGTGGCTGGACAGCCCAGACACAACAGCACTTACACACAGTGCCTAGTGAGCCCAGATGCAACAGCACTTACACACAGTGGCTACAGAGCCCACATACAACACCCAAAGTAGCTATCGAGCCCTGACACAACAACACTTATACACAATGGCTAGTGAGCCCAGGCGCAACAGCACTCATCAGCTTCCTGTATGAAATTGCCTCATTTGCTGGATTTTTTGCGGAGTCACCTGCGCCAAGCCCATCACCAAGCCTGTTACTAAGTCCCCAGGGTACGTCTCAGCTGCACACATTTGCGACACCCACATCCACCACACCGCTGTGCTTCCAGATTTCAGCTTGATCGAGGGCTGTTGGAATAGCGATGCACCCGTTTTGTTGTGAGCATTGTATTTGGAGCCAGATCCCCTCTTGACGCGTTACCGTGGGGGGCCTGGCCACGGGACGCTGCGGTGACACGCACAGGCAAGCAGGCAGGCAAAGCACTGCGCTCACAGGGGCATCATTACGCTCGTGTCATGAGACAAAGCGTTTCAGGATCCTTGCCACTCTGAAACAAGGGAACAAAAGTATGTACAGCAACACATCAGGATATGTACACATGGGGTTAAGACTGGACTGGGGTAAGGGCATCACAGGACAATAGACACTCAGTCCCAACTTGTATCCCAATCCCAGGTCCCTCCCTCTCAGTGGCTGGCAGGGGCGGGGGCTCAAACACAACCCATGCCCTACTCAGTCCGGACCCTGGGACCCTGCCAATAGGGGGGCTGTCCCGCCCAGCCACAGGCGAGTTCCTGGGAACCAAGGTGCTCCAAGGCCAACCCACAGTGGCTCCCTATGCTCCCCTAACGGCAGGTCCCAACTCCTCTCTGAGCCAGAGATATGGCCCCGCCATTATCCCCTAGGAGTTGGTAGCTGAAAATGGGCTGTTTCAGCCCAAACTGACATTAGCCCCAAAATCTCCAAATTTGACCCCTCGTCCGGACCCGCCAGAGGTAGGGACGAGACAACTGACCCTATGCCCTTCGAGTACCAACCCCCTGGAGCCCTCACCCAACCTGGTTCCCTCTGAGGTCCCGGCATCAGGGCACCACGGGTTGGTCAAGTGGGGTCATGATGCCAAAATAAGCAAAATTGGCATCATTCTCACGCGTGGCTCGCCCGGCCAGGGCAAGGCCAATGGCTCACAGGATGGGAGGCAGGACCTAGGACCTATATCTGAGTGCACAACTTGGAATTAGGTCCGGGCTCCTCATGGGCATAGAGATATGGGGCCGCCAATTGACCACACGGGGGAGGGGTGAAATTGGGGTCCCAAAAGGGGGTCATTTTGGCTGCTCAAAATGAGCCAAAATCCGGGGGTATCCCCAATGGTATATCTCCACGCCGGCTGGGAGATCGGATCCGCCATTCCATACGTGATCCACCGGGAGTCCAACGGAGACTCCCATGCCCTTGGCTCTCAAAGATCTCCACGCCACTCGGCGTGGTGACAATCCCAATTGGGTCCACAAATGCCAAAATGGCAAAATTGTCCACACTCACCTTGGGCTAGCACCTTGACGAAGGTTGCTCCGCTTCGCCCACGTGGTGTGCGAACCATGGGGACCAATATACATATCACCCATGTCATATGTGGTCGACTGGTCCATGCGTCGGTCGTGCACGAGGGGGCTGAACATGGTGCACGGCGGGCAGAAAATGTGGAAAATTGCTCAAAATGGCCGAAAATGCGCACACTCATGGTTGGGGCAAATGAGGCACATGCCCGACTGGGACCGGAGTGTGCCATAGGATTGGTATCAAGTCATATGCGTCCAACATATCTTTTGGGCGTCGCCCAACCCCTCCAGTTTTGGGAATGGCAGGGTCGCCAAGTGAGCCCATGATTTGGGATGGTCCCAAATCGCCAACATGACGGCCACGGTATGCCAAGCCCAAGAGGAGTTATTCGCCGGGTCCAAGATATGTTGGGCACCGAAGTATGTACCCTCATAACATACTTGGGTCATGATGTCAATTGGGCGCAACGTTGAGATACACGGTCGCCACTTAACATCATGACGGGCACAAAACAGCAAAATTGGCGAAAAGACACGCAAAAGTGCCTTGAAAGCTACACAAATATATTATAATATCTTCGGCTTGGATTGAGTTAGCAACCAATCCTTTTAAACACAATGACTTGACACCAATGACCTTCGATTCCACATATGTGCTCCACTTGGGGCGCTTTGGAAGGTCGCGCGCGCTGCCTCCCAAGTGGGCACATGCAAAAATGGAATATTGCAAAAAACACACCTTGCTCGCAACGCATCGCTTCGGGAGCGCCCCACAAGCGTCCTTTCACGAAGGTTAGGCTTGCGAGTGTTGGTTCGGAGTACAATGAAGGGCCTCGTGCGATATGGGGTCCACTGGCGGGTTAGTCTTGGAATGGTGCACCCGCCAAATGGGCACGTGATATGACACCAAATGTGGCATACAACCCTACCCTCGCCTTCTACACCCAACCTAGTGGCCTAGAATCAAAGTGTGCCTATATTCTAGAGTAACGTTGGTCCCTTAACACGCATGCAAGTGCTTTGGTCGAAAATCGACCTCCTTTCGGAAAGCCGAATTTTAGCATGCACGCAAAATATGTTGCCAATATATATATGGAGATCATATATGCACTATCCGGGGAAGACAAGTGATATGCCCCGGATGTAGAGGCAAGCAAAGAGGGACAAAACGCCAACTCAACATACTTCTACACGTACTTGGACGCCAGGTACGTGAAAAAGCGCACTTCTTGGAGAACACTTAAAATAAATAACCCTTTGGGCCTATGGAGTTGGGATCCTTTGGCCTCATCCTATGACTATGGGGGGCAAAACCTCATACACAGTGCCTATGAGGCACGCTAATTCGTCCTTGGGCGCTTGAACGCTCGTAGCCCTTGTTATTCCACTTGGGGGTTCAAAGCGCCTTCGGCTGCCCAGATTTTCTGGGAAAATACTGGGACGCGATCCGTTATATCAAGGAAAAGATTGCGGATCACTCGAAGACTGTTTCAGTCTTAACTTCAAGAAAAATCGCTTTACAGAATTATCTAATGCAGTGCACGGAACGTGCGGCGTCTGGCGGCGATTTCACGACAATTGGAAATCGCGGTAGAAATCCGGTATTTCACCGATTTCCGACCGGAAATCGCCTAAGACAATAAAGTTATGGTAATTCTACATTGATTTAATGGTTAGAAATCGGATTCCAGATCTCGCGGGTTAGAGAACAGGGATGTCCCGCTGACAGCCGGTGTCAACGGCTTCCGCACGGGTGTGACGGCTCACAGGCCTCCGGGCCATGGGCCATAGGTTCTGGGTACCGCTTCACCCCCCTCCTTAGAGCAAACCCTGGGGGGGGGCTCGATAACACCCAAGCATGGCAGCGGGTACCCAGGACCATCCCCTGAAGGGGGGGGGTGTCACATCCTCACTTCAGGCTGATTCGCAGGTTAGGCTGCCCAAATCCCACAGTAAGACAGGTACGGTGCTGTAGCTGTTAGGTAGGTAGGTAGGTATCTTCGGGAGCTCGGGATGCCTCCTTTGACATTGCAGGAAGAAGGTCTTACCAAGGGGACGTCCTGTCCCTCCCACTGCCCTATGTCAGGTGCCTCTTGAGCCGCTCCCGCATGTGCTTGGGAAGGCATTGTCGCAGCCACCCGGTCCATGTGTCCCAGGTGGGAGGGTGTCCCCACATGTGTCCATGGGTAGGGCCACATGCCCCCTCCTTTGGGCGGCAGCTCTGGGGGCTGCCCAGCCGTGTGGAGTATCTCTCACCACAAGGGGTATTGCTCCCGCTAGTCTACGGTACGACTGCCTCACCCTTGTGGTTTGAGTTGCGGGGCCACTCCGCTTGGCAGGTGACCCCCTCCTGGACTGTGTACCGGCTCGCCTGTCACCGGTTGCTTCCATGGCTCCGGGTGACGTTTGCCATGGTCCCCGATGCAGCCTGGCCGGGCTCGGACCAGTGGCCTTGGAGTACCGCTCCTGGCACTGGCCCGGTGGGTCGGCTGGGTCGCCCCAGTGCGTCCGACCCATGGGGTACTGGTTCTTTCCTGTCCCTCGGCCGCCCTACGTGTGTGCAGTGTCCTGGGCCGCTTGGCTCCTGTTCACCGGTGTGCCCGCGCGGTTTGCTGTGCTGCGTCTGCGGTGTCCTGGGCCACCTGGCTCCTGTTCACCGGTGCGCTCGCTCGGTGTGTTGTGTGGCTTGTGCGGTGTCCTGGGCCACTTGGCTCCCGTTTACTGGTGTGCGCGCTGTGTGCGGTGCGCGTGTGCCATGGGTGGTTGTGTCCCTCTTCCTCCCACCCTAATTTTCGTTTTTTTTTTTGATGGAAGAAAAAGAAAAACAGGGGCGCGCGTACACTGCAGGCACAGGCACGGGCAGCTGGTGCGGCGGTGCAATAGTGTTGTGTCCTCTGGCGTGTGTCGTCGGTGCTGTGGCGGCGGTCGCGCCCCAGGGGTGCGACTCGCGCGTCCTGATGTACACGGGCTTGGGTCAGGGTGGGTTTGCTGAGGTGTCTCTTTGCTTCTGGAGCTGGCTGGTTAGGCGGCTGTGTGGGCTGTGGGTGTGGGCTGTGGTTACGTTGTTCCCTCGGCGGGCCTGGTTAGGAGTCAAGGGTTAGCGGTTTCGGGGTGTGGCTCGGGTTTGATTTGTGTTTGGGTTTTGGCTCGGTTAGGCGGTTGCGACGGTAGCGGGCCTGGGTTCGGTGCCTTTCGGCGTAGTGGTGTCCGTTGTCGTGTGCGTTGGCCTCCGTCGGCGTCCGGTTCGTTTGGTCACTTCTGGGCGGGGCCTGGCGTGGCGCCCCGTGGTGGTGGTTTGCTGGGTAACGGGGTTAGGTGGCGGCGCCGCTGGCCGGGGGGTCAGGCGCGTCGTGTTGTGTGGTGCGCAGGGCTCCTGGGGTGCTGTGTGTGCCGCCGGTGTCGGTGCGCCGACGCTTGTGGTGTGGTGAGGGGGTGTGTTTGTGCGGGGCTGGGCTTTGGGTGATGTCCCACAGGCGGATGCCGTCTCGCTGTGTCTCCTGGAGGGTCTCCCGCAGGCGCCTGAGGACATACGGGTGGTCCTGGGGCGCGGGGAGGTTGCGGGGGTGGACTCCCAGGGGGTGGAGCGCATCGGCCAGCATGGCTTGCCATGCGGCCTGCGGCATCCACCTCCCCGCCGGCCGGAGGCGGCAGTTCTCCACCGACCCCTTGCGGGGCCGATGGACCAGGCCCTCGAGGGAGGGCTCTCCCCGGGCCCACTTTCGCAGCTCCCAGAGCTGCGTGTGGGTCCAGCGCTGCCACCACTGTTCCTGCACGGGCCTGCGGTCTTGGGCGGAGGAATGGGCGTGGGTGGGTCTGATGGGGTCGTGGGGACCGGTGGCGGTGGCGGGCCTGGGCGATTCCTCGTAGTCCTGTTCCGTGGGGGTGCGCGGGGAGTGGGGGCGCGCGCGGATATGGACCCGCGGGTGTGCGCGCACTGTCTCCGCCTCGGGGGTGGGCGGGGACTCGCGGCGGCGGCGGTAGTGGGGCATGCGCTGTATGTGGGCTGTCATCGAGGGTTGGTAGGGGGGCAGGGACGCTGCTGGCGGACCCTGGCGTCGTTCTGGCCTGGTCGGGGGCGGTCGGTGGGCCTGGGGTGCGGGCTTTGAGAGGTGGCGGGACGAGGTGCGTCGTGCTTTGGCCGCGGCGCGCTCCGCTATGAAGGGGGTGGCGGTGGCGTCGGTGACGGTGGGGGGGCGCCGTGCTGTGCGCTGCTGCCTTCGGGCCTGGGACGGCTGGGGCCGAATTTCATAGAGGATGTCCTCGGGGGGCCGGGCTCGCGCTGCTGTCGTGGCGCCGGGTTTGGATTTGGGTTTGGGCTTGGCTGCGGGTTGCGGTCGTGGCGCGCTGACGGGTTCGGGTGGCTGTTTGGCGGCGGTCTTGGGTTTCGGCTGGGTCGCGGGTGTGGGCCTCGTCGGGGCGTGGGCCTTGGCGGCGGTGGGGTTGCTCGCGGTGGGGGCGGGTTTCGGGGCCTGTTTGGGAGGTGTCCCCCGCGGCCTGGGGGGTGGAATGCTGGATGAGGACGTGGTGGTGGTGGTGGATGAGGTGGTCGTGGTGGTGGAGGTTGTGGAGTCGGAGGCGGAGGAGAGGGCTGTGGGGGACGGCGGAGGGTCCTGGGCTTCGGGGGCGGGCGTGTGATGCTGGGTCCTGTAAGTAGCGAGAACGAGGGTGCAGGTTCGGGCACTGGGCGTGTGCACGCGTTTTCCCTGGTGATCCGTGCGTGCTGGTGCTGGTGTGGCGGCGTTGTCTCGGCTGCGCGGGCACGTGGGTTACCCGGGGGGTGGCCATATGTGCTCCAGGACGTGCGGCTGTGTTTGCTGGAGGTAGTCGAGGGTTTGGAAGAAGCATCGCTGGATGCCGGGCATGTCCTCCTCTGTGAGGTGGGGGTAGTTTTGGGTGGGGGTGTCTGGGCCCGGCCACAGCAGCGTCATGAGGCGGGCTGCCACCATGTACGGGCAGAGCTGTAGGGTGGTGGGGCGTGGGGGGATGGGTCCCCTGCTGTTTGGGGGGGCTTCCCTCTGCTGGGGGCGCAGCGTGACCACCCACACCCACCGGTCCGTGGGGATCCCCGGGGTCCGTTGGGTCCACTTGGCGAGGCAATACATCGCCCTACCAAGGCCCTGGCAGCTGCTGCGGATGGAGAGCAGCGTGTCCAGGGATGCGTTCCCACGTGCCCCAGATGTGGGGGTCGCCCGGGTCGTCCCCCTTGGCGTACTTGTCGGGGCCTGGGTTGTCTGGGGGGGGGGGGCGTAGTCGGCGAGGAGGAGGGAGTCGGTGCCGTGTACCACCCAGTGGTTAGTGGGTGCGTGGTAGTGGGTGGTGGAGAGGGTGTAGTGCAGATTGTACATGAGGGTCATGTACGTCGAGGGGGCTGGCTGCCGCTCGTCGGGGGTGGGGATGTCCCCCGGGACGTGGTGCCGGAAGTTGCTCAGGGAGGCCATCCGGGCTACCCATGTTTCCCGCTCCCACTCTTTGGTGTCGTCGGGGGTGGCGCCGGGTGGGGGGTGGGCCATGTTGGGCTCGTGGTAGCGGGTGCGGCCCTTGGTGTCCACCCGCCCCGGCACGGGGTGTCGGACTACGTGTCGCCCCCAGTCAATGGGGGGCACCCAGATCCGGCTCCCCGTGGGGGGCGGGCTCTCGCCGTCTGGGGTGGCGCGTGGGCAGCGGTCGTGTCGGGCGACGTGGAGGAAGGCGTCGAAGAGGAAGTGTCTGACGCCTTCCCCCAGGGTGGCCGCCTGGACCAGGGTGGCCGCTTGGATGCGTGTGCTGGTGCCGGAGGTGCGGAGGCACAGCACGACGTCCTGTTACCCGAGTCCCCGGAGGTGCTGCCGTACCGCTGCGGGGTTGTGTAGGGCGTAGGGTTCGGCCGGTGCGCCGGCTGGTGGTGCGGGGTGTGATGGGGGGAGTGGTGTGGGTTGGGGGGGTGGGCGTCGTTGTCGCGCGTGGGGTCCGGTGATGGGGTCTCTTGTGGCGGTCGCGGGAGGGGGGATTCGCGGTGGCGTGTGTCGGCGGGGGTATCGACGTCAATTGGCTGGTGCTGGCTGCCGCGTGTTGCGTCCGTGGCCTGGTCTCGGGGGGGGGGGCGGGGGGGGGGTGGTGTGGGGGTGGCGCTGTTGGTGGTGGGGGGAGCGGGGATGGGTGTTGTGCTGGCTGGGGGTCTGGGCGTCCCTGTGGGTCGTGTGGGTGTTGCGTGTGTGCGCCGTGCGGCCCTTGCGGTTCTTGACTGGTTGTGGTGCCGGGTTGTGGGTGGGAGGCGGCCGCACGAGCGTCCGGGTGGGGCTGTGGTCCGTATGTAATGGGTGGCTGCTGGTGGATGGTGTTCGCTGGTATGGGGTGTGGGTGGGGGGGCTGCTGGTGGTGGTGGGGCGCTCCTACTAGGCCCTGGTGTTGCTGGTGTGAGTGCGCGGTCCCTCGCGGGTCCATGGGGGTGTACCGTGGCTCGTGTGTCGTGGGCCCGTGTAGCGGGGGCGGCGGGTGGTGCTGGACCGCGTGCCGGTGGTGTTGAGGGTGTGCTGGTTGTGTGTGGTACCCCGGCGTTGGTGGGTGTGGTGGCAGGGGCTGGTGGTGGTGGAATACGTGATGGTGTGGTGCGGTGATGTGCGCTATTGAAGAGGATGGGGGGAGGGCAACCTCCAAGCTTCCCTTGGCATGCACGACCCCAATCCCATGAAATCCAAGACTTCCTCTTGTTTTCTTGCTGATCTTCCATCAGTTTGGGTTTCTCCAAAGAATTCTGTGATCCTTGCCTCAGCCATGACAAAATCTGGCGTCCTAGGCAAAGAGATGAAGGTATATGTAGACAATATAAACATGTAGACAAGTAATATGTATATGTAACACTTCTATACTATGAAATAGCACAAAAAAGAGGACGAAATAAAGGCGGCGGCGTCGCCGCCATCAGAAAATCTGATGGCCACGAGTCGTCGCCATCAGGATCTCCACTGAGATCCTGCCCCAACTGGGCCAAACAGTGGTTTTTGGGCGAAAAACAGTGAAATATAGTGATTTTTGAGCCAAAAACACTCATTTCGCGTGTCTCCCCCCAACGCGTCGCGTAGCCGACATGACGCGTTTCTGTCTCAATTCAAACTATATATGAAGAGGCCCACTGTTGGGCCACACCATGGGCGCCTGGCTGATTCCTGGGATCGCCTCAGGATTTTTTGAAAAATTCGTGAACGTGACTGATTTCGCAAAAATTGACCTTCGCGGAACGCCGCGAAAAAGGTCACGTTATATTCCTTTATTTCTAAAAACGATAAATCAATAATAAAATTGATTAAAATCTCCAGAAATCGAGAAATAAAACCTCGATCTGGGGCTGCGTCGCGCAGGCGACGATTGTCGTCGCCAGCCCAAAAATGACGAAAAATGACGATTTCTGGGGTATTTTACAGAAATCCCAAAGAAATCGGGATGCCATAATCAGCCCTGGAAAATTCCTGACCCAGCCTGGCGAAGAGCGCCACAGGCTGGGCAGCGGGTATGGGTGAGGCACCCCATACCGCTTCACCCCCCTCCTTAGAAGCCTTGCCTATATCCAAAGGAAGGCAAGGCCAAGGAGGCGCTCTGACCCCTGCACTGCCCTGGTTTCAAAACTGATTCAGCAGGACAGTGGGGGGGGGGGGGGGCTTCGTGAGTAATTTGCATGCCACTCACATGTAGGTCTCCCTTTTTTTTTCTTTTTTTTCTTTGATATATTCATAGGGCAATTGCCCCCCCGGCGACCACACTGGTCCCTGGCACTCCCTTTAGCCTCTGGTGACCAAACCAGGGGCGCTGCAGGTCCTTCCGACCTGACTGATGGCGCTGAGGCGCACATATTGGCCCCTTTTCTCCATGGGCATGGAAACATAATAATTCAATAAATTCAAGTGCGGAAAAAAAATTATTTAGGGTCAAACCCAAGGCAACGAATTCCTCGCGCCTGAATTTAGGGCCATTTCCTGCCCAAGGCGACGAATTCCTCGTGCCTGTTTAGGGTCGATTCCCAACCCAAGGCGACGAATTAACGCGCCTGATTTTGGGGGATTTAGGGTCATTTCCTACCCAAGGCGACCCGCGCCTGTTTAGGGTGGCGACCTTCGGAGGGCCAACCAACCCAAGGCGACGAATTAACGCGCCTGCAACGTTCGCAGATGGCGTCGTCGTCGCTGTGGTCGTCGCCCAGAGCTGAAATAGACTTGGGGGCTCCATAGGGTCCATGGGGAAGCCAAGGTGATACCCATTGTAGGAGTCATGGAATTCCTGTTTCATCATGTTGATGCCCTGGACCTTAGCCTCTGCAGATGTTTCCCAGCGAAGAAGCGGTACTCCTGCAGTCTGGGCGTCGTCGCCGTCCGCAGGCCGTCACACCGCCTTGGTGGCCTTGGCGTCGGCAGAATTCTTTTGAAGAGGTTGGGGGGAGGGCAACCTCCAAGCTTCCCTTGGCATGCACGACCCCCATCCCGTGAAATCCAAGACTTCCTCTTGTTTTCTTGCTGATCTTCCATCAGTTTGGGTTTCTCCAAAGAATTCTGTGATCCTTGCCTCAGCCATGACACAATCTGGCGTCCTAGGCAAAGAGATGAAGGTATATGTAGACAATATAAACATGTAGACAAGTAATATGTATATGTAACACTTCTATACTATAAAATAGCATAAAAAAGAGGACGAAATGAAGGCGGCGGCGTCGCCGCCATCAGAAAATCTGACGGCCACGAGTCGTCGCCATCAGGATCTCCACTGAGATCCTGCCCAAACTGGGCCAAACAGTGGTTTTTGGGCGAAAAACAGTGAAATATAGTGATTTTTGAGCGAAAAACACTCATTTCGCGTGTCTCCCCCCAACGCGTCGCGTAGCCGACACGACGCGTTTCTGTCCCCATTCAAACTATATATGAAGAGGCCCACTGTTGGGCCACACCATGGGCGCCTGGCTGATTCCTGGGATCGCCTCAGGATTTTTTGAAAAATTCGTGAACGTGACTGATTTCGCAAAAATTGACCTTCGCGGAACGCCGCGAAAAAGGTCACGTCATATTCCTTTATTTCTAAAAACGATAAATCAATAATAAAATTGATTAAAATCTGCAGAAATCGAGAAATAAAACCTCGATCTGGGGCTGCGTTGCGCAGGCGACGATTGTCGTCGCCAGCCCAAAAATGACGAAAAATGACGATTTATGGGGTATTTTACAGAAATCCCAAAGAAATCGGGATGCCATAATGAGCCCAGGAAAATTCCTGAGCCAGCCTGGCGAAGAGCGCCACAGGCTGAGCAGCGGGTATGGGTGAGGCACCCCATACCGCTTCACTCCTCTAACTGGCACACCACCCCCACTCCGCACAACAGAAGCCCCCGGAGGGCTGGGCGTCTTTTCGGGACGCCCACCTGGCCGCCCCCGACGAGGCCACCGCCACACGGATGGGCCGCACGGACCAGGAAAGCTACGTCAGAGGCCTCAAGACGAGCCTCCAAGAGGCACACTGCTGGCACGCCCGCTCCCCGTCGCCCCCACGGGGACAGGGGGGTTCACCCGCCCCCGACACCCACCAGGCCAAGAAGACCAAGACAGGTCAGGGGGCCCGCCAACGCGCCCGCCAGCAGGGCGCGACGCCCCGACCAGGGCCCGGGTCCAGCCACACCGCACCACCCCACGCCCAGACCCCCGGGGCACACCAACAACACCGCCACCGCCAGCGCCCACCACCACCACCGTACCGCAGCACCCAAACCCTGCAGCCCAGTCAGCCACCACCGCCCACGCACGTCCACATTATGCCAGGACCACCATACGCGCAGAGCCAGGGGACATGGCACCACCAACACCACCACCACGCCCCCGTCCCTCCCAACCCCTACCCCCTAATGCCCCCATGCTACAGCGACCCCCACCAGCTACATCCCCACCACGCCCCAGCACAACCAGGCCCCACGAGCCACCCACCCCACATAGTGAAGCGGTAGCGGGGTGCCCAGGCTTTTGGCTCCTTATTGCCCAGATATTGTGAGGATTCTGTGGTTTGACGCTTTGCTTTGCTTCGCCAGTTCCGTTGCTACGGCCCTTGAAGTTCCTGCAAAGTTTTTGTCGAAATCCCTGATTTTTCGCAAAATCTCTTGAGATTTGTCAAACTCGGAAGACCCTCTTTTCTCCGGACGTGCAAGCGCCTCCAGTAGCGCCCCAGCCCCACTCTTGGTCATCCTTCTAGGCACAGAGCGATGCACGAGGAGCACTGATATCACTTCGGTGTCCCTCGTTCCCGCAGGGATCTCCATGTCCAATGCTTGGCTTAAATCATCGTAGGACCCTTGCATGGTCCCATACATGACACAGTCTGGTGTCCTGTGCACAGAAAGGGCAGAGTGTTTGGTCTCTATGAAGCACAGATCCCACGCATGCCCGTAACTTATGCTACACCCTTGGATGAACCCGTCATAATTAAAATTAATGATCTGCAATAAAAATTTATTGTAAAATCACTGCCTTTTGGCGGTCTTTCATGCCGAACCTGCAATGCAAGCCTGACCTGGCAATTATCGCCTGCGACAATCTGGCGCTTCGCGGCAGCGTTCGCGCTGCCTGTCCGCAGGCTCCAAAAGGTCTACGGAGTGCCTAGGGTACATTCATCCATCCCAGGAAACACCCATTGAGTGGCCTGTTCTTGCGCAATCGTGAACAGCCCACAATTTCGCGTCAGGAGTGCGCTGAGTGGGTAAGGTGTTCCCTTCCGTCTGCCGAGGGCGGTGTTGAACCGGCGGCAAGTGATTCGGAGGTAGGCTGCTATCTCCTCTGGTGCCGTGTCGGCCCAAGACTCTGGCGTCAGGGCTGCTGCTTGGGGGGCCGGGAGTTGTGGGTCTGGGCGGTGTAGGTCACGGTGATGGAGGTATAGGGCGAGGAGGATGTGGCGGGCTGCCACGTTCAAGCCGCCTCCGCTGTGGCGTAGGGGTGGGCTGTGGGGGGGCAGGGGTGTGCTGCCCGTGGCCATGGCTATGGTCCATGCGTGGTCCGCCGCGTCCGCCACGTAGTACCCTCGCAGGTGGTCCCGGAGGGTGTCGGTGAGGAACCCGAAGAAGCTGGGGTGGCTGGCGGGGGGGGGGGTGCGGCTGGGGCCGCGGGCCGCTCGCGGTGGTGGGGGTTGAGGTCCCCGCAGTGGGGGCAGTGGGTGAGGCGGTGCGCGGCTCCCAGGCAGACCCAGTGGTCTGGGTTGCAGGGCAGGGCTGTCTGTGGTAGCCGCTGGCGTACGCAGAGGGGACATGCGGTGGCTGGCGGTTGGTGGTACCTGTGGATGGACGGCGGCGTGGGGGGATGGGGGCTGGTGGCGCGCGCATGCTGGTGGGAGTGTGTGCGGTGCCTGTGGTGCCCGTGTGCGCTGTGCCAGTGCTGTGCTCGGTGGACGGTGTGTAGACGTGGTGGGGGTTCCGCGTTGGTATGTCACGGGGTAGGTTCTCATGGTTGGTAGAACAGGAGTTTGAGGAGGTGGGCTTGGTCTGTTTGGGGCAGGGTTGCTGCATGCTGCAGGTATTTGTGGGTGCGGTATGTGAGCTGCTCCGCCGTCTTGGCAACGGCCGTCCGCTGCATGTGCGCCGCCGTGGCCTGGGGGTCCTCCGCGTGGGTGCGTAGCAAGGTGTAGACGGCAGTGGGGACGAGTCCCCTGCTGACCGCCTCGAGTACCTCCGTCTGCTTAAGGACGGTGGTGAGTTGCTGGGTCCCCGGGGACTGCGTCAGCCATCCGGCGTGCTGTGCGATGGTGTGGGTTGGGTTCCAGTCTGTGAGGGTGTCCAGTCCTCTGTACAGGGGGCACACCTTGAAGTGGTCCCAGGTTTCTTCTTTCGTGTGGCTGCAGATGCATCTGGTGTATCCTGCGGGGATGTGGATCGAGCGGCGCGCATACCATCGGTGGTATCGGTTGAGGAGGGGAAGCTGTTCGAGGGCGAGTTGGAGTCGGGGTTTTTGTAGGTGTGCTGGGAGGCTATCCGGGCGCAGGGCGGAGTAGTAGAGGGGGGTGTGGACGGAGTCTTCGAGGCGTCGGAGGAGTTCGGTGTTCGCTGGGTGGCCCAGTGTGGTGGCCAGTTGCTGGATGGGTGTGGGGTAGTGGTACTGCTTGTCTCGATCCCTGTACGGCGTGTCCTCGGGCATCCATTGGGGGGGCTGTGTGGCCGGGGGTATCGGGGGCAGGTGCTGCAGGTGGCTCTGGTGTGGGGTGTCCAGTCGCACGTGTTCGAGCCCTGGGGTTTGGTTGGTGTTTTGGTGTTTGGCCTGCGTGTCTGCGCGTCCATTGCCGTATGCGTAGCGGTGTGACTCCTGTTTGACAATGTGTAGGGCGTCCTGGGGGTGCATGCCCTTGAAGGCCATCCATAGTCCCAACGCTTGTGTGGTGAGGCCGGACTCGAGTGCCTTGTGGAGGGGCAGGTCCGCAAGGCGCCTGGTGAGGTGGATGTCGACCGTGGCGTCCACGACTACCCAGATGTTGCGGGGCCGGATCGTTGTGGGTGGCGGTGTGGCGGTGACGGCGTCTGCCATGGTGCGCAGTTCGTCGTGGGAGGACGCCCCAAAGATGGTGGCCCCGGGGTGGTGTTCCACGTGGAGGCCGTCCGCGTGCCGGGTGATGCGCACGCAGGTTTGAGGTTTGAGGTTTGATTTTGCTGGTACTAGACGCCTTTCGGCCTGGGGGGCCACCTGGTCGGGCCAGGTGATATCTTCCCCACCGGGTCCTAATGGGGGGCCCTCCAAGACGCACCTCCTGCCTGGTGGCGGAGTCCCCCGGGTTCACAGAGCTCGGAGCCCCGTCCTTCCCCGGCCCTCCGTTTCGCCACTCCCCGGTCTGTGCATCAATTCGCAGCCGTGGCTGCGAGCGCTTACCCACTGCGTCGCCCCCCTAATGCGTCCGCGTGCCGGGTGATGCGCACGGAGGCACAACCGACCGTGGGGGTGCGTTGCTGGGTGCCAGATGCGTCAGTGAAGTAGATGATGTCGGTGTCGCTGGGTATGGGTAGGCGGGCAATTGCTGTGGGGTGATAGACATAGATGGGGTTCCCCTGGGCGGTTCTGGCGGTGATTTGTGTGGGTTGCAGTAGTGGCGCTGCATAGACGCCTATCCCCTGGCTGATGATGGGCTGGGCTCGTGGGGTGAGGCAGAAGAGGCCCCTGTCTGGGCGCCCCTGGGTGATATACGCGTACATCAGGTGGAAGAGGTATCCCGTATTGGGGTGGAACTTCTGGCACGTGATGGTCTGTCGCCGCTCCTTGTCGTCTTTGTCGCCGCGGAGGGTGGGGCATTTGTGCTGCAGGGGGCGCATGGGTGCCTCCTGAGGTCCTGCGCGGTGCGGGTCGCAGCGGTCGTACTCTATGGCCACGCTGTCCGGGTCTGCCCGCTCGTTGGTGAACGTCCATGTCGCCATGGGTGTTCGGGTCCAGGCTACGTGCGCCGGGTGGTCTGGGGGTACCGTGTGGAACCAGGGGGAGAGCCATGCCTGCTGGTCGGCGGTGGCGGCAGCGGTGGGGGTGTGGTAGTGGGTGGAGATGAGGTGTAGCAGGGGTGACGGAGTGTCGAGGGCTGCCGGGCCGCAGTGCCAGCACGTGCGTGGTATGCCCTGGTCACTGTGTCTGACTGGTGGTACATCGGTCTCCGGTGCATTGTGTTTGGGGATGAACCAGGGGGCATGGTGTCGCTGGACAGTGCGGGTAGCATGTTTGTGGCCGTTTGGTGCTAGTAGCAGGATGGTGGGTGGTGTGCAGCCTTCGGCTGACGGGGTGGGCTCCTCCTGCGTCGTGCCGCCGTCGTTCGGGGTCTCGTGCTCGCTCGGGCGGGGCCGGGGGTGCTGGCGCTGGAAGGCTGTGTACGCCGTGTCGATGTCCTTGGGCCCCGGCATGTCGCGCCCTGCCTTCGTAGCACATGCGCGGAGGTACGCTTGGAAGACGTGGCGTGCTGGCCATTGTGGGTCCGAAAGGAACGGGGCGTGGTGAACGTCGCACTGGGCCAGTGCCCAGTGCCCAGTGCCGGGACCACGCGAGATGCGCGCGCCACACCACCCAGCGGGGGGGGGAGCGGACACCGCGAGAGCGCGAGCGCACACACACGAAAGGGACACGCGGGGACTACCGGAAGGGCAACCGGACCGAGCGCGCGTAACGCACAGACCGCATGGAATGGCGTACCAGCGAGCGAGGGTAAGGGACACCCGGACGGGACGGCCCGCCACACGCAGCGCGGAACACGCGGGGCGGGGAGGGGGAAACGAAAGAGACACGACGCCAGGTGCCGGCCCGAACCCCCCCGAACCGGCCGCGAGCGCCGCGCACACACAGACGGGGCACTGCGCCCGCCAAGGCAGTAGTGGCGCACAGCGCCACGCCCCAACCCCTAGGCTAGGCAGCCTCCGCGCCAGCCCAAGGGGGTCCCACTGGCGATAAGCCAGTAGCACGGGCCCGGCGGCGCCGGCGCCCCGGGCGACCACGCATTAGGGGGGCGACGCAGTGGGTAAGCGCCCGCAGCCACGGCTGCGAATTGATGCACTGACCGGGGAGTGGCGAAACGGGGAAGCCGGGGAAGGACGGGGCTCCGAGCTCTGTGAACCCGGGGGACTCCGCCACCAGGCAGGAGGTGCGTCTTGGAGGGCCCCCCACTAGGGCTCGGTGGGGAGGATATCACCTGGCCCGACCAGGTGGCCCCCCGGGGCCGAAAGGCGTCTAGTACCCGCAAAATCAAACCTCAAACCTCAAACCGAAAGGAACGGGGCCTGGTGGGCGTCGCATTGGGCCATGATCTTCATCTGTGTTGGGGTGATATACACTATGGTGATGGTGGCCCCCACGAGGCGCAGGGTGTCCACCTCGCCTGCCGGCTGTCGGTGGATGTCGGTGTGTGTGGCCACGAGTGGCCCCTGTTGATCGCAGTGGTGGTTTGTCAGGATGGCGTGTGTGTGGTGCGGTAGGAGGAGTTGTAGCTGGGCCCAGATGCCAGTGCCCACGGAGGTGGAGACGCCGTGTTGCGCCAGTATCCACCAGGGGCAGGTGTTGCGGGCCATTTGCGCTTCTTTTATGCGTATGGCTGCCGCCTCGCGAACTTCAGGTTGCTGGTTGTGTGTCACCCTGTGCAGGAGGTGCGCTGCGTGTTTGGCATAGGCCATGTCGACCAGGGCGCCTGTATTGTCTCCGTAGTAGCGCCAGTGGGCCATCATGGCCTCCTTGGGGAAAGACGCGGGCCAGCCTCCGTGTTGCGCCCATGCCTTCGTCACTTGCTGTCGAGCGTGGCGTAGGGCGTCTTGGGGGCGCGGGAGGTGCAGGGCTTGGTACCCGATGGCCGCGTTGAGCACCGCTTCCATGAAGTACGCCAGGCCCTGCGTAGACAGGAGGTCCCCCCTGGCAATTTGGGGTAGCCGGGCGAGGCGCTCTTCCAGCTTGCTTGGGAGTGTGATGTGGTGGTGCCGGCTGGCCTGTGTGACTCCCAGGTGGACTGTGGTGTCTTCCAGGTGTAGGGGTTCGCCTTTCCGGATGTGGGGGGTGGGGGTCCTGGCGTCGGCCAGCCCGACCGATTTGCGGGGGTGCACTAGGAGCTGGTGGGCGTCCAGGTAGGTTGTGGCGAGTTGGATAATGGCGGACGCTTGCTCGGTGGTCGTTGGTAGCCCTGCGTTCTCAGGGTCGCGGTGGCGGGTGGCCGTAGTTAGGAGGTTGTCGTCCGTGAAGTTGATGAGGGGGGACCGTAGCGGGTATGGGGCGTACCCCGGGTATACCCATGCTAGCTCGAATGCCAGTGGCAGGGTGACGAGGAGGTAGAGGAAGGGGCCTTCGGCGCCTCCCTGGGGGACCCCGCTGTCTGTGCCGGTCCAGGGGGTGAGGCCTGCGGCTGTGATGACGGCGTAGAGTCGGGTCTGGATGTACCTGGTCATGAAGGATAGGAATGGGAGGCCCATGGCATCCCATACCTCCCTGAGGAGCCGGTGTGGGGCGTGGGAGAACGCGCCTTGGACATCGAGGGAGGCGATAATCATCTCGTAGGGGTTCATGTCCAGCGCGGTGTCCTGGAGGAAGATGGCCTCGTGGGGGGACCTGCCGGCCATGGCTCCCCACATGCTGGCGGGCACGTGGGCGAAGACCGCCGGCGCGATGCGGCCTAGGATGAGCGTCCACACCAGCTTGACCTCGGTGGTGGCGCAGACTATGGGCCGCCAGTTCCCCGGCTGCGCCCAGTCCCCCTTTTTGTAGAGGGGGTGGACCAGGTTGGCCCACTCAGGGGGGATGGGCGTGGCGCCCGTGACGATGTCCCACAGGCGGGCTGCCAGGCGGCGTTTGACGGGCAGGGTGAGGCGTTGGTACGCTTCGGCCGGCAAACCGTCGACGCCGGGCACGACCCCCTTCTTCAGGCGGTCTAGGGCGCGTTGCAGTTCTGAGATGCTGAAGGGGTCGTGTTCGATGGCGCGCCGCTGTTCCCGGTTGAAGACCCTGGGCACATGCTGGCGGATGGTGTTTCTGGTGTGGGGGTCGAGCTCGGGGAGGGCGTCCCCGTGTTGTGCCTAGAAGCTGTCCAGGACTGCCTGGAGGACGGCGTCGGGGTCATCGGTGAGGCCTCCTTCGGGGGTGCGCACCGCGTGGATGGTACGGCGCCCCGTGTCCTCCAGGATGCGGCTGACGTACCGTAGGGACTTGTACGGCGTGTCGTTTCTGCCGTATCTTTCGCGTTCCTGGGCTGCGGCCGCTATGCGGTGGGCGTGCCATTCCTGGAGTTGGTGGCGGCGGGTGGTGAGGAGCGCACGGAGGTGCGCGTCCCGGTCTCGTGCCTCCGGTGTGCTGGGGCGTAGCAGGGTGGCGAGTTCCTCTTTCGTGGTCCAGATGTCATGGACGAGTTGTTGGAGGGTGAGGTCTGGTGGTGCTCCCGTGTGGCTCGTGTCACGCTCCATGCCGCATGCTTGTGCCGCCCGGCGCATGGCGGTGGTGAGTGTCGGCGCATCCGGGCGGCGCAGGATGGCGTGTAGGGCCCTGTTATACCTGTGCCAGGCGCCGTGGTCTTCCTCGGCCGGGAACTGCAGTGTGGGTGGGAGGGTGTCATCTGGCAGGGTGGCCGCGGGTGGGGGTAGGTTGGGGATGATGAGGTCGATGTAGAGGGGTCGGTGGCCCGTGCCTGTGGGCGGGAGGTCCCCGTAGGCTGCTTCGTGGACGCGCACCGTGGTTGGGTCCCCGTAGCACGTGTCGATGCGGGATGGGTGGGTGCCGGCTTGGTGGGGGTAATGGGAGGGTGTGCCGGTGAGTCCTGCCGTGAGGTCGGTGAGGCCCAGTTGTTGCATGGCGTCCCGGACAGCTGTGTCGGTGGCTGTGGGTGGGCTGGTGCGGTCGTCGTCGGTGGGGGCGGCGTTTAGGTCGCCTATGATGATGGTGGGTGCCAGGAGGGAGAGTCGGCGGTACGCCAGGCTCAGGGTGTCCAGGAAGTCCTTGGTCTCCTCCCCAAATGGGACGTGCGTGAGTAGCATGTTTAGCTGCCATCCGGGCCCCACGCACTCGTACGCCCCGAGGCGACCATCCACTCCGAGGTCGGGATGGGCATGCACCGTGACCGACGTCTTGTGGTAGAGGGGCACCCCCCGTTCCCAGTGGGCGTGATATTTGTTCCCCTCCGGGTCCAGGATCGGTGCTGGTTCGGGTTAATGGTTAGAAATTGGATTCCAGATCTCGCGGGTTAGAGAACAGGGATGTCCCGCTGACAGCCGGTGTCAACGGCTTCCGCACGGGTGTGACGGCTCACAGGCCTCCGGGCCATGGGCCATAGGTTCTGGGTACCGCTTTACCCCCCTCCTTAGAGCAAACCCTGGGGGGGGCTCGATAACACCCAAGCATGGCAGCGGGTAGCCAGGACCATCCCCTGAAGGGGGGGGGGTGTCACATCCTCACTTCAGGCTGATTCGCAGGTTAGGCTGCCCAAATCCCACAGTAAGACAGGTACGGTGCTGTAGCTGTTAGTAACTGCAAGTATAGTATCAAGTATCAAGTCCCGGGTGCTGGCGGCAATTGTTCGGCATCCAAAAGACCCGTTAACCCATACCAGGCGCACCGGGTGCCGGCTGCAACGGTCACTACCACAGTGGCAGTGGCATACACGGCCAACATAGGCGTCACACGACGACCGAGGTGGTCCCACAGGTCGAAAGCGACCACAAAGATCCATTAGGCTACCCCAGGCTTCCCAAAGCCGCAGTCTGGGGGAGAGTCCCCACGGGTCCTTCCTTGGGCGCACCATGTCCATATCCACGACGCGAGTCCAGAGTGTTAAAGCCGAACGAGCTCCTCCATAAGGGATCGGGCATCAAGGCCTTCTTTTCCCTCGCCCCATTACCACGAAGGCCATGCATGGGGGAGTCCCCATGCAGTCTGGGCGGAGGCGTCGACTCCTCAAACCACCAGTTTCCCAGGCAGACTCACCGAGGTCAGGACACCGGAGGTCGCCACCCGACTGCAAGTGCGTCTGCGAGTCGGTAGGCTCACACTGGGACTGAGAGTGGCGGACCGCTGGGAGTGTAGTCAGGCAACTGGGCTTCCCGCCTGGTGCCATCAGGATCTCAGCACATCACAGCCACTAGAACACACGGTATCACGGGCACTCAAACAGAGGAATCTGTACTTAGGTACTGGTCCAGGTCGGACCATATGTAAGAGCATGTACACGGCGACTCAGGGCGCCACTGTACTCCGATTCGCATCCCTTCGGGGGAAAAAACAGTCAATATCTCGGTAATGGGCTGACAACACTAAACATACAGATGCACATATCCTGGGGGACAGAAAAATAAGCAATAAGCAGGGTAAATAGGCGTGTAAACACACTCTGGATAGAGCGCCAAACCACGCCCTGGTTAGGATAAGGCATATGCAGGAGGGTGGACAGGAAAGCGCCTGAGTTCAGGCCATATATAGTCTGCAGACACACGTAGACTGGTCTGGATTCCGCAAGTGCCATGGGACCAGACCCCACACCAAAAAAAATCGCAATGCCGATGACAGCGGCATCAGTTGCGCAACGTTGTATGGGCTTCAAGGCCCCAAGAGCTCAGAAAATGTGAAGGTCAGTCGCCCTGCCTGGTTTCCCAAGGATTCAGCAGGTGGGGAGTGACGAATAGAAGTGAAAGAGAGGGGCCATCCTCCTCTGGATTCAGCAGGGGGGGGTATATGGCCACTCTGATGGCAGGTCACCGGAAGATGGAAGAGAGCAAGCAAGTGAGGGACGATCCGTCGACCAAACAAGCGCTCAAAACGCATCAGGGGAGAGCTCAGGGCGATGATCAGGCGCCCCTGGCTGCAATCGCCCGGGTGAGTGCTGCCAAGTCCGAGACATGGATCTTGGTCTTGTGCTTGCGGATGTAGTCCATGAAGGGGGTATTAATCCGCGGCACGAACGAGGAGACGGGTTCCCAGGTGTCGTGGGACGGCCCATAGCCTCGCCAACGAACCTTGAACTCTAGGCCTCCGGGTGCCGAGGCGTTCGGACGCTGGGCCAGGATCTTCTCGACTGTATAGTCGTCATGCTCAGCATAATCGTCGTCCGAATCAGCCTCATGTGCGGCGTAGTCCAGGGACACATGTGGGCCACGGAGGTCGGGTTCCCGCACACGGAGCTGACTCTCGTGGCGCTCCCAGAACTGTCTCCCCCGCCTCCCCTCCCAATGCCGGTGGATGGCCGCGGACCCCCGGCCGTGCGGGACTGACGCCACAGCCGGCCCCCCACCCCCTCCCCCCCCCCCCCCCCGCAGAGCACCACACGGCACTGCCCACGGCACGGCACTGATGCACCAGGAGGTAGTGGGAAGGGCGCGCCTGCCACCACGCATGCCTACCAGAGTAACAGCAATGGCAGACTCCGATGGGTCCCTCGGGCGGGACGACCGCCACCACCGCCGGTCCCGTTCCCGCTCCCCCGTCTCCTCCCCAGAGTGGACGGGGGAGACCCTCGCGGAGCGCGAGGAGCGGAGGCTGGCGGAGGCGGCGGTGGTCGGACCGCCGCCGCCGGCCCGGGAACCTGGGCCAGCCGAGACGGCCGCCCCCGCCGCCCAAGCGGCCAGCCCCGCCGCCCCGCCCCGCCCTGACGCGCAGGAGGCGGAGACCGCGGCGAGCCACGCCGCGGCCCCGGCCGCGGCCCCCGGCACGCCGCCGGCAAGGGGGGCAGCCCCGGCGCAGGAGCCGGACGCGTCGCCGAGGGCCGCCGCAGCCGCGCAGGAGAGCAAGCGGGGCGCCAGAGGGGTTGCGACGGACCCCGCACGGGCCGTGGGCGCCTCGCAGGCGGCCGCCGCGGCAGCAGAGAAGACCGAGGAGGATGTGCGAGAGTCTGCGACCGCGGCCACGGGCGCCTCGTCGGCGGCCGCCACGGCAGCGAAGGAGAGTGCGGAGGGCGCGAGAGGGGCTGCGGCCCCTGGCACGCCGCGCAAGCGGGGGAAGAACCCCGCACGGGCCGCGGACGCCTCGCCGGCGGCCGCCGCAGCAGCAGCAGTGGGCAGGGAGAGCGCGAAGTACCGCGCCCACGCCAACCCCGCCCACACCCACACCAGCCCCCCCAAGCCGTACCCCCCCAAGCCCTTCCCCCCGGGGCGGGAGCGGCACGTCCGCCCCCCGACGCGCGAGCGCTCGCCGCCGGGCGTCACGCTGCCGCAACTGCAAAGGCAGCGGGACGCCCGGCGAGTGGTCCAGGAAGGGCGCAGCGGCGAGGGGGAGGGGAGCGGCGGACGGCGTGACAGGCAGGGGGCAGGGGAGGGGTCGGGGCACGGGAAGGGCGCGCGGGAGCGCGGGCAGGAGGCCCAGGTGCAGGGGACGGAGCGAGGGGTGGTGGGAGAGCGAGCGGGCCGGGGCGTGGTGGACGAGAGGCGGGACCCGCGACTCGGGCAGGGGGTCGGGGAGGGGCCAGGGCACGGGAAGGGTGGTCAGGGGCGCGGGAAGGGCACCCAGGCGCAGGGGGCTGGACAAGGGGGGATGGGAGAGCGAGCGGGCCGGGGTGTGGGGGACGAGAGGCGGGACCCGCGACACGGGCACGGGACCGGAAAGGGGCCCAAGGGCAAGGGCAAGGGCAAGGGCAAGGGCCCCAAGGGACAGGAGGGACGGGGCACGGGAGCCCAGGGGGGAGGGCGGGGCGAGGGGGGGGGGGCAGAGGGCGGAGCACCCCCGCAGCCGGAAGTGCAGCCGGTGAGGTGCATCCCCCCCGGCATCCAACAGATGCCGGCGCACCACACCTACCACCACCACCACCACCACCACCACCACCTCTACAACATCGACCCTGACGCCGGCGAGCTCATCCCCCCCCAACCCCCACGACACCAGCACCAGCAAGCCCCCCCCGCGCCGAGGGCGGAGCCGGCGCGGATGGCCTCGGCGGAGGGGGGACGGGGCGTGGCATCGGCGCCGCAGGTGCAGGAGCAGCGAGGGGGGCCGGCACAGGGGGCGGAGGAGAGCCGGCCGTGGAACGTGGACTGGAGCGCAGTCCCGGACCCGCTGGGGGGGGAGACCCTCCCCCTGGTGGGGGAAGTGTACGGGTGGTTGTGCTGGGCCAACCAGGGGACCTCCAGGAGGTCGCGGAACCGGCCCTTTGATGCCGTGCTCCTCCGGAGGGACGGAGGAAACCGAGAGGCACCCCCGGGGGGGTGGGCGGCACCAGAGGACCACGAGAGGGTCCTCAGGTCAGTGATCCGGGCGGCGTGGCCCGACAGGGAGCCGACGTGGCCGGCCTTCCTGGAGGGGGGAGCGGTGCTCCGCATCACGGATGCGGACCCCAACAACTGGCTCCCCCGGGCTTTGCGTAGCGCCCTCGCCCACTGGCGCTACCGCCGGCACAACCCGCCGCCGCCGCAGCCCCAGCCCCCACACAAGCGGCGGCGCAAGTGAAGGCCCAGACGGCGGGCGCGGGAGGGTGGGTTGGGCCCCCTGACCCACGCCCCCCCCACGGTATGGCACGACGTGCGGGGACGCGCCGCCACCCACGGAAGGGAGTGCGGGGGCGCCAAGCGCGGGGAGGAACCGGCTGCCCCGCAACCTGCTAACCACTGACCGCTAACCATCAACCACCCCCGGCCGGCCGGCGCCGCGCGGCAACGGCCGGGGAGGTGAGGGCCCCGGCGAGGGCCTGCGCGGGCATCCAGCTCTCGATAGGGGGGGCGGGTGACGGGCGCGACCCCCTGGCCGATGGCTGGCCCCCGGGACCAGGGCCGCCATGCCGCCCCCGCCCCCCCCCCCCCCCCACGGCCGACGAGAGGCATCACCAGGGGGCCAAAGGACCCCCCCCAACCCACCCCCCCCCCCCCCGCACAGACCCGGGGGCAGGCGGGGGGCGGCCCCCCCACCCCCCCCCCCCCCCCCGCACCCACCGCAGCAGGGGCGCCACAGGCGCGGCCCTCCGCCCCCCCAGGGCCGGGGGGGCGCCCCCCCCTCAGGGGAAACGGCGGCTGGGCCTGCTCCCGCGAACCCACACCGGCGTGCCGGGGCAACGCGCACGACGGAGCAGGAAGGAGGCCGCACCCCACATGACCCTCCCGTAACCACAGCCCGCCCCGAGGTGACGGAGGGAGGGTGTCAAGTCAGATGGGGCCCCCGGGGGGGCGGTCCACGGGCCGCCCCTCACCCCCCCCACCACGGGGCGGCACTTCAGCCCCGACCGCAAGCGCGCGCCGGCAGGGAGCGCACCGGCGACGCGGAGAGAGCCAGGAAGGAGTACCACAGGCCGCCGCCTGGAACGAGAGCAGGGAGGCCGCGGCGCGACACCCCCCCCCCCCCCCCCGCCCCCCCACCGGCCCGCCGGCCGCAGGGGCCCCGGCCCCCACCCCCCGAGGCTGAAGGGACGGACCCCCCCGCCCGGGAGGGGGGCCGGGGAGTGACCCGCCCCGACGCCCCAGCCGCCGGCTCCAGTGGGGGCCGCGAAGAGCATGTGGGCCCACGCCTGCGCACCGGGACGCCGCGCAGATCGTGCCCAGAGAAGCCGGGTGGGCGCGAACCGGAATGGTATGGGTGGCCACGCCCCCCATGGACAGCACGACGCCAAGGAACGCCCGCCTTGTTGCCTACCCGGGGAAAGCGGCCCCGCAACCCGCTAACCACTGACCGCTGACCCTCACGACCACCCCCGGCCGGCCAGCGCCGCGCGGCAACGGCCGGGGGATGAGGGGCCCCAGGGAGGGACTGCGTGGGGATCCGGCACTCGGTAGAGGGGGGCGGGGGAAGGGCGCGACCCCCCTGGCCGATGGCTGGCCCCCGGGGCTGGGACCGCCAAGCCGCCCTCCCCCCCCCCCCTTTCTGGCCGACAGGGGGCATCGCCAGGGAACCGAAGGACCCCCCCCACTCCCCCCCCCCCCCCCCTCCCACACAGGCCCGAGAGCGAGCGGGGTGGCGCCCCCCCCCCCCCCCCCCCGCACCCACCCCAGCTGGGGAGCCACAGGCGCGGCCCTCCGCCCCCCCAGGGCCGGGGGGGCGCCCCCACCCACAGGAGGAACGGCGACACGGTAAGGGCAGCGGCGGCTGGACCTGCCCCCACGAACCCACACCGGCGTGCCGGAGCAACGCGCACAACGGAACACGAAGGAGGCCGCGCCCCACATGACCCTCCCGTGACCACAGCCCACTCCGAGGGGACAGAGGGGGGGTTTGCAGGCCAGCCGGGGCCCCCAGGGGAGCGGTCCACGGGCCGCCCCTCACCCCCCCCCGCCCCGGGGCGGCACTTCAGCCCCGACCGCACGCGCGCGCCGGAGGGGAGGGCCAGAAAGGGGTACCGCAGGCCGCCGCCCGGAACGAGAGCGGGGAGGCCGCAGCGCGACACCCCCCCCGAGGCAAGGGGAATGGACCCCCCCCACCCGAGAGGGGGGCCGGAGTGAGACCCGCCCCCCCGCTCCGGCCGACGGCCCACACGGGGGCCGCGAGGAACAAGCGGGCCCACGCCTGCGCACCGGGACGCCGCACAGATCGTACCCGGAGAGGCTGGGTGAACACGAACCGGAGTGGTATGGGGGGCCACGCCCCCCATGGACAGCGCAACGCCAGTGACGCCCGCTTTGTTGCCTGCCCAGGGAAGGCAGAGGGACGGAAAGAGGCAGAGCGACCCCCCGCCCTACAGTCAGTCGGCGACCCGGTGGTGCTACTGCCCGCCTCTTACCCCTGTGCACGTCAGTCGGCGATCCAACGCACCCCACCCAGCCCCCTCCCCTGTCCCGACCCCGTGCGCGTGGACTGAGGCCCCCCGGCACGCGCAACACGCTTCACGGCGCACAGCCCCACCCACAGGACAGGATTCATAGCCGACGACACCCCTCAGTGGCGTAAGAGACTCCCGCGGCCCAGTAGTGAGAGCGTCGGTCTTCAATCGTCCAGTGCGGGGGTTCGATCCCGGGCGTTGGTGCTCCTGGGATCCCTGCACGTAGAGCTCTCTAGTTGGCGACGTGGGAACCACCCCCCCCTCCAGCAACACGCGCCACCACCGATACCGGTGGATCGGGTGGAGGTCTCGTTCGTTTTACCCCCCACCCAAGTAAAACAAAAGACATGGGAACCACCCACCCCTGCAGCAGTGCGCACCGTCACCTGTACTCAAACAGGTCGATGGGAGGCCTCGCCCGGTATTCGAAGGGATCGGTGGGAGACCACCGATCCCGGGGTTCGAACCAGCTCCTTCACGGCGAGCGCCTGGTGCGCTACCTCCGGGGTGGCTGCCTTCTGAGATACACGGGCACCCGGGTCACAGAACAAACGCGCCCGCAACCCCCTCCCCCTGTAATGAGAGTAAGCCCGCGGTAGGGCTGCCCAGCTGGGCCGCGAACCGGGACATTGGAGCACCACTCCAGCCACGGTCACCCCAACCCCCCCACGCATCCCGCAGGGCGAAGCTCCGTGCGCATCAGGCACGTCATGGACATCAAGACGGCACCTCTCTCCCCCCCCGCGAGAACGGAGCGGGGCCCCCACAGCCGCACGCCCGCAACGCAGACCCCGACAGCCCACCTAGTGGACGGGCAGAGGAGGGAAGAGGGACGCCCCACGCCCCACGCAAAGGACGAAGGCACCCCCCCGGGGACGCCCAGCCGCCGCCCCCGCAACCCCAAGCCAAGTAGGGGGGAACCAGGACCGGACCGCCCCCCCCCCAAGCACGCCAGACGGAGCACGGGACCGGGGCAGGACACGCGGAGGGGCACGGACCACATGGAACGGCCCTACCAGCGCCCAGTACCGGGACCACGCGAGATGCGCGCGCCACACCACCCAGCGGGGAGCGGACACCGCGAGAGCGCGAGCGCACACACACGAAAAGGACACGCGGGGACCACCAGAAGGGCAACCGGACCGAGCGCGCGGAACGCACAGACCACATGGAATGGCGTACCAGCGAGCGAGGATAAGGGACACCCGGACGGGACGGCCCGCCACACGCAACGCGGGGTACGCGGGGCGGGAAGGGGGAAGAAGGGGACACACAACACCAGGTACCGGCCCGAACCCCCCCGAACCGGCCGCGAGCGCCGCGCACACACAGACGGGACACTGCACCCGCCAAGGCAGTAGTGGCGCACAGCGCCACGCCCCAACCCCTAGGCTAGGCAGCCACCGCGCCAGCCCAAGGGGGTCCCACTGGCGACAAGCCACTAGCACGGGCCCGGCGGCGCCGGTGCCCCGGGCAACCACGCATTAGGGGGGCGACGCAGTGGGTAAGCGCCCGCGGCCACGGCTGCGAATTGATGCACTGACCGGGGAGTGGCGAAACGGGGACGCCGGGGAAGGACGGGGCTCCGAGCTCTGTGAACCCGGGGGACTCCGCCACCAGGCAGGAGGTGCGTCTTGGAGGGCCCCCCACTAGGACCCGGTGGGGAGGATATCACCTGGCCCGACCAGGTGGCCCCCCGGGGCCGAAAGGCGTCTAGTACCCGCAAAATCAAACCTCAAACCTCAAACCCAGAACTGTCCGTGACCCACCTTGATGCGGTAGGTGTCCTCACCAATTCTGCGGACCACCTCTCCGGGTGTGAACCAGGTCTTGGTGCGGTGGGTGCCCATAGGGCGGGGTCTGATCACCCACACCGGGTCTCCCACCCTGAACGTTTGCGCTGTTGAGCTCGGGGCGGACTTCTGACGCTCAGCATGCTCCTTCTCGAGCTGCTGGCGGATGTCCCGCGCCGTTGCCTCTTGCCGCGCAAAGAATTCCTTGGCATCCATGGCCATGCCATCACCCGACAAGGGAAGTCCCCGACCCAGGGGGTCCCTGCCGAACAAAATCTGGTGAGGGGACAAACCACCCGGAGTGGGGGTGTCATGGTGGGCCTTCAGAGCGGGCCACATCTCCTCAAACCAGTTCCGACGTGGATTGGTGATGTGAATCTTGCGCAGCTTCTCGAACAGCTGCCGTCCAGCCACTTCAGCACGGCCGTTAGACCGGCTGAGATAGGCGACGCTCTTGGCATGACGTATTCCCATGAGGGAACACATAGCCTTGAACCAGCAACCAGTAAACTGGGGCCCTCGATCACTGCAAATGGTGCGGGGGATGTCAAAGACGGTCAGCCAATGACGAAACATCATGACTGCCACTTCCTTGGCAAGCAACCCCTTTTTGCGTGCCGGAACGGCTACTACGTAGCCGCTGTGGCGATCCACACAAAGGACCACACAGTCAAAGGTCTCCTTGCCAATGTGAACTTCGGGCATGGAGAAGACGTCCATGGCCACGCTCTCCATGGGCTGGTCAGGCACCGGAGTCCATTGGGCTTCCCCCTTGACGTTCCGGTTGTTGGGATTGCAGGCCCGAGCAACCCTTCCTGACCTTTTTAATGGCGGTGTAGAGACCGATCTGGTCGATCTCAAACCAGCGCTGCATGTCCAGGGCTTGCTTCCTGACCCCTGGGTGCATCATGTGGTGGTGCCAAGCTTCACATAGCTGGAGCACTCGGGACTCTGGGACCAGCAGCTTACCATTCCGGTAGAGCTTGCCATCTTCCTCAGTCAGCCCCTTTGGCCACTTCTGCCCGTCATCAGGGTCGGTCACAGCCCTATACTTGGCCGCAAAGGCCTCAGACGTGGCGTAGTCGTCGGTCCAGTCGTCCTGGAGGCAAGACTCAGGGAAGAGGTGCTTGTCGGACTCAGCTCCATCAGGGGCGAGTACTCTGACCGCTCTGCCTATCCTCGTTCTGAGGGGGGCATCCGCAGCCATGCCGACGAAGCATTTAACACCCTCCTCCTCCATCAGGCGCTCCATTTCTATGATCCTCTTGGCTTCAGCGGTCTCAGCCTCATCGCCATGGGCAGAGACATCCGTCATGCCCTTGCTGGCGGGATAGGCCCACCTACTGAGACAGTCCGCCACGGTGTTGTCCTTACAAGGAACATACACAACTGTGAGGTCGAACTTGGCCAAGGTCTCATGCCATCTTGCCCGTCGGGAGGCGGGACCTGAGGGGGTGTCCACGTGCTCCTTGTGCCACGACTGCAGACTCTGATGGTCGGTGCAGACGCTGACGGGATGGAGGGCTATGTACCCAGCTAATTTCCTGAGAGCCATGACGATGGCATACGCCTCCTTTTCTCGGGGCGTCCACGTCTGTCTCTGGCATTCCGCCAGGACTCGGCTCCAGAAGGCCACCGGCACGTGCCTCCCATCGTCAAGCACTTGTTCCAACACAGCGCCAACGGTGTAGTCGGAAGCGTCAGTGCGCAGGACGAACCCTCGGTCAGGATCCACGAGGTGCAGACCCACTGCGGATAGCAGCGCCTGCTTCATCCCCTCAAAGGCTCGGTCGGACTCATCATTCCAGACCAGAGGCTTCTTGGACCCCTTCTTGGTCTCCTCTCGGTTGCCCTTGAGCATGGTCGTCATGGGGGCTGCATACTCGGCATACATCTTGATATACCCCGAGTAGTAGTTGCAGAACCCCAAGTACGCCCGTAGCTCAGAGACCGTTTTGGGCTTTTCTCAGTGCTCGATCGCAGCCACCTTGCCAGGTATGGGCTTTCTCTGCCCGTTCCCGACTACGTGGCCAGCGAAGACCACCTCGCTTACCGCAATGGTGGCCTTGTCACTGCTGCCCGTGAGTTTGTGCCGAACCAGAAGGTCCAGCACTCGAGTGACGTCCCTCTCATGTGCCTCCAGGAGCTCCTCGTAGCTCAGACTGGGGTCCCCGGAAGCGATGATCACGTCGTCCACGAAGGGGTCCGCACAGTCACGCACCGGCTCAAGCAGGTTCTCCAGCATCCGCTGAAAAGCCGCATTGCCGTTGGTAACGCCCATGGGCATCACCTTCCACTGGAGAGGTTCAAGTGGGGTGCTCATGGCTGTGCAGGCACGGGACTCCTCGGCGAGAGGCATCTGATGATAACCATGTTTCAGGTCAACCACCGTGAAGATCCTCCGCCGGTGTTGTTTTTGCAGCATGTCCTCAATGAGGGGCAGCGTATAGCTGTCGTGCTGCGTTTGGGCGTTTAGGCCGCGGTAGTCGACCACGAGCCGCCACTCCCCGGCCACCTTCTTCGGGACGACGAAGCACGGGGAGGCCCACTCGGAGTGGCACGGCTCGAGCCAGCCTCTCTCGATGAAGTCCCGGAGGATCTTCTCCATGGCCTCCTTCGTCTTGCCCCTCAGGGCAAACTCCCGGTGCCGATACACACGGGGGTCCTGCTTCAGTCGTATCTTGGCCTCGCCATACGGTCCACGCACCGGTGGGGGAAACACAGGTTTTCCGCTGAAGAAGGTATCACCATACTTCTGCTTCAGCCTGGGCCTCAATGCCTGGATCTTGGGGCAATCATCGGACTCCGCCTTGGCTTTCCCGGGCACTTGGACCACTGAGCTTACTTGAGGGGTAGCGACCCCGCTCGGTTTTGGCTCAGGTGGTCTTCCCAGTTGGCCCAAAGGGCCATCTCTGGTCTTGCCTCGGAACAGGTCGCCGTAGGTGGGTGGGTTACCGTCGATTAACTCGTCCTGGCTGGACATGTGGTCCAGCACCCTCTGTACGAAAGTGTTCACTTCATAGGAACCAGAGACGATCGAGTCCACTTCCCACCAGGCTTTGTCCTGGCCCTTACCCTCACGCTGGCTTCCCCAGTCGTGAAAGGGCTGATCCATATACCCCTGAACCAGATCCAACTCCTCTTCTGTGAGGGGGTCTTCCGATTCTCCGATGTCAACAGGGGAAACCGCAAAGCATTGCCGCCATGGCTCCGCTATGATGCAGTTGACACACACGAAGTCCGTGGTGTTGGCCTGATCAAGACCCCCATCCACATAGTGGAATTCCGTTGGCCATCTCTGGGTCGGCAAGGGCTGTCCCTTAGCGTCTTGATAGACACTCTCTCCAGCCGGTAGGACGACCTTGTTTAAGGTCATGTTGGTCAATGAGACCACCCAATATCGGGTACTTTCCTCCTCGGTGCATCCCATAGGAACAACCAGCACTGCCTTGGAGCGGTCCTTGCGAATCTTCGCTATCGCCCTTGGAATGTCCCATCGGGGGCAATGGATCCACATCAAGCCCTGATGCGGACCCCAGTGCTTCTTCCGCGCGGAGTCCTGGGCGCTCCAGTACTTCTCACAGACCCGAAGATGGGCGGAGGTTCCTGAAGAGAACGCATCCAGGGCCAGATCCGAAGCTCCCAGGTCCGCAACCACTCGGCTCGCCACTTCCGGCATTACGCCGTACTCCTGGTTTGCTGGCCCAGTTGGCTCAGTACCCAGCGCGGCCACTTCGAGCTGATTGCGTTCCGGGTGGATCCATTGGCATTCCACATGGTGCTAAGGTGATGAAAGCCACGAGAGCTGGTCGTCCTGGTACAGGGTCATTGAGGCCTGGGCCGGGAGGACGCCGGAGTCCGTCTCCATCATGAAGTCGTACCCAACGATCATGTCCCAGTCCATCTCAGCCTCGTAGAAGCGACCTTGCAGGAGGATTTCCTTGCCGAGGTCCGGGCGGCTCAGCTCACGGTGGTTCACGAACTGCAGCCCAATGGCCGCTTTCTTCGTGCCTCCCACCATGTACTGGCCGTTCGCCACCTTTAGCCTGACAGGTTTCCGACTGTCGGTCAAACACTCTGGCGGAAGTAGGCCAGCCTTGACCAAGCTGACCTGAGCTCCCGTGTCGACCAACACGTCGAAGACCTTCTCCACTTCCCCGCATAAGGCACGGACCTTAAGATGCAACTGCCGCTCACGCCCCACTCGGCGCACGGCGTGCAAGCTCAGGATCTCCGGCCGTTCAGTTCCAGAAGCTCAACAAGCGACTGGTGCAGGTCGTGGACAATGGGCTCAGGCTGCTCATCTGCAGCATCCAGCTGCGGTCCGGGTGATCCTCCGATTCTCTCGGATAGATCTTGAAGCACATCAAATACATTCTTGGTCGCGAAGGATGGACGGGTGCAAGGGTTCGTGCCTTCACTTGCCCTCAGCCCGCCACCGCGACTGTCGGGTGCCGGACCTGGCCTTCCGCCCGCGCCAGTCCCTTTGTGCTTATCGACTCCCGACTGGGATGGTGTGCCGCTTCCCACGACACCATCCTGCGACCGCCCTAGCTGGGGCCCTTGGCTGCAGGGGCTCCGCTAGGGGGCGTCGGTTGTGGAAGTAGGGGTATTCTCCTCCGCATCAACCTCGTTGACACCCTTCTTCTTTCCCCTATTCCTACTCTTCTTGTCCTTGTCCTTGTTCTGGTCGTTCTCCTTGTTCTCCTTGTTCTTGTTGTCCGACCTGGGGACCCAGTTCCTCTTGATCTCCTTGATCTCCTTGGCCAACTCGGTCCCCACCGACATCAGCTTGGAGAGCTCGTCCTTGTCAACCTCCACTTTGGCTTCCCGGATACCCGCGGGTGCACGCTTCTTCGGCCCGTGCGCCTTCTTGTAGGCCTCCGTGTCGGCCTGGTGGATGGGGCATGTTCGGTGGTCATGGTTGAAGCCTTTCTTCCTCCCATAACACACGAAACAGCCCTGAGGGTGAGCTCGTATGAACTCCCCAAAGGACAGCGGAGGGTCGCCAATGCGGCGAGGGTCCCTCTTCTCCTTCTTCTTCCCACCCTGCTGCAGGGGCTTCCAGCTTCCCCGGTTGCTCCCCGCGTTCAGGTTGTGGGCCACGAAGGCACAAACGGCCATCTTGGCGGGCTCATCGTCGTCGTCATCGTCGACTAGAGCCTCATCGCCATCGGCTCCCGCTGGGTCCATGGCAGCTTCCCCGCCAGGCCCCTCGCCAACGTAGTTGACAACCCGGTCGCCGGGCCTCAACCCGCGGGTGTGGTGGAGGTTCCGGTACTCCTTGAGTACCTCCTCTCCAACCCACTCCAGGATCTCGTCGCAGCTCATCCGCGCCGGGTTGGCCTGCAGACGGATGGTCTGGCCGCTCACGTCACACTCATCAAGGCGCCACATCGCGGTCTTCTCGCCATCGCCCGTGACGGTGATGAGTAGAGCGTTCCGCAGGGAGTGCCGTTTGACATCCCCGGCCACGTTCCTCCTTGTCCAAGCCACCACGTTCGTATGATACTCCTTGGGGAGCATCATCTTGACCGTGTGGTTGGACTTGGCCCTCTTGGCTTCCTCCTTGGTGACTCTCTTGATCCATGCTTCCGGCAGCATGGAGAGCAGGCGAGCCTGCTCCTCACCCTCGTTCCACTGCTCCACGTTGCGGCGGAAGAGGGTGTATTGCCCCCGGAAGTCCCGCCAATTCCGTAGGCGGATCTCCCGACCATCATGCTCAAGCTTGATGGCCTTCCACCGCTTGGCAGCCACCTGCGGAGCGTCCACCCGCTCCTGCTCGTTGAGCCACTTCTTGGCTTCCTTGAGGGTCTTGATTTTCCCTCCTTGGTCGCCACGAAGTATAGCTCTTGGAGCACTTCCGGCAGGCGGTACCTGAACCGTTTGAAGACATATCTCTCCGCATCTGCGGGATCCATGTCTTCAGTGACAGTCACCCCCCAATCGTCCAGCTTCTCCAAGAAGCGGTCGAGGTTGAGGGGCTTGCCATCGTACATGGGGGGCTTGATGTCCTTCAAGTCTTCCCACACGGCGGCATCCGCGGCCTTACAGACCATGAACGCCGGCCGCGAGGTCGACCGAGGTTCCCATCGGCCTCTCCCACGGACTCCCACGGCTGCCACTTCCATCTCCTCCCCGGTATCCGCGTGGCCACGCCGTGGTTCCTCCATGTACGCTGAACCTAGATGTTCACGCCGTACCCCTTCCATGTACGCCTCCTCATCACGGCGCCGGCGGCTGCGTTCAGCGGCCTTCCGTCGTACACCACGCGGCGGGGTAATGGCGAACTCCTCCAGGTCCAGGTCCAGGTCCTCACCTCCACCGACATCCCACTCCACGTCTCCTCCGGGGACCTCATCCCTGAGTCCACCATAACGTCCGCCAGCCATTGGGATTGGCTCCGGGGCTGGTGCGGGGCGTCGGGGGCGCACTGGTGTCCGCGGTGGAGCACGGCGGTTGTGGTACTCCGCCCGGAGCCACTCATCACGCCAGTCCTCACTGCCACTGCCGGGCGGCACGCGCTCGTTGCGGCGGCCCGCGCTGTGGTGAGAGGGGGCGCTGAGAGAGGGGGCACCGGCGCTGGGGCGACTCCTGGGGGCTGCGCCGGGGGCGTGGGGTCTGCCCGGTCCAGGTCCCCAGCCGTCGTCCGACGAGCCAGACTCCAGGGGTGGGTGGTCGCTGCCGAGGCTCCCACGGCCTTCCAGCGCGTCCAACCTCTGCTGCAGGCCGCTGATGACCCTGTTCAGCTGCCTGGTCTCGCCCCTGGCGATGTCCAGCTGCCTCTGGGTGGCGGTGGCGACCTTGGCGCTCTTGACCATCTCGATCTTGGCGATGTCCAGCTCCTTCTGTGTGCGCGCGGCGACCCTGGCGATGCGAGTCATCTCGCCCTTGCCCGTGTCTACCTCGCGCTCGAGGGACTGGACCCTCCTGCGGAGGTGGACAATCCACCGCCAGGCGGAATCCGGGTCGCCGTTCCCGGTGGGTCGTCGGGGTCCCCAGGGGGTCCTCCAGGAGGGCCTCCGCCGGGTCTGCCCGGTCCAGGGGGTCCTCCCCCGCCCGGTGGTCCGCCTCCAGGGGGTCCACTTGGCCGGCGTCCTCCAGGGGGTCCTGATGGTCCTCCGCCAGGGGGTCCCGGTGGGTCTCCGCCGGGTCGCCTCGGTGGGTCCGAGGATGGGGGCTTCTTCGTGTAGTCGAAGTCCATGTCATCATCCTTGTCCATGTCGCCCCACCTGGGCGTCTTGGTCCCGCACGCGGAAGACTCCGAGCTCCGGTAGGGAGGGGGGAGATCCTCACTCTCACCCTCCGGCTCCATGGGGACGTCTCCGCCTCCTCCGCCAGCCACTCCTCGGCGATGTCGGCGGCCTCGTTCATCCCCGTCGCTGCCGGTGAAGAAGGGGTCGGAGTCCTGGGGGTGTCCGCCCGCTGGCCTCCGTGACCTCTCGGGGGTCTTGCCCTTACCCTTCCTCCGTCGGTAGGCAGTGGGGCCACTGCTCCCACTGCTGCCCGTGTCCACCTCCTCCGGATCCAGTGCCATCTTGGAGGAGGCGTCCCCTTCGAAAAGCTTGCGAAGGGTCGCCACTCGGGATCCTCCCGGGGGAGTCTCGCGACGGAGCTTGGCCTCCGCCTCCGCCATTGCGGCGGCCGTGGCTGCGGCAGCTCTCCCTTCGGCCTCCTCCCGGGCAGGAGCCGCCTCGGCGTCGCGGGTCTGCTGCAGCCGAGCCTTCTCCGCTTCCAACGCCGCCAGCTCCGCCTCCGTCTTGGCCCTCTCCTCAGCGACCTTCCGTCGCGCGGCCTCGATGGCGTCCTTCCTGGCGGCGTCCGCCTGGGCCTTGGCCGTTGCTCCGGCGTAGGCCCTTTCCTCCGCCTCCTTCTTTGCCCTCTCATGGGCAAGCGCCTCTTCCAGCGCCTTCACCTCGGCCTCCTTGCAGGCAATGGCCTCGTGCGTCAGGCGGGCTTCCTCGGCGGCTGCCGCCACCTCACCCTTAACCTGGGCAGTCGCTGCCTCATGGGCGGCTCCGGCCGTGAGTCCGGCCGCAATCGCCGCCACGGTTGAGGCGTGGATGGCCATGCCATGCTCCCACTCCGCAGCCTCCTGCTGGGCGATGCCGACGGCGCCCTCCATGGCAGCGTTCTGCTGCGTGGCCCATTGCCGGGCAACCCGAAGGTTGCATGGCACCCCACAGGTGCGCTCGCAGGCACGCGCCACATCCCTTTGGTGGGGAGCGACGCTGCTGCTGGAGCTGGCCTGGTCGGCCGGCATCCTCCCGCGGTGGGCCGACTCCACGTCGCTGCTGGGGCCTGACTCCCTCAGGAGCAGCGGACGGGGCTTGGCCTTGGCCTGCTTGGCGACTTCCAGGAAGTCGCCAAGGGTGGTGTGGCCGGGGTGGTGACCACCACTGGCCCGTTGGGGGCTGTGGGCTGGGGTTCCGCCCCTGGCGCCTCCGGTGGCTTCGGCGGCCAGGGATTCCTGGTACTCCCGCCACTTCCTGTCCCGCTTCCTGTCCCCGGCGGAACGCTTCTCCTTGCCAGGAGACGCACTGCTGCTGCTGCTGCCCTGCAGCGTGCGCCCGTTCCCCAGCTCCGGGAACTCCTTCTCGATCATGTCCCACATGGAGACGTTGATCGAGGCGCCCGACGGGTACTCGTTAGGCTTCTCGTCCTCCTCAATCCCGTCGGGGCGCAGCCCTTCGCGGGTCCTGTCTGGGCGGGTCCAGACCCTCCAGCGCTTGCGGCGGAAGCGGTACGCATACCCTTCCGCCCGCAGCCATTCCTCCACTGCCCGCAGGCGGTTCTCGCCCATGTCTCCGCGGAGCTCGAAGCTCCCGGGCATGCCGCCTTCGCACTGGGGATTGCTGTGGCGGTAGTGCTGCCCCCACAGCAACCCCACCGGTGGTCCGCCTCCAGGGGGTCCACTTAGCCGGCGTCCTCCAGGGGGTCCTGATGGTCCTCCGCCAGGGGGTCCCGGTGGGTCTCCGCCGGGTCGCCTCGGTGGGTCCGAGGATGGGGGCTTCTTCGTGTAGTCGAAGTCCATGTCATCATCCTTGTCCATGTCGCCCCACCTGGGCGTCTTGGTCCCGCACGCGGAAGACTCCGAGCTCCGGTAGGGAGGGGGGAGATCCTCACTCTCACCCTCCGGCTCCATGGGGACGTCTCCGCCTCCTCCGCCAGCCACTCCTCGGCGATGTCGGCGGCCTCGTTCATCCCCGTCGCTGCCGGTGAAGAAGGGGTCGGAGTCCTGGGGGTGTCCGCCCGCTGGCCTCCGTGACCTCTCGGGGGTCTTGCCCTTACCCTTCCTCCGTCGGTAGGCAGTGGGGCCACTGCTCCCACTGCTGCCCGTGTCCACCTCCTCTGGATCCAGTGCCATCTTGGAGGAGGCGTCCCCTTCGAAAAGCTTGCGAAGGGTCGCCACTCGGGATCCTCCCGGGGGAGTCTCGCGACGGAGCTTGGCCTCCGCCTCCGCCATTGCGGCGGCCGTGGCTGCGGCAGCTCTCCCTTCGGCCTCCTCCCGGGCAGGAGCCGCCTCGGCGTCGCGGGTCTGCTGCAGCCGAGCCTTCTCCGCTTCCAACGCCGCCAGCTCCGCCTCCGTCTTGGCCCTCTCCTCAGCGACCTTCCGTCGCGCGGCCTCGATGGCGTCCTTCCTGGCGGCGTCCGCCTGGGCCTTTGCCGTTGCTCCGGCGTAGGCCCTTTCCTCCGCCTCCTTCTTTGCCCTCTCATGGGCAAGCGCCTCTTCCAGCGCCTTCACCTCGGCCTCCTTGCAGGCAATGGCCTCGTGCGTCAGGCGGGCTTCCTCGGCGGCTGCCGCCACCTCACCCTTAACCTGGGCAGTCGCTGCCTCATGGGCGGCTCCGGCCGTGAGTCCGGCCGCAATGGCCGCCACGGTCGAGGCGTGGATGGCCATGCCATGCTCCCACTCCGCAGCCTCCTGCTGGGCGATGCCGACGGCGCCCTCCATGGCAGCGTTCTGCTGCGTGGCCCATTGCCGGGCAACCCGAAGGTTGCATGGCACCCCACAGGTGCGCTCGCAGGCGCGCGCCACATCCCTTTGGTGAGGAGCAACGCTGCTGCTGGAGCTGGTCTGGTCGGCCGGCATCCTCCCGCGGTGGGCCGACTCCACGTCGCTGCTGGGGCCTGACTTCCTCAGGAGCAGCGGACGGGGCTTGGCCTTGGCCTGCTTGGCGACTCCCAGGAAGTCGCCAAGGGTGGTGTGGCCGGGGTGGTGACCACCACTGGCCCGTTGGGGGCTGTGGGCTGGGGTTCCGCCCCTGGCGCCTCCGGTGGCTTCGGCGGCCAGGGATTCCTGGTACTCCCGCCACTTCCTGTCCCGCTTCCTGTCCCCGGCGGAACGCTTCTCCTTGCCAGGAGACGCACTGCTGCTGCTGCTGCCCTGCAGCGTGCGCCCGTTCCCCAGCTCCGGGAACTCCTTCTCGATCATGTCCCACATGGAGACGTTGATCGAGGCGCCCGACGGGTACTCGTTGGGCTTCTCGTCCTCCTCAATCCCGTCGGGGCGCAGCCCTTCGCGGGGCCTGTCTGGGCGGGTCCAGACCCTCCAGCGCTTGCGGCGGAAGCGGTACGCATACCCTTCCGCCCGCAGCCATTCCTCCACTGCCCGCAGGCGGTTCTCGCCCATGTCTCCGCGGAGCTCGAAGCTCCCGGGCATGCCGCCTTCGCACTGGGGATTGCTGTGGCGGTAGTGCTGCCCCCACAGCAACCCACGCAGTAGGCGCGCCGCATGGGGGTGGGGCTGCGGCCACGTCTTGCCCGCGTCATCCCAATTCACCATCGTTCCCCTCGATGGAGTGGTCCTGGGGTGGTTGTTGAGGTGGGTGATGTAGCACTGGACTGGGAGTGCGGCCGGTGCTGGTCAGCCAGTGGTTGTGGAGGTGGTTGCTGTAGCTGGGAGTGCGGCCTTGCTGGTCGGCCGAAGGAACTCGTTGATGTCGGAGTTCCGGTCCCTGCTCTTCCTTCACGGACTCGGCGCTGTCGCTGGGCGGCGCTGCGAGCCGCTGCGCTGCGCTGCGGGCTGCGAGCTGCGAGCTGCTGCGCCGCGCTGCTCGGGGTTGGTGGCCCCGAGTGGCACGCGAGGGATGGGTAACCCCGCGGCGGTGAAACGCTTTTGACGCGTTCCCGTGGGGGGCCTGGCCCCGGGACGCTGCGGTGACACGCACAGGCAAGCAGGCAGGCAAAGCACTGCGCTCACAGGGGCATCATTACGCTCGTGTCATGAGACAAAGCGTTTCAGGATCCTTGCCACTCTGAAACAAGGGAACAAAAGTATGTACAGCAACACATCAGGATATGTACACATGGGGTTAAGACTGGACTGGGGTAGGGGCATCACAGGACAATAGACACTCAGTCCCAACTTGTATCCCAATCCCAGGTCCGACCCTCTCAGTGGCTGGCAGGGGCGGGGGCTCAAACACAACCCATGCCCTACTCAGTCCGGACCCTGAAACCCTGCCAATAGGGGGGACGTCCCGCCCAGCCACAGGCGAGTTCCTGGGAACCAAGGTGCTCCAAGGCCAACCGACGGTGGCTCCCTATGCTCCCTTAATGGCAGGTCCCAACTCCACTCTGAGCCAGAGATATGGCCCCGCCATTATCCCCTATGAGTTGGTAGCTGAAAATGGGCTGTTTCAGCCCAAACTGACATTAGCCCAAAAATCTCCAAATTTGACCCCTCGTCCGGACCCGCCAGAGGTAGGGAGGAGGCAAGGGACCCTATGCCCTTCGAGTACGAACTCCCTGGAGCCCTCAGCCAACCTGGTTCCCTCTGAGGTCCCGGCATCAGGACACCACGGGTTGGTCAAGTGGGGTCATGATGCCAAAATCACCAAAATTGGCATCATTTTCACGCGTGGCTCGCCATGCCACGGCAAGGCCAATGGCTCACAGGATAGGAGGCAGGACCTAGGACCTATATCTGAGTGCACAACTTGAAATTGGGTCCGGGCTCCTCATGGGCATAAAGATATGGGGCCGCCAATTGACCACACGAAGGGGTAAATTGGGGTCCCAAAAGGGGGTCATTTTGGCTGCTCCAAATGAGCCAAAATCCGGAGGTATCCCCAATGGTATATCTCCACGCCGGCTGGGAGATCGGATCCGCCATTCCATACGTGATCCACCCGGAGTCCACCGAAGACTCCCATGCCTTTGGCTCCCAAAGATCTCCATGCCACTCGGCGTGGTGACAATCCCATCTGGGTCCACAAATGCCAAAATGGCAAAATCGTCCACACTCACCTTGGGCTAGCACCTTGACGAAGGTTGCTCCGCTTCGCCCACGTGGTGTGCGAACCATGGGGACCAATATACATATCACCCATGTCATATATGGTCCACTGGTCCACGCGTCCATCGTGCACGAGGGGGCTGAACATGGTGCACGGCGGGCAGAAAATGTGGAAAATTGCTCAAAATGGCCGAAAATGCGCACACTCATGGTTGGGGCAAATGAGGCACATGCCCGACTGGGACCGGAGTGTGCCATAGGATTGGTATCCAGTCATATGCGTCCAACATATCTTTTGGGCGTCGCCCAACCCCTCCAGTTTTGGGAATGGCAGGGTCGCCAAGTGAGCCCATGATTTGGGATGGTCCCAAATCGCCAACATGACGGCCACGGTATGCCAAGACCAAGAGGAGTTATTCGCCGGGTCCAAGATATGTTGGGCACCGAAGTATGTACCCTCATAACATACTTTGGTCATGATGTCAATTGGGCGCAACGTTGAGATACACGGTCGCCACTTGACATCATGACGGGCACAAAACAGCAAAATTGGCGAAAAGACACGCAAAAGTGCCTTGAAAGCTACACAAATATATTATAATATCTTCGGCTTGGATTGAGTTAGCGACCAATCCTTTTAAACAGGATGACTTGACACCGATGACCTTCGATTCGACATATGTGCTCCACTTGGGGTGCTTTCGAAGGTCGCGCGCGCTGCCTCCCAAGTGGGCACATGCAAAAATGGAATATTGCAAAAAAAAAACACCTTGCTCGCAACGCATCGCTTCGGGAGCGCTCCACAAGCGTTCTTTCACGAAGGTTAGGCTTGCGAGTGTTGGTTGAGAGTACAATGAAGGGCCTCGTGCGATATGGGGTCCATTGGCGGGTTAGTCTTGGAATGGTGCACCCGCCAAATGGGCACATGATATGACACCAAATATGGCATACAACCCTACCCTCGCCTTCTACACCCAACCTAGTGGCCTAGAATCAAAGTGTGCCTATATTCTAGAGTAACGTTGGTCCCTTAACACGCATGCAAGTGCTTTGGTCGAAAATCGACCTCCTTTCGGAAAGCCGAATTTTAGCATGCACGCAAAATATGTTGCCAATATATATATGGAGATCATATATGCACTATCCAGGGAAGACAAGTGATATGCCCCGGATGTAGAGGCAAGCAAACAGGGAGAAAACGCCAACTCAACATACTTCTACACGTACTTGGACGCCAGGTACCTGAAAAAGCGCACTTCTTGGAGAACACTCAAAATAAATAACCCTTTGGGCCTATGGAGTTGGGATCCTTTGGCCTCATCCTATGACTATGGGGGGCAAAACCTCATACACAGTGCCTGTGAGGCACGCTAATTCGTCCTTGGGCGCTTGAACGCTCGTAGCCCTTGTTATTCCACTTGGGGGTTCAAAGCGCCTTCGGCTGCCCAGATTTTCTGGGAAAAATCTGGGACGGGATCCGCTATATCAAGGAAAAGATTGCGGATCACTCGAAGACTGTTTCAGTCTTAACTTCAAGAAAAATCGCTTTACAGAATTATCTAATGCAGTGCACGGAACGTGCGGCGTCTGGCGGCGATTTCACGACAATTGGAAATCGCGGTAGAAATCCGGTATTTCACCGATTTCCGACCGGAAATCGCCTAAGACAATAAAGTTATGGTAATTCTACATTGATTTAATGGTTAGAAATCGGATTCCAGATCTCGCGGGTTAGAGAACAGGGATGTCCCGCTGACAGCCGGTGTCAACGGCTTCCGCACGGGTGTGACGGCTCACAGGCCTCCGGGCCATGGGCCATAGGTTCTGGGTACCGCTTCACTCTAACGGGCAGCGATGAGGGTCAGGGTGTTCTTAAGAGCTGCCCTCTGAGTTGCCAAATGATTTGGCTTATGCCTTTGCAATTGTATCGTTCACACATGCGACGATTTTTCTATGCATCGTCCGTTAATCTCTTTAGCCGGTTGTGGTGCCCCTGACCATGCAACGATGGAATTCAGCAGCCGCACGGACCATTCTTTCGGAGCCATATGCACGGGGGCTTGTGCAGTTGGATATGTCGGCAGCCCTTTGGCTGTTTGTCGAAGAGACGGATCCTGGCTATACCTAGGATCTTGTATTGCAGGTGTGTCCCTTGTGTTTGTCTGTGAGCACAAACCCATGCCACAAATTGACGTCTCCCGGCTAAATATGCACCACCCCTTCCTAACACGGGGGGATGCTAATCCTGCGACCCGACAATGCAGGGTAGTATACCTGATTTGCAGGGTGCAATGAGACAATGCAGGGGAGTATACCTCAGTTGTAGGGTGCCACGGGACAATCCACGGTAGTATGCCTCGGTTGCAGGGTACCAGCGACCTGTCCTGGGTCGTTCTGTCCAGCACTTACCCACAGTGGCTGGACAGCCCAGATGCAACAGCACTTGCACACAGTGGCTATTCAGCCTAGACACAACAGCACTTGCACACAGTGGCTATTGAGCACAGATGCAACAGCACTTACCCACAGTGGCTAATGAGCCCAGACGCAACAGCACTTACACACAGTGGCAGGACAACCCAGATGCAGGAGCAGTTACACACAGTGGCTAGTGAGCCCAGATGCAACAGCACTTATACACAGTGGCCATGGAGACCAGATGCAACAGCACTTACACACATGGGCTAGTGAGCCGACACGCATCAGCACATACACACAGTGGCTGAAGAGCCCAGATACAGCAGCACTCGCCCACAGTGGCTAGGGAGCCCAGACACAACAGCACTTACGCACAGTGGCTGGACAACCCAGATGCAGACTCCACATGGGCACCGGTCTCATGGGCAGAGGGGTGGAATTGCGCAAAGGGTGAAAGATTGGGGCATGGAAACAACCAAGGATTGCTAACACGTGCATGGCCGGGCACTGAGGCTCAAATCGACTGTTGCTGCATCACACAGCCTGTGCATACTGATGGATCCATCATACACAGCCATATCTGCTAGTCAGTCGTTGTGCAGGTGGTGGGTCCAGGGGGTCGTGCCATTCCACGCTTATCTGAAAGTACGGTGCATTGTGCCACCATCTGCCCACTGTGTGTGCTGCAGAAGAGAGTCAAGCCCCCTTGTTGCTTTTCGACACACAATTTGGTCACAATGACGGTCATGTACAAGATGGAAACGATTGTCAGTGGGGAACCATCTACACCTGCAGGTTTTGCATTGCAGTCTCTTTGCATCCTCTACCTGGTTACCAAACATTATCCCTGTGGTCAAGCGCATCCTGGCTATGATGCAAATTATCAATTCGGTGCTGCTGGAGATTTGCTAGTGTGTGTAGCAGACAGTTTGTCATCTACTTCAATGGTCTGTACTATGCTGAGATGAACAGCCAATTGTTTGATGTTCTGTGGCCAAGTGCCACAATGTGGCGCAGCGACTGCGCCAATCATGGCAGCGGTGTGTGCCAGTTGATGAATGGAGGATTTGCTTGAAGCGTCAGCTGGTTTACCCACGATGCAGCAGCCTGTGAGGGGACTGATTTGTGATTGTTGCCTGCACCGTGAGTATGATCTTTTGACTGTGACCTCAGAGATATTTTTTGGTTTTTCAAGCTCAACATCTTTGTTGTCTCCTCTGTCTTTTGCCAAGCACGCTTCATGGCAAGGGGGGGGGGGTGGGGTGCATTGCATAGGGTTGGGGTGCCTCCCTCCCAATCTAGATCACACCAGAGGTCAGAGGACTTCCGGAGGGAGACGCCGTAACCCTAACCCTAGTAAAAACGGGAGGTGCACACGATGCAAATGTAAAAGGTTTTGGAACTCTGTCAAACGTTACAAATCGGTTCCATTTGTGATTTTCTTGGTTGAGTGGAAAAAACAGGGTGCGGGTTTTGTTATGTCATTCACTTGCTGTCATTTTTGCCCCAAAATCTGGGCCATCTGTGACAGGAATGGTCTATTTTCGGACAATGATTCCTATCACTTTAGGCCCTTATATCCTTAACCCAAAAATCCAAAAGCCGCAACCCGTTTTTTCCACCCAACCACAAAAATCGCGAATATAACCGATTTGTAACGGTTGACAGAGTTACAAAACTTTTTACAAAATGAAAAAAACAGGTTGCGGCTTTCTATCATGTGTATAACGCTGCACCATGTGTATAACGCTGTTCCAATTAGGGTTAGGGTTAGCACGTCTCCCTCCGGAACTCTCTGACAGGCGGACAGCGGGGTGTTTAGGAGGGAGACACCCTAACCCTAACCCTAGTTAAAACGGGTGGTGAATCTAGTGCAGCTTTATACACATGATAAAAAGCCGCACCCTGTTTTTTTCTTGTTGTAAAAAGTTTTGTAACTCTGTCAACCGTTACAATTCGGTTACAGTTACGGTTTTTGTAATTGGATGGAAAAAACGGGTTGCGGCTTTTGAATATCGGTCAGCTGCTTACTTGTACAACACTTGCTGTCATTTTTACCTCAAAATCCAGGTCAGTTGTAACGGGAACGGATAGAGTTTAGCACCGAGTGTTGCCCCTCAAGCCCCTTAAGCCCCTTAAGCCCCTTAATTAAATCCAAAAGCGGCACCCTGTTTTTTTCACTCTGCAAAAAGTTTTGTAACTCTGTCAACCGTTACAAAACGGTTACTGTCGCGATTTTTTTCTTGGGTGAAAAAAACAGGATGCGGCTTTTGGTGGGACACCCACCTGCTGTCATTTTTGCCCCGAAATCGGGGTCATTTGTGACGGGAACGGATATAGTGTAGCCCCGAGTGTCGCCCCTCAAGCCCCTTAAGCCCTTTAAGCCCCTTAACCCAATCCAAAAGCCGCACCCTGTTTTTTTCATCTTGTAAAAAGTTTTGTCACTCTGTCAACCGTTACAAATCGGTTCCATTCGCGATTTGTTTGGTTGAGTGGAAAAAACAGGGTGCGTGTTTTGTTATGTCATTCGCTTGCTGTCATTTGGGCCCCAAAATCCGGGTCATCTGTGACAGGAATGGTCTATTTTCGGACAATGATGCCTATCACCTTAGGCCCTTATATCCTTAACCCAAAAATCCAGAAGCTGCAACCCGTTTTTTCCACCCAACCACAAAAATCGCGAATGTAACCGATTTGTAACGGTTGACAGAGTTACAAAACTTTTTACAAGATGAAAAAAACAGGTTGCGGCTTTCTATCATGTGTATAACGCTGCACCATGTGTATAACGCTGTTCTAATTAGGGTTAGGGTTAGCACGTCTCCCTCTGGAACTCTCTGACAGGCGGACAGGGGGGTGTTTAGGAGGGAGACACCCTAACCCTAACCCTAGTTAAAATGGGTGGTGCATCTAGTGCAGCTTTATACACATGATAAAAAGCCGCACCCTGTTTTTTTCACTTTGTAAAAAGGTTTGTAACTCTGTCAAACGTTACAAATCGGTTACTATCGTGATTTTTTTCTTGTGTGAAAAAAACAGGGTGCGGGTTTTGCTGGGACACCCACCTGCTGTCATTCTCACCCCGAAATCAGGGTCATCTGTGACAGGAACAGCGATGTGTAGCCTTCAAGTGTCACCCCACCCGCTCTCCTCCCTCCTAATCTAGGTTACCCCCATCCGTGCGAGGTCGCACTTCCGGAGGGAAACACCCTAACCCTAACCCTGATTAAAACGCCCGTTGCACAGGACGTAGCCTTATACACATGTTGGAAAGCCGCCCCCTTTTTTTTTCACTTTGCACAAAGTTTTGTAACTCTGTCAACGGTTATAAATCGGTTACTATTGCAATTTTTTCGCCGAGTGAAAAAAACAGGGTGCGGGTTTTGTTATGCCATCCGCTTGCTGTCATTTTTACACCAAAATTGGGGTCATCTATGACAGGAACGGCGATGTGTAGCCTTCAAGTGTCACCCCAACCCCCCTCCTCCCTCCTAATCTAGGTTACCCCCATCCGCGCGAGGTGACTATTCCGGAGGGAGACACCCTAACCCAAACCCTAATTAAAACGTGCGTTGCACACGATGCAGCCTTATACACATGATGGAAAGCCGCATCCGGTTTTTTTCACTTTGCAAAAAGTTTTGTAATTCTGTCAACGGTTATAAATCGGTTACTATTACGATTTTTTCCCTGAGTGAAAAAAACAGGGTGCGGGTTTTGTTATGCCATCTGCTTGCTGTCATTTTTACCCCAAAATCAGGGTCATCCGTGACAGGAACAGCGATGTGTAGCCTTCAAGTGTCACCTGACCCTCCGTGCTCCCTCCTCATCTAGGTTACTATTACGATTTTTTCCCTGAGTTAAAAATACAGGGTGCGGGGGTTGGTGGGTCACCCACCTGCCGTGATTACACACGGTGGTAGGACAACGCACATGCAGCAGCACTTACACACAGTGGCTATTGAGCCCACTTACCCACAGTGGCTGGATAACGCAAACACAACAGCACTTACTTAGTTGCAGAGCTCCATGGGACAATGCAGGGTAGTATGCCTCAGTTGTAGGGTACCATCGGACAATGCAGGGGGGTATGCCTCAGTTGCACGGTACCTCCGTCAATGCAGGGGGGTATACCTCAGTTGCAGGGTACCATGAGACAATACAGGGTGGTATACCTCAGTTGCAGGGTACCATGGGACAATGCAGGGTAGTATACCTCAGTTGCAGGGTACCATGGGTTAATGCAGGGTAGTAAACCTCAGTTGCAGGGTTCCATGGGATAATGCAGGGTAGTTGAGAGGTGAGGACTGAGAGTTGAGAGGTTAGGACTGAGAGTTGAGATGTGAGGACTGAGAGTTGAGAGCTGAGGGGTGAGATTTGAGAGGTGAGAACTGATAGTTGAGGGGTGAAGACTGAGAGTTGAGAGATGAGGACTGAGAGTTGAGGGCTGAAGGCTGAGAGTTGAGAGATGAGGACTGAGAGTTGAGGGGAGAAGGCTGAGAGTTGAGAGGTGAGGGCTGAGAGTTGAGAGATGAGGACTGAGAGTTGAGGGGTGAACGCTGAGAGTTGAGAGGTGAGGGCTGACGGTATACCATCCCTCAGTTGCAGGGTACCATGGGACAATGCAGGGTAGTGTACCCCAGTTGCAGGATACCATGGGACCATGCAGGGTACCATCCCTCAGTTGCAGGGTACCATAGGATAATGCAGGGTAGTACACCTCAGTTGCAGGGACAGCTGATTACCCCACAGCTGATTACCCCACAGCTGATTACCCCACAGCTAATTACCCCACAGCTGACTACCCCGCAGCTGACTACCCCACAGCTGACTGCCCCACAGCTCACATTGCCCCGTTGTTGCTTTTGGACACACAATTTGGTCACAATGACCGTCATGTACAAGGTGGAAACGATTCTCAGTGGGGACATCTACACCTGCCGGTTTTGCCTTGCAGTCTCTTTGCATCCTCTACCTGGTTACCAAACAGTCTCCCTGTGGTCAAGTGCATCCTGGCTATGATGCAAATTATCAACCCGGTGCTGCTGGAGATTTGCTAGTGTGTGTAGCAGACAGTTTGTCATCTACTTCAATGGTCTGCACTATGCTGTGTTCAACAGCCAATTGGTGGTGCCTGGTGGTGCCTGGTGGTGCCTGGTGGTGCCAGGCTTTGGTATGTCACCGACTTGCTGTCATTTTTACCCCCAAATCAGGGTCATTTGTCACAGGAACAGCGATGTGTAGCCTTCAAGTGTCACCTCCCTCCTCCCTCTTAATCTAGGGTACCCCCGCCCGAGGTGCCTGGCGGTGCCGGGGGGTGCCTGGTGGTGCCAGGTTTTGGTATGTCACCCACTTGGTGTTACTGCATGCTCTCGGCGTGGGAATATTCACACGACGGATGAACCAAAAATTTGAATTGTTCACCGTGTTGTGGTGGTATTGGATGGAAACCTTTTTTTGGCCAACAAAAAGTGCATTTTTCAATAGTGGTATTGGAAGGAGGCCCAGATGTGAGAATGTTCATGGGACACACTAACAACAACATTTTTATTGTGCACCATGTTACATTGCAATGTTAGTACTTCGTGTGAGCGCATTCACATGCGGGACTGCATTGCGTGAAAGATTGGGGTGGAGCATGGAAACAACCAAGGATTGCTAACACGTGCATGGCCGGGCGCTGAGGCTGAAATCGGCTGTTGCTGCATCACACAGCCTGTGCATACTGATGGATCATCATACACAGCCATATTTGCCAGTCAGTTGTTGTGCAGGTGGTGGGCCCAGGGGTCGTGCCATTCCACACTTGCCTGAAGGTACGGTGCATTGTGCCGCCATCTGCCCACTGTGTGTGCTGCAGAAGAGAGTCAAGCCCGCAGTTCACCTTGTTCACTTTGGAGACATTCCATGGACTTTCATGTACAAGGTGGAAACGATTGTCAGTGCGGTCATTTACACCTGCCGGTTCTGCATTGGAGTCTCTCCACATCCTCTACCCGGTTGCCCTGTGGTCAAGCGCATCCTGGCTATGATGCAAACTATCAACCCCGTGCTGATGGGAACTGCACAGGGGACAGGCGTTTTCACCCGCATCAACCATGGCTCCAAGGAATCGTGATGCCTGTCCATTGTGGGAGTTCAACACTGATCGTACTTTCCTTCAAGGTCCGTAGGGGTTGTGATGTTTGTGTGAGTGCTGGCGACCCGGATGTTCGGTGTGCAGACTTGCAAGCACTGCGCACCGCCCCTTTAACTGCCTTATATCGAGCGAGCCCAGATACATCAGCCCTCACACAAAGTGGCTACTGAGCCCAGATACAACAGCACCTACACACAGTGGCTAGAGACCCCATATACAACAGCACTTACACACAGTGGTAGGACAACGCACATGCAGCAGCACTTACACACAGTGGCTATTGAGCCCACTTACCCACAGTGGCTGGATAACGCAAACACAACAGCACTTACTTAGTTGCAGAGCACCATGGGACAATGCAGGGTAGTTTGCCTCAGTTGTAGGGTACCATCGGACAATGCAGGGGGGTATGCCTTAGTTGCACGGTACCTCCGTCAATGTAGGGGGGTATACCTCAGTTGCAGGGTACCATGAGACAATACAGGGTGGTATACCTCAGTTGCAGGGTACCATGGGACAATGCAGGGTAGTATACCTCAGTTGCAGGGTACCATGGGACAATGCAGGGTAGTATACCTCAGTTGCAGGGTTCCATGGGATAATGCAGGGTAGTTGAGAGGTGAGGACTGAGAGTTGAGAGGTGAGGACTGAGAGTTGAGATGTGAGGACAGAGAGTTGAGAGATGAGGACTGAGAGTTGAGAGGTGAGGGCTGAGATTTGAGAGATGAGAACTGATAGTTGAGGGGTGAAGACTGAGAGTTCAGAGATGAGGACTGAGAGTTGAGGGCTGAAGGCTGAGAGTTGAGAGATGAGGACTGAGAGTTGAGGGGTGAAGACTGAGAGTTGAGAGATGAAGGCTGAGAGTTGAGAGATGAGGACTGAGAGTTGAGGGGTGAAGGCTGAGAGTTGAGAGGTGAGGGCTGAGAGTTGAGAGATGAGTACTGAGAGTTGAGGGGTGAAGGCTGAGAGTTGAGAGGTGAGGGCTGAGAGTATACCATCCCTCAGTTCCAGGGTACCATGGGACAATGCAGGGTAGTGTACCTCAGTTGCAGAATAACATGGGACCATGCAGGGTACCATCCCTCAGTTGCAGGGTACCATGGGATAATGCAGGGTAGTACACCTCAGTTGCTGGGACAGCTGATTACCCCACAGCTGATTACCGAACAGCTGATTACCCCACAGCTGATTACCCCACAGCTCATTTTAACACATGCCAACATCTTCAGGGTTCTTGTGGGCCTGTTCTATGCTACAATCTGAAGGTTTGGGGTGTGAGTGGCTCAATGCGACTACGCATGGCCTCAACTTCCGTCATATGGCTTTTTAGGCCCACCTGTGGGTTGCTGTGGCTATGTGCGGCAAATCTGTTGCAGGGACAGCTGATTAGCCCACAGCTGATTACCCGACAGCTGATTACCCCACAGCTGATTACCCCAGAGCTGATTACCCAACAGCTGATTACCCCACAGCTGATTACCCAACAGCTGATTACCCCACAGCTGATTACCCCACAGCTGATTACCCCACAGCTGATTACCCCACAGCTGATTACCCCACAGCTGATTACCCCACCGCTGATTACCCCACAGCTGATTACCCAACAGCTGATTACCCCACAGCTGATTACCCCACAGCTGATTACCCCACAGCTGATTACCCCACAGCTGATTACCCCACAGCTGATTACCCCACAGCTGATTACCCCACAGCTGATTACTCCTCAGCTGATTACCCCACAGCTGATTACCCGACAGCTGATTACCCCACAGCTGATTACCCCACAGCTGATTACCCAACAGCTGATTACCCCACAGCTGATTACCCAACAGCTGATTACCCCACAGCTGATTACCCCACAGCTGATTACCCCACAGCTGATTACCCCACAGCTGATTACCCGCCAGCTGATTACCCCACAGCTGATTACCCCACAGCTGATTACCCAACAGCTGATTACCCCACAGCTGATTACCCCACAGCTGATTACCCCACAGCTGATTACCCCACAGCTGATTACCCCACAGCTGATTACCCCACAGCTGATTACCCAACAGCTGATTACCCCACAGCTGAGGTAGGTAGGTAGGAATCTTCGGGAGCTCGGGATGCCTCCTTTGACAAAGCAGGAAGAAGGTCTTACCAAGGGGACGTCCTGTCCCTCCCACTGCCCCATGTCAGGTGCCTCTTGAGCCGCTCCCGCATGTGCTTGGGAAGGCATTGTCGCGGCCACCCGGTCCATGTGTCCCAGGTGGGAGGGTGTCCCCACATGTGTCCATTGGTAGGGCCACATGCCCTCTCCTTTGGCCGGCAGCTCTGGGGGCTACCCAGCCGTGTGGAGTATCTCTCAGCACAAGGGGTATTGCTCCCGCTTGTCTACGGTACGACCGCCTCACCCTTGTGGTTTGAGTTGCGGGGCCACTCTGCCTGGCCGGCGACCCCCTCCTGGACTGTGTACCGGCTCGCCTGTCACCGGTTGCTTCCATGGCTCTGGGTGACGTTTGCCATGGTCCCCGATGCAGCCTGGCCGGGCTCAGACCAGTGGCCTTGGAGTACCGCTCTTGCCCCTGGCCCGGTGGGCCAGCCGGGTCGCCCCGGTGTGTCAAACCCATGGGGTGTTGGTTCTTTGCTGTCCCTCGTCCGCCCTATGTGTGCGCGGTGTCCCGGGCCTCTTGGCTCCTGTTCACCGGTGTGCTCGCGCGGTTTGTTGTGTCGTGTCTGCGGTGTCCTGGGCCACTTGACTCCTGTTCACCGGTGTGCCTGCTCTGTGCGGTGCGTTGCGCGTGCGGTGTCCCGGGCCCCTTGGCTCCCTTTCACCGGTGTGCCCGCTGAGTGTGTTGTGTTGCTCGTGTGGTGTCCTGGGCCACTTGACTCCTGTTCGCCGGTGCGCCTGCTCCGTGTGTTGCTTTGTGTGCGCGGTGTCCTGGGTCACTTGGCTCCTGTTCACCAGTGTGCCTGCTCTATCTTTTGTTTTGTTTGTGCGGTGTCCTGGGCCACTTGGCTCCTGTTCACCGGTGTGTCCGCTCGGTGTGTTGTGTTGTGTGTGCAGTGTCCTGGGCCACTTGGCTCCTGTTCACTGGTGCGCTCGCTCGGTGTGTTGCTTTGCGTGCGCGGTCTCCCGGGCCTCTTGGCTCTTGTTCACCGGTGTGCCGGGCCGTGGTGTTTCATCCCTTTGTTGCCCACGGTGCACGCGCGTGTTGGGTGTCCTGGCCCTTGTGGCGCCCGTTCACCGGTGTGCGCGCTGTGTGCGGTGCGCGTGTGCCATTGGTGGTTGTGTCCCTCTTCCTCCCCCCCTAATTTTCGTTTTTCTTTTTGATGGAAAAAAAGAAAAACAGGGGCGCGCGTACACTGCAGGCACAGGCACGGGCAGCTGGTGCGGCGGTGCAATAGTGTTGTGTCCTCTGGCGTGTGTCGTCGGTGCTGTGGCGGCGGTCACGCCCCAGGGGTGCGGCTCGCGCGTCCTGATGTACTCGGGTATGGGCCAGGGTGGGTTTGGTTAGGCGTCTCTTTGCTTCTGGAGCTGCCCGGTTAGGCAGCTGTGTGGGCTGTGGGTGTGGGCTGTGGCTACGTCGTTCCCTCGGCGGGCCTGGTTAGGAGTCAAGGGTTAGCGGTTTCGGGGTGTGGCTCGGGTTTGATTTGTGTTTGGGTTTTGGCTCGGTTAGGCGGTTGCGACGGTAGCGGGCCTGGGTTCGGTGCCTTTGGGCGTAGTGGTGCCCGTTGTTTGTGTGCGTTGGCGTCCTTCGGCGTCCGGTTCGTTTGGTGACTTCTGGGCGTTGGCGTGGCGGTTGTTTGGTGGGTAACGGGGTCAGGTGGCGGCGCCGCTGGCCGGGGGGTCAGGCGTGTCGTGTTGTGTGGCGCGCAGGGCTCCTGGGGTGCTGTGGGTGCCGCCGGTGTCGGTGCGCCGACGCTTGTGGGGTGGTGTTGGGGTGTGTGTGTGCGGGGCCGGGCTTTGGGTGATGTCCCACAGGTGGATGCCGTCTCGCTGTGTCTCCTGGAGAGTCTCCCGCAGGCGCCTGAGGACGTACAGGTGGTCCTGGGGCGCGGGGAGGTTGCGGGGGTGGACTCCCAGGGGTGGGAGCGCAACGGCCAACATGGCTTCCCATGTGGCCTGCGGCATCCATCCCCCCCGCCCGCCTTAGGCGGCAGTTCTCCACCAACCCCTTGCCGGGCCGGTGGACCAGGCCCTCGAGGGAGGGCTCTCCCCGGGCCCACTTTCGCAGCTCCCAGAGCTGCGTGTGGGTCCTGCGCTGCCACCACTGTCCCTGGGCGGGGCCGCGGTCTTGGGCGGAGGAGTGGGCGTGGGTGGGTGTGACGGGGTCCTGGGGACCGGTGGCGGTGGCGGGCCTGGGGGATTCCTCATAATCCTGTACCGTGGGGGTGCGCGGGGAGTGGGGGCGCGAGCAGATGTGGACCCTCGGGTGTGCGCGCACGGTCTCCACCTCGGGGTTGGCCGGGGACTCGCGGCGGCGGCGGTAGTGGGGCATGCGCTGTATGTCGGCTGTCATCGAGGGTTGGTAGGGGGGCGGGGACGCTGCTGGCGGACCCTGGCGTCGTTCTGGCCTGGTCGGTGGCGGTCCGTGGGCCTGGAATTCGGGCTTTGAGAGGTGGCGGGACGAGGTGCGTCGTGCTTCGGCCGCGGCGCGCTCCGCTATGAAGGAGGTGGCGGTGGCGTCGGTGACGGGGGGGGGGCGCCGTGCTGGGCGCTGCTGCCTCCGGGCCTGGGACGGCTGGGGCCGAATGTCATAGAGGACGTCCTCGGTGGGTCGGGCTCGCGCTGCCGTCGTGGCGCCGGGTTTGGGCTTGGGTTTGGGCTTGGCTGCAGGTTGCGGTCGTGGCGCGCTGACGGGTTTGGGTGGCTGTTTGGCGGCGGTCTTGGGTTTCGGCTGGATCGCGAGTGCGGGCCTCGTCGGGGCGTGGGCCTTGGCGGCGGCGGGTGTTGCTCGCGGTGGAGACGGGTTTGGGGGCCCGTTTGGGAGGTGTCCCCCGCGGCCTGGGGGGTGGAGTGCTGGATGAGGACGTGGTGGTGGTGGTGGATGAGGTGGTCGTGGTGGTGGAGGTTGTGGAGTCGGAGGCGGAGGAGAGGGCTGTGGGAGACGGCGGAGGGTCCTGGGCTTCGGAGGCGGGCGTAGGATGCTGGGTCCTGGAGGTGGCGAGAACGAGGGTGCGGGTTCGGGCACTGGGCTTGTACACGCGTTTTCCCTGGTGACCCGTGCGTGCTGGTGCTGGTGTGGCGGCGTTGTCTCGGCTGTGCGGGCACGTGGGTTACCCGGGGGGTGGCCATATCTGCTCCAGGACGTGCGGGTGTGTTTGCTGGAGGTAGTCGAGGGTGCGGAAGAAGCATCGCTGGATGCCGGGCATGTCCTCCTCTGTGAGGTGGGGGTAGTTTTGGGTGGGGGTGTCTGGGCCCGGCCACAGCAGCGCCATGAGGCGAGCTGCCACCATGTATGGGCAGAGCTGTAGGGTGGTGGGGCGTGGGGGGGTGGGTCCCCTGCGGTTTGGGGGCGCTTCCCTCTGCTGGGGGCGCAGCGTGACCCTCCACAGCCACCGGTCTGTGGGGATCCCCCAGGTCCGCCGGGTCCACTTGGCGAGGCAATACATCGCCCTACCAAGGCCCTGGCTCCCGCTGCGGATGGAGAGCAGCATGTCCAGGGATTTGCGTTCCCACGTGCCCCAGATGTGGGGGTCGTCCGGCTCATCCCCCCTGACGTAAGTGTCGAGGCCTGGGTTGTGTGGGGGGGGGGCGTAGTCGGCGGGGAGGAGGGAGTCGGTGCCGTGCACCACCCAGTGGTCAGTTGGTGCGTGGTAGTGGGTGGTGGAGAGGGTGTAGTGCAGATTGTACATGAGAGTCATGTATGTGGAGGGGGCTGGCTGCCGGTCGTCAGGGGTGGGGATGTCCCCCGGGACGTGGTGCCGGAAGTTGCTCAGGGAGGCCATCCGGGCTACCCATGTTTCCCGCTCCCACTCTTTGGTGTTGTCGGGGGTGGCGCTGGGTGGGGGGTGGGCCATGTTGGGCTCGCGGTAGCGGGTGCGGCCCTGGGTGCTGTCCCGCTCTGGCACGGGGTGTCCGACTAGGTGTCGCCCCAAGTCGATGGGGGGCACCCAGATCCAGCTCCCCGTGGGGGGCGGGCTCTCGCCGTCTGGGGTGGCGCGTGGGAGGCGGTCGTGTCGGGCGACGTGGAGGAAGGCGTCGAAGAGGAAGTCTCGGACGCCTTCCCCCAGGGTGGTTGCCTGGACCAGGGTGTTCGCCCGGATGCGCTGGGTGGTGCCGGAGGTGCGGAGGCGCAGCACCTCCTGGTCCCCGAGTCGCCGGAGGTGCTGCCGTACCGCTGCGGGGTTGTGTAGGGTGTAGGGTTCGGCCGGTGCGGCGGCTGGTGGTGCGGGGTGTGATGGGGGTGGTGGTGTGGGTTGGGGGGGGCGGTCGTCGTTGTCGCGTGTGGGGTCCGTTGATGGGGTTTCTTGTGGCGGTCGTGGGAGGGGGGATTCGAGGTGGCGTGTGTCGGCGGGGGCATCGACGTCAATTTGCTGGTGCTGGCTGCCGCGTGTTCTGGGGGGCTGCTGTGGGGGTAGCACTGTTGGTGGTGGGGGGGGCGGGGGTGGGTGTTGTGCTGGCTGGGGGTCTGGGCGTCCCTGTGGGTCGTGTGGGTGTTGCGTGTGTGCGCCGTGCGGTCCTTGCGGTTCTTGGCTGGTTGTGGTGCCGAGGTGTGGGTGGGAGGCGGCCGCATGGGCGTCCGGGTGGGGCTGTGGTCCGTATGTAATGGGTGGCTGGTGGATGGTGCTCGCTGGTATGGGGTGTGGGTGGGGGGGCTGCTGGTGGTGGTGGGGCGCTCCTACTAGGCCCTGGTGTTGTTGGTGTGCGTGCGGGGCTCCCCGCGGGTCCATGGGGGTGTACCGTGGCTCGTGTGTCGTGGGCCCGTGTAGTGGGGGCGGGCGGGTGGTGCTGGACCGCGTGGTGGTGGTGTTGAGGGTGTGCTGGTTGTGTGTGGTACCCCGGCGTTGGTGGGTGTGGTTGTAGGGGCTGGTGGTGGTGGAATACGTGATGGTGTGGTGCGGTGATGTGTGCCATGTGGGGTGGGTGGTTCGTGGGGCCTGGTTGTGCTGGGGCGTGGTGGGGATGTAGCTGGTGGGGGTCGCTGTAGCATGGGGGCATCAGGGGGTAGGGGTTGGGAGGGACGGGGGCGTGGTGGTGGTGTTGGTCGTGCCATGTCCCCTGGCTCTGCGTGTATGGTGGTCCTGGCATGGTGTGGACGTGTGCGGGCGGTGGTAGCTGACTGGGCTGCAGGGTTTGGGTGCTGCGGTACGGTGGTGGTGGTGGGCGCTGGCAGGGGCGGTGCTGTTGGTGTGCCCCGTGGGTCTGGGCGTGGGGTGGTGCGGTGTGGTTGGACCTGGGCCCTGGTTGGGGCGTCGCGCCCTGCTGGCGGGCGCGTTGGCGGCCCCCCTGACCTGTCTTGGTCTTCTTGGCCTGGTGGGTGTCGGGGAGCGGGCGTGTTAGCGGTGCGCCTCTCGGAGGCGCGTCTCGAGGCCTCTGACGTACGTGCGCTGGTCCGTGAGGCCCATCCGTGTGGCGGTGGCCTCGTCGGGGGCGGCCAGGTGGGCGTCCCGGAAGGACGCCCAGCCCTCTGGCGGCTTCAGTTGTGCGGGGTGGGGGTGGTGTGCCGGGTAGAGGAGTGCGCTGAGTGGGTAAGGTGTTCCTTTCCGTCGGACGAGGGCGGTGTTGAACTGGCGGCAAGTGATTCGGAGGTAGGCTGCTATCTCCTCTGGTGCCGTGTCCGCCCACGCTTCTGGCGTCAGGGCTGCTGCTTGGGGGGCCGGGAGTTGTTGGTCTGGGAGGTGTAGGTCACGGCTGTGGAGGTATAGGGCGAGGAGGATGTGGCGGGCCGCCACGTTCAAGCCGCCCCCGCTGTTGCGTAAGGGTGGGCTGTGGGGGGGCAGGGGTGTGCTGCCCGTGGCCACGGCTATGGTCCATGCGTGGTCCGCCGCGTCCGCCACGTAGTACCCTCCCAGGTGGTCCCGGAGGGTGTCGGTGAGGAACCCGAAGAAGCTGGGGTGGCTGGCGGGGGGGGGGGTGTGGCTGGGGCCGCGGGCCGCTCGCGGTGGTGGGGGTTGAGGGCCCCCCAGTGGGGGCAGTGGGTGAGGCGGTGCGCGGCTCCAAGGCAGATCCAGTGGTCTGGGTTGCAGGGCCGTCTGTGGTAGCCGCTGGCGTACGCAGAGGGGACATGCGGTGGCTGGCGGTCGGTGGTACCTGTGGACGGACGGTGGCGTGGGGGGATGGGGGCTGGCGGCGCGCGCATGCTGGTGGGCTTGTGTGCGGTGCCTGTGGTGCCCGTGTGTGCCGTGCCAGTGTTGTGCTCGGTGGATGGTGTGTAGGCGTGGTGGGGGTTCCGTTTTGGTATGTCACGGGGTAGGTTCTCATGGTTGGTAGAACAGGAGTTTGAGGAGGTTGGCTTGGTCTGTTTCAGGCAGGGTTGCTGCATGCTGCAGGTATTTGTGGGTGCGTTATGTGAGCTGCTCTGCTGTCTTGGCAACGGCCGTCCGTTGCATGTGCGCCGCCGCGGCCTTGGGGTCCTCCGCGTGGGTGCGTAGCAAGGTGTAGACGGCAGTGGGGACGAGTCCCCTGCGGACCGCCTCGAGTACCTCCGTCTGCTTGGAACGGTGGTGAGTTGCTGGGTCGCCGGGGACTGCGTCAGCCATCTGGCGTGCTGTGCGATGGTGTGGGTTGGGTTCCAGTCTGTGAGGGTGTCCAGTCCTCTGTACAGGGGGCACACCTTGAAGTGGTCCCAGGTTTCTTCTTCGGCGTGGCCACAGATGCATTTGGTGTATTCTGCGGGGACGTGGATCGAGCGGCGCGCATACCATCGGTGGTATCGGGTGAGGAGGGGAAGCTGTTCGAGGGCGAGTTGGAGTCGGGGTTTTTGTAGGTGTGCTGGGAGGCTATCCGGGCGCAGGGCGGAGTAGTAGAGGGGGGTGTGGACGGAGTCTTCGAGGCGTCGGAGGAGTTCGGTGTTCGCTGGGTGGCCCAGTGTGGTGGCCAGTTGCTGGATGGGTGTGGGGTAGTGGTACTGCTTGTCTCGATCTGTGTACGGTGTGTCCTCGGGTATCCATTGGGGGTGCTGTGTGGCTGAGGGTATGGGGGGCAGGTGCTGCAGGTGGCTGTGGTGTGGGGTGTCCAGTCGCACGTGTTCGAGCCCTTGGGTGTGGCTGGTGTTCTGGTGTTTGGCCTGTGTGTCTGCGCGTCCATTGCCGTATGCGTAGCGGTGTGACTCCTGTTTGACGATGTGTAGGGCATCCTGGGGGTGCATGCCCCTGAAGGCCATCCATAGTCCCAACGCTTGTGTGGTGAGGCCGGACTCGAGTGCCTTGTGGAGGGGCAGGTCTGCAAGGCGCCTGGTGAGGTGGATGTCGACTGTGGCGTCCACGACTACCCAGATGTTGCGGGGCCGGATCGTTGTGGGTGGCGGTGTGGCGGTGACGGTGTCTGCCAGGGTGCGCAGTTTGCCGTGGGAGGACGCCCACAAGATGGTGGCCCCGGTGTGGTGTTCCACGTGGAGGCCGTCCACGTGCCAGGTGATGCGCACGGAGGCACAACCGACCGTGGGGGTGCGTTGCTGGGTGCCGGATGCGTCAGTGAAGTAGATGATGTCGGTGTTGCTGGGTATAGGTAGGCGGGCAATTGCTGTGGGGTGATAGACGTAGATGGGGTTCCCTTGGGCGGTTCTGGCAGTGATTTGCGTGGGTTGCAGTAGCGGCGCTGCATAGACGCCTATCCTCTGGGTGATGTTGGCCTAGGCTCGTGGGGTGAGGCGGAGGAGGCCCCTGTCTGGGCGCCCCTTGGTGATATACGCGTACATCAGGTGGAAGAGGTATCCCGTATTGGGGTGGAACTTCTGGCACGTGCTGGTCTGTTGCCGCTCCTTGTCGTCTTTGTCGCCGCGGAGGGTGGGGCATTTGTGCTGTAGGGGGCGCATGGGTGCCTCCTGAGGTCCTGCGCGGTGTGGGTCGCAGCGGTCGTACTCTATGGCCACGCTGTCCGGGTCTGCCCGCTCGTTGGTGAACGTCCATGTCGCCGTGGGTGTTCGGGTCCAGGCTACGTGCGCCGGGTGGTCTGGGGGTACCGTGTGGAACCAGGGGGAGAGCCATGCCTGCTGGTCGGCGGTGGCGGCGGCGGTGGGGGTGTGGTAGTGGGTGGAGATGAGGTGTAGCAGGGGCCACGGAGTGTCGAGGGCTGCCGGGCTGCAGTGCCAGCACGTGCGTGGTATGCCCTGGTCACTGTGTCTGACTGGTGGTACATCAGTCTCCGGTGCATTGTGTTTGGGGATGGACCAGGGGGCATGGTGTCGCTGGACAGTGCGGGTAGCATGTTTGTGGCCGTTTGGTGCTAGTAGCAGGATGGTGGGTGCTGTCCAGCCTTCAGCTGACGGGGTGGGCTCCTCCTGCGTCGTGCCGCCGTCAATGGGGGTCTCGTGCTCGCTCGGGCGGGGCCGGGGATGCTGGCGCTGGAAGGCTTTGTACGCCGTGTCGATGTCCTTGGGACCCGGCATGTCGCGCCCTGCCTTCGTAGCACATGCGCGGAGGTACGCTTGGAAGACGTGGCGTACTAGCCATTGTGGGTCGGAAAGGAACGGGGCGTGATGAACGTCGCACTGGGCCATGATCCTCATCTGTGTTGGGGTGATATACACTATGGTGATGGTGGCCCCCACAAGGCGCAGGGTGTCCAACTCGCCTGCCGGGTGTCGGTGGATGTCGGTGTGTGTGGCCACGCGTGGCCCCTGTTTATCGCAGTGGTGGTTTGTAAGGATGGCGTGCGTGTGGTGCCGTAGGAGGAGTTGTAGCTGGGCCCAGATGCCAGTGCCCACAGAGGTGGAGACGCCGTGTTGCGCCAGTATCCACCGGGGGCAGGTGTTGCGGGCCATTTGCGCTTCTTTTTATGCGTATGGCTGCCGCCTCGCGAACTTCAGGTTGGTGGTTGTGTGTCACCCTGTGTAGGAGGTGCGCTGCGTGTTTGGCATAGGCCATGTCGGCCAGGGCGCCTGTATTGTCTCTGTAGTAGCGCCAGTGGGCCATCATGGCCTCATTGGGGAAAGACGTGGGCCAGCCTCCGTGTTGCGCCCATGCCTTTGTCACTTGCTGTCGAGCGTGGCGTAGGGCGTCTTGGGGGCGCGGGAGGTGCAGGGCTTGGTACCCGATGGCCACGTTGAGCACCGCTTCAATGAAGTACGCCAGGCCCTGCGTTGACAGGAGGTCCCCCCTGGCAATTTGGGGTAGCCCGGCGAGGAGCTCTTCCAGCTTGCTTGGGAGTGTGATGTTGTCGTGCCGCGTGGCCTGTGTGACTCCCAGGTGGACTGTGGTGTCTTCCAGGTGTAGGGGTTCGCCTTTCCGGATGTGGGGGGTGGGGGTCCTGGCGTCGGCCAGCCCGACTGATTTGCGGTGGTGCACTAGGAGCTGGTGGGCGTCCAGGTAGGTTGTGGTGAGTTGGAGAATGGCGGACACTTGCTCGGTGGTCGTTGGTAGCCCTGCGTTCTCAGGGTCGCGGTGGCGGGGGGCTGTAGTTGGGAGGTTGTCGTCCGCGAAGTTGATGAGGGGGGACCGTAGCGGGTATGGGGCGTACCCCGGGTATACCCGTGCTAGCTCGAATGCCAGTGGTAGGGTGACGAGGAGGTAGAGGAAGGGGCCTTCGGCGCCTCCCTGGGGGACCCTGCTGTCCGTGCCGGTCCAGGGGGTGAGGCCTGCGGCTGTGATGACGGCGTAGAGTCGGGTGTGGATGTACCTGGTCATGAAGGATAGGAATAGGAGGCCCATGGCATCCCATACCTCCGTGAGGAGCCGGTGTGGGGCGTGGGGGAACGCGCCTTGGACATCGAGGGAGGCGATAATCATCTTGTAGGGGTTCATGTCCAGTGCGGTGTCCCCGAGGAAGATGGCCTCGTGGGGGGACCTACCGGCCATGGTTCCGCACATGCTGGCGGGCACGTGGGCGAAGACCGCCGGCGCGATGCGGCCTAGGATGAGCGTCCACACCAGCTTGACCTCGGTGGTGGCGCAGACTATGGGCCACCAGTTCCCCGCTTGCGCCCAGTCCCCGTTCTTGTAGAGGGGGTGGACTAGGTTGGCCCACTCAGGGGGGATAGGCGTGGCGCCCGTGACGATGTCCCACAGGCGGGCTGCCAGGCGGCGTTTGACGGGCAGGGTGAGGCGTTGGTACGCTTCGGCCGGTAAACCGTCGACGCCGGGCATGACCCCCTTCTTCAGGCGGTCCAGGGCGCGTTGTAGTTCTGAGATGCTGAAGGGGTCGTGTTCGATGGCGCGCCGCTGTTCCCGGTTGAAGACCCCGGGCACATGCTCGCGGATGGTGTTCGTGGTGTGGGGGTCGAGCTCGGGGAGGGCGTCCCCGTGTTGTGCCTGGAAGCTGTCCAGGACTGCCTGGAGGACGGCGTCGGGGTCATTGGTGAAGCCCCTCTCGGGGGTGCGCACCACGTGGATGGTACGGCGCCCCGTGTCCTCCAGGATGCGGCTGACGTACCGCAGGGACTTGTACGGCGTGTCGTTTCTGCCGTATCTTTCGCGTTCCTGGGCTGCGGCCGCTATGCAGTGGGCGTGCCATTCCTGGAGTTGGTGGCGGCGGGTGGTGAGGAGCGCACGGAGGTGGGCGTCCTGGTCTCGTGCCTCCGGTGTGCTGGGGCGTAGCAGGGTGGCGAGTTCCTCTTTCGTGGTGCAGATGTCATGGACGAGTTGTTGGAGGGTGAGGTCCGGTGGTGCTCCCGCGTGGCTGGTGTCACGCTCCATGCCGCATGCTTGTGCCGCCCGGGGCATGGCGGTGGTGAGTGTCGGCGCATCCGGGCGGCGCAGGATGGCGTGTAGGGCCCTGTTATACCTGTGCCAGGCGCCGTGGTCGTCCTCGGCCGGGAACTGCAGTGTGGCTGGGAGGGTGTCGTCTGGTAGGGTGGCCGCGGGTGGGGGTAGGTTGGGGATGATGAGGTCGATGTAGAGGGGTCGGTGGCCCGTGCCTGTGGGCGGGAGGTCCCCGTAGGCTGCTTCGTGGACGCGCACCGTGGTTGGGTCCCCGTAGCACGTGTCGATGCAGGATGGGTGGGTGCCGGCTTGGTGGGGGTAATGGGAGGGTGTGTCGGTGAGTCCTGCAGTGAGGTCGGTGAGGCCCAGCTGGTGCATGGCGTCCCGGACAGCTATGTCGGTGGCTGTGTGTGGGCCGGTGCGGTCGTCGTTGGTGGGGGCGGCGTTTAGGTCGCCTATGATGATGGTGGGTGCCAGGAGGGAGAGTCGGCGGTACGCCAGGCTCAGGGTGTCCAGGAGGTCCTTGGTCTCCTCTCGGAATGGGACGTGCGTGAGTAGCACGTTTAGCTGCCATCCGGGCCCCACGCACTCGTACGCTCCGAGGCGACCATCCACTGCGAGGTCAGGGTGGGCATGCACCGTGCCTGACGTCTTGTGGTAGAGGGGCACCCCCCGTTGCCAGTGGGCGTGATAATTGTTCCCCTCCAGGTCCAGGATCGGTGCTGGTTCGGGTTGGTCCGCTCTGCGGAGGGCTTGCTCCAGGAACCCCAGGAGGTCTGCGCCCTTGGGGTGTGGCCCGGGCATGGCTTGCAGTGTGGCGGCCTTCCTGGGGTCGTAGGTGACCGCAGGCTCGTTGAGGATGTTGATGCGGGCGTGGGCCTCCGCAGGTGCCGGTTTCTGGGGACCGGTAGTTGGGGGGGCGGGCCGTGTCCGACCCTGGCCCCGTCAGGTGTCAAGGAGGTCGATGACGCCCTGAGCTGCGGGTGCCTTGCGGTTCCGCTTCTGGGGCTGGGGTAGGGGCCATACATTGTGGACTTCGCCCGTGTACTCGGTGCCGGTGAGGTGCTCCGTGTCGGGGGTGCACAGCTGCATGGGGACCATCTCACGACCGGTTCGGTCTCGCCAGAGTTCGATGGTGCGCCCCACCTTCTTGTCGTTGGGGGTGGCCGGGTCCCACTTGATGTGGATCTTGAACCCCTGGTGGTCCCCGGTGACGAGGTACCGGTGCTTGACCTCCCCTGCGGCCCATATCCACTTGGAGGGGCCCGCGGCCGTGGCGTACTCGAAGGGCAGCTGCACCCGGGTACCGATGGTATATTCGGGATACAGGGCAGCGGCTTCCTCTTTGGTCCAGCTCTTCGACTTGGCTCTTGGCTTGGGCGCGGGTTTGGCCTGTGCGGGGTCTTGCGCTTCTGCGCACCTTGGCGGCGCCGGGCAGTGGGTTGTCCCCGTTGGGGAGGTGCGCCCTGGGGCTGCTGTACGGGTGCGTGGCCCGGTGCAAAACACGGGGTGTTCGCGGGCGGCTGGGACGTTGGGCCTGGACGTGGGGACGGGGTCATTCAGCTGGAACACTTGCTCGGTCATGAGGCCAAGCACTTCCTCGGCCTCCTGCAGGGCGTCGGGCGGGTCCGTGGGCCAGGTGAGGAGCCGGTGCCAGGTGCCTGCTCCGTGGCGGCGCATGTGGGCCGTGTAGCGGGTGGCGTGGCATGTCGGCGCTGGGGTGCGTTCCGGGGGGAGGGGGCCTTCTGGCGCCCCCTGCGCCCAGTAGAGGGCGTAGTGCAGTGCTTCCCAGGCTGCCTCTGGGGCGTGGGGGACGCGTGCGGCGAGTCGCAAGGGGTCCCCCCCGCGTGGTGGGGGCGGGACTTCGTCGTCCGGGGCGTGTGCCGTTGCCCGTCTGACCTTGCCGTGGTCGTCCCATTCCACTGTCCACCAGCTCTTCCGGTGTTTGAGGATGTGGACCTCCGTGGTGGTCGGGGGGGCGTCCATGGCGTCCCAGCTGACGAGCTGGATTGGGCGTACTTGGGGGTGGGTCTTCGGGGGTGCTCGCATGTTGAGGATTTGGTGGATGTCCTCGGCGGTAGGGCCCGTTTCGAGGGCGTCCTGCGCTGCCTGGGCTAGAGGTGGGGAGGGGCGGTCCTCCAAGAGGCGGGAGGCGGACGCTGTGGCGTACATGGCTGCGATCAGGACGTCTTCCGTCAGCCCTTCCACCATGAGGTGGTTTTCCCCCTCCAGGTCTCGGGGGTTGGTGGCTTCCGCGTTTAGGGTGAGGAGTGCGATGGCGCGTTTGCGTCCTGGTGTGGTGTGCGTCGGGTCATCTGGCGGGCGTCCGTCGGATGGGGTGTGGGGGGTGCGCTTCTGGAAGGGGGACCGTCCCACCGCCAGGTGCTCGACAAGGTGTAGCGGTATGGCGTGGTGGCGGTCCGCTGCGGGCATGAGGTAGGGGTGTGGGTCCCCGGGTATAGTGCCGAGGTACATGCCCCCCCTGTAGGTAGGGGTGGGCAGGGGTTGCTGCAGAGCGCCTGCGCATGGTAGCGCGCACCGGGGGTTGCAGTGGGTGCACTGGGCTGTTATGGGGTGCGGTACCGCGTACACGGTGAAGGGCCCTACCGTGCGCTGGATGTGGCGGGGGATGATGGTGCGGAGGTCTGCCACCCGTGCCGTGCGGCTTTCGCGATAGTATATCCAGAGTGTGTCCTCCGATGCCATTTTGGGGCGTGGCTTGCGGGCTAGTAGGTTCAAGGTGCTTTTGTGGGTGGCCTCGGTGACGGTGCCGGGTCCAGCGTTAATGCGTGGGAGCAGGTGGTTTTGGTCGTGTGCCGCGGCCCGTCTGCGGGCTGTGTGAAGGGCGGTGCTGTCGGCGGGAGGGGGCGCGTGGTGGGTGGGCCCTTTGCGCGGGGTCGGGGCAACGTGTAGTGGATGCTTCCATGCCGGATGCGGGTGGTGTTGCGGTGGCTGGAGGCCAGGGTAGGTGGTGAAGGTGTATATGGTGACGAGGGAGCGCTCATGCGTGGCCTGGAGGTAGTAGTGGTCGCGACCCGTTTTCTGGGTGACGATGACATTTGGCGTTGGTATGTCCTAGTGGAGTGCGGTATTGGGGAGTTGTTTGGTGACGCGTGCCGTCGCGTCCCCCGTTTTGGGCGCGGTGTCGTGGGGCACGAGGATGTGGACGGCCCACGCAACGTGGGCAGGGAGGTCGAGGTCCGGTAGGAAGGGGTGAATGGGGCGTCCCCGGAAGTGTGTGAAAGCTGGGTTGTGGAGTGCCGCCGATTCTTTGATGATGGACGGTGCCCATTGGAGTGGCACCCGTACTTGCTGGGCCATGGCGACGACGGCGTGGGCGACCGCTGTGAGGTCTGGGCCGATGACAGGCTGGTCTGCTGGTGGCTGCAGGCCCCCTTCTGGTGCGGGGTGGTGCCACCATAGGGTGTAGCCATTTTGCGCGTTATCGTGGGGGGTGTGCACGAGGCCCTGGTTGTTGGAGATGGCGGTCTTGAGGGCTTCCGCTGCCTCGCGGTGGAGGGTGCGCGTGTAGGCCCAGACTCCGGTGGGGGGGGCCGCCCCGGTGTGGGATTCGGCTGTGGTTGGGGCCGGCTCGAGGGTGAGACTGGTGAGGGAGGGTCTGTGCAGCCCTTCGTGCAGGGAGGCGCACACGTGTGCCCACCTGTCCACCCATCCCTGTTGGGCGCGTCCTGTGTCTGCCCCTGTGGGCAGTCGCACGATGACCACGTGCCAGGGGTGTGACCCCGTTACTACGGTGGGGGGTGTGGTGTGCTCGTGAGCGTGCAGCCATACTGCGGTGTCTGCGTTCGCCGTCACGTAGTCCTCTCCCTCCGCTGTGTGGACGTTTTTGACGGCGGCCTGTCCCTCTAGGGTGAGGAGCAGGTTAGTGCCCGGGGGCTGCGTGTTGCGTCTCCGCCTCCCGGAGCCACAGGTACGTGAGCGCCACGGTGCCGGGGAGGATTTTCCCCTACGTGAAGGTGCCTTCGGGTGATGCCCACTGCAGGGGCAGTGTGCGGCGTCCCCGCGAGTCGTTGCTGGCATGGTAGTCGTGGGGGAGGTGACGCTTGGTGAGCCGGTGCGGCATGCGTTCGGTGGTGGCTGTGGGGGGGTCCCAATTACATTCCTCCGGGGGGGTTTGCGTCTGCGACGTCCTCCTGGGGCTGGGCTAGCGGCAGCGCCTGTGCATTGGGTGTGGCGTCAGGTAATCCGCTGTGTGTGAGGATGTAGAAGCCCTCGGGGGTGACTTGGAGGACGATGTCCCACTTCGCCGTCTGCTCTGGAACCACTGGTGGGCTCCGTCCTGGGGTCGGTGGATGGTGACGTGGTGGCCCCATCTCCAGCTGTGGTAGGCGAGGAGGCTGAGGATGGTGTCTTGCTCCGGGTCCTCCACGCTTTCCACGTATGCCGTCATGTCGGTGACGTCGACGGCGTACTCGTCCTCCCATTCTTGTGTGGGGCTGCCTGGAGAGGAAGGGGCGGTGGTGTACCTGTGGAGCCCCGCCCCCGTGACGTTGGGCAGGTCTGGCTCGAGGGACGCCCGGTACTTGGCGGGGGCTTTGCTGGCTTCGTGGGTGGGGTGGTGGCGCCGCAGGGCGTTGGACAGGTGTGTCCAGGGCGCCCGCTCGCGGGGGGGCGGGGGCGCGGGGGGGCATTGTGCGGGCTGCGGTCCGCGGGGCCGCTTGCTGCGGGCTCGAGCTGCGGCGGGGTGAGATCCATATGATGCTCCGTGTCCTCCGTGTGTTGGAGCTCCAGCTCTAGCAGGCTGTCGATGTCCAGGGCCATGGGGTCATCGTGTGTGTTCACGTGTTGGGGTGCTGCTTCGTGGCACGGTGGGCGTGTGATGCTGGTGCTCGGGGCACGTGCCGCGGCCGGTGCGGGGTCGTGCGCCAGTGTTCGGGGAAGCGCGCTGTTTGGTGTGGTTGTGGCGTGTGGCTGCTCGCTGGTGACTGTCCTGGCCGGTGGCGTTGCTCCTTTGTGCGATTCGGGTTGTGGCCAGTGGTGGGCGTTGAGCTGGTGTGAGGTGTGCGGGGTTTCCAGGGGTGGTGCCGGTGGGCTGGGGTGCGGAGTTGGCGTGGGGCCGCTTTGTTCCTGTGTTGGTGGGCTGTGGTGTCCGATGACCCCGGGTGGGGGAGGGGGATGCGGTGTGGAATGGTGGTGCTGCATTGTGCCGTGGCCTTCCCGGTGGGGGGGGGGGGGGCACCGTGTCCAGGTCTGTTGGGGTGGGTTGTCGCCCTCGGCTGGTCCTCTGGCGGTGTGGGGCAGCCCCGCGCGGTCTCTTGGTCGTCCTCCTGGCGTGTTTCAGTACGTGGGCCGTGCGGGGTCGGTGTGGCGTGGGGCCTGGGGTCCCCTGGGGCGGGGTGTGTGGGACTGAAGTGTCGTAACCAGGGGGGTGTGGTCGTGTGGTGCTTGGGGGTGTCGGCCCACCGTTGAGTGGGCCCAGTGGTGCGGGGAGCGCCGTGTATGGGCCACGCGCGGGCTATTTCGTTTGCGGGGTCCGCGGGTCGGTGGGTTGCGGCATCTTGGGCGTGCTGTGGCCCCGGTGCGGCGCCCGCGGGTGGTGAGTGGCGGTGTGTGGCTGGGGTGTATCGTTTCCACGGTGGGGGGGGGCCCATTTGCTCGGGTGTGGGGTGGGCCTGTGGTAGGCTGCCGACTGGTAGCGGGTGTGGGGGCCTCACTGTGGGTGGGTCTTCCGCGGTGTCCCCTTGGTGCGTCCCGTGGTGGTCTCTGGTCGGCTGGCCGAAGGGGGTTTTTGGGGTGTACGGCATCCATGGGGGCACCATTGTGTGTTGGCGCGCCGCAGCGGGGGGTGCGGTGGGTTGTGGGGGTGGGGCTTGTGTCGGTGTCGTCCATGTGGTTCGCGGCGGTGCGTCGTGTGTCGTCCTTGGCGGCTCCTCATGGTGGTCTGTTGTGGTGCTGTCTGGGGGGTGGTCTTGGGCTTGGCGGTTCCTGGGAGGGTGCGGGACATGCGGGGTCGGGTTGGCTGGGGGGGGGGGCGCGCGTGTGTGGGCCTGCGTGTTTGCCTTCTGCTCTCCCCGCGGTCTCTTCCTCTGCCTTTCCCTTGCTCCGCTCTTTTTGCTGGATTGTTTTGCTTTGTTTGAATTTTTTTTTCCGGGGGGGGGGGTGGCTGGGGTGCGGCGTTTTTGGTGCTGTGCGTGGGTGTGGTTGTGTGCCGGTGCCGGTGCTGGTGTGGGCGTGGGTGTCGTGGGGGACGGGGGTCGGGTGGCTGTTGCGCTCTGGGTTCCCTGTGTGTGCGCCGGCCCCCAGGCTTCCGGTTTCCAGGGCGCCGGTCCGCGGGGTGCTGACGGCGGGTGGTTGGCGGCAGTGGTGGCGTGGCGCTTGCGTGGGTGGTCGCGGCTCCTGGGTAGTGCCTGGGTGGCGTGGCCGGGCGCGGGCGTGCGTTTGGGTGTGTTCATGGCGTGGGCTGATGGGGTGGTTGGCAGTGTGGGCGTGGCTGGTTTGTGTGGGTGTCGGGTATGTGTGCGCCGAGGGCGCGGTGGGTTGGGCTGGGGCACTGTGGTCGATGCAATGGGTGGAGGAGATGCTGGTGACGCCTACGGGGGGGTGCTGTAGGCGTCCAAACGGGTTGGTGTTGTTGACGTGGGTGCTTCAGGTGATGCGCCAGGCAGCGACGGGGTTGGTGACGCTGATGGTGTCATAGGTGACGGGGCGGGTGCTGGGGGGGGGGCTGCGGCTCCCGTGGTCGCTGTAGGTGGTGCAGTGGGTGCTGGCGTAACTGGTGATGTCGGCGGTGAGGGTGCTGCAGCTGACGTCGATGGGGAGGGCGCTGCGGGTGATGTCATGGGTGGTGGCGATGTTGATGTGGGTGTTGCCGGTGGTGTGCTGGCTGGTGGCGCCGCTGGTACTGTCCTTGCATAGGGTGGTGCTGGGGGTGCTGTGGGCGGTGGTGTCGTCGGTGGTGCCGATGGTGAGGGTGACGCAGGCGATGCACCGGGTGACGGTGAGGCCGGTGTGTGCCGTAGGTGACGCGCTGGAAACGGGTGGTGGGGGGCTGGAGGGGGGGTTGCCGTTGGTGCAACGGGCGATGGTGGCGTTGGTGCCGCAGGTGGTGGATCAGGTGATGGTGTTGTTGGTGATGCCGACGAGGTGGTTTGTCTGCCTGTCTGCCCGTGGAGTCGGTGCCGGCGTCGGGCGCTTGGTGGGCATGGTTGGGCGCGGGTGCGCGTGTTGGTGTGTACTTGGTTCCGGGGTGCGGGGGGTCTGTGGGCGGCGGGTGTGCTGTTGCCGTGCGTGTGGCGGTTTGTGTTCACTGGTGGAGCGTGGCCGGCGTGTGCTTTGCGTGGATGGTGTGGGGTCTGGTCGGCGTGGGTGTTGTGGGTGTGGGTGTTTGGGGTTGGGTGCTGGTTGTGGGCGTGTTGTCCGCGCGGTGTGGTCGGGCGTGATGGTGGTGTCAGTGGCGACGTCGATGGTGACGCTGCTGCAGGTGATAAGGGTGGGACGGCGATGTTGGCGGTTACTGGTGTGGGTGCTGTGAGTGGTGTTTAGCGTGGGGGTGTTGCAGGTGTGGTGCCGGGTGGATGGTGGTGTGCCTGGCGACGGCGTTGTGAGTGCTGTCGGGGGGGAGGGTGTTGTTGGTGATGCTTTGGGTGGCGGTGCCGCCGGTGAGAGGCTGGCGGAAAGGAGAGGGCGGTAGTGCGGCCGGGCGTGATGGTGGGGTCTTCGGCGTGGGTGGTCAGCAGGAGGTGGGTGCGGCTGGTGGTGTGGCCCTCGGTGTGTGTGGCCAGTGCCGGGTATCTTAGGTGCGCTTGTTGGTGCGGGTGTGTTGATGGCGGCGGTTTGTCCGCCTTTCTGCCCGTGGAGTTGGTGCCGGCGTTGGGTGGCTGCCTCTGTGCGGTTTGTGCCGTTGTGTGTGGCGGTGGTGGTCGGGGTCGGTGCGCTGGGCGCTTGGTGGGCGTGGTTGGGTGCGGGTGTGCGTGTCGACGTGTACTTGGTGTGGGCTGCGGGGGGTCTGCGGGCGGCGGGCGTGTTGTTGCCGTGCGTTTGGCAGCTTGTGTTGTCTGATGGTGCGTGGCTGGTGTATGCTCTGCGTGGATGGTGCCGGTGTGGGTGTTTGGGGTTGGGTGCTGGATGTGGGTGCGTCGCCTGCGCGGTGTGGTCGGGCGTGATGCTGGGTTCTCTGACGTGTGTGGCCGGCTGGTGGCGGGTGTGGTCGGGCTGGTGTGGGCTGAGTGGTGGTGGTGGTTGTGGCTGGACTGCTTGGTGGTTGTGGTGTCGGTGGGCGGCCCTGATGATGGGCCTTGGGTGTGTTGGCGGGCGGGCGTGTATGGTGGTGGTGATGGTGTGTCATTGCGGGTGGTGTTGGGTGTGGTACCGTTGGGCGTGTGGTTTGCGATAACTGAGCACTCACCCCTCCAGGTGGCGCGGGCCCGGTGGTCCGGTAGCCCGTCCGGCAGGCTGTGCGTGCCCGCCGGGTGCTCACGCGTCCCTCCGGACGGCGGCTGTTTCGTAGCCGGCAGGGGCTGAGTTCACTGCCGGGCACGCACACGTGCGTCCGGACGGCGGCTGTTTCGTAGCCGGCAGGGGCTGGGTTGGCTGCTGGGGGCACACACGTCCATCCGGACGGCGGCTGTTTCGTAGCCGGCAGGGGCTGGGTTCACTGCCGGGCGCACACACGTCCCTCCGGACGGCGGCTGTTTCGTAGCCGGCAGGGGCTAGGTTCACAGCCTATTACCCAACAGCTGATTACCCCACAGCTGATTACCCAACAGCTGATTACCCAACAGGTTTGAGGTTTGAGGTTTGATCTTGCGGGTACTAGACGCCTTTCGGCCCCGGGGGGCCACCTGGTCGGGCCAGGTGATATCCTCCCCACCGGGTCCTAGTGGGGGCCCTCCAAGACGCACCTCCTGCCTGGTGGCGGAGTCCCCCGGGTTCACAGAGCTCGGAGCCCTGTCCTTCCCCGGCTTCCCCGTTTCGCCACATCCCGGTCAGTGCATCAATTCGCAGCCGTGGCTGCGGGCGCTTACCCACTGCGTCGCCCCCCTAATGCGTGGTCGCCCGGGGCGCCGGCGCCGCCGGGCCCATGCTACTGGCTTGTCGCCAGTGGGACCCCCTTGGGCTGGCGCGGAGGCTGCCTAGCCTAGGGGTTGGGGCGTGGCGCTGTGCGCCACTACTGCCTTGGCGGGTGCAGTGCCCCGTCTGTGTGTGCGCGGCGCTCGCGGCCGGTTCGGGGGGTTCGGGCCGGTACCTGGTGTTGTGTCTCTCTCGTTTCCCCCTCCCCGCCCCGCGTGTTCCGCGCTGCGTGTGGCCGGCCGTCCTGTCTGGGTGTGCCTTACCCTCGCTCGCTGGTACGCCATTCCGCGGGCTGTGCGTTCCAGGCGCTCGGTCCGGTTGCCCTTCTGGTAGTCCCCGCGTGTCCCTTTCGTGTGTGTGCGCTCGCGCTCTCGCGGCGTCCGATCCCCCCCCCCCTGGGTGGTGTGGCGTGCGCACCTCGCGTGGTCCCGGCACTGGGCGCTGGTAGGGCCGTTCCACGTGGTCCGTGCCCCTCCGCTTGTCCTGCCCCGGTCCCTTGCTCCGTCTGGCGTGCTTGGGGGGGGGCGGTCGGGTCCCGGTTCCCCCCTACTTGGCTTGGGGTTGTGGGGGTGGCGGCAGGGCGTCTCCGGGGGGGTTGCCTTCTACTGTTGCGAGGGGCGTCTGGGGTCATGCGCTTCCCCTCCCCCGACTGCCCGCCCACTGGGCGGGCTGTCGGGGTCCGCGATCCACGTGTTTTGGGCGCTGGCGTGCGGGTGTGGGGGCCCTGCTCTGTCCACTCGGCCGGCACGCCCTGTGGGGGCTGCGCGCCGCGGGGCGGGTCCGTGGCGTTCATGTGCCGAGGGGCGGGCTGGGAGGGGGGGGGGGCGTGCGCCGTACCCCCCGGTTGTGCGGCCGGGGGGGGGCCTGTAGGGCGGGGGGTCGCTCTGCCTCATTCCGTCCCTCTGCCTTCCCTGGGCAGGCAACAAAGCAGGTGTCACTGGCGTTGTGCTGTCCATGGGGGGCGTGGCCCCCCATACCACTCGTGTTCGTGCTCACCAGGCTTCTCTGGGTACGATCTGTGCGGCGTCCTGGCGCGTAGGCGCAGGCTCGGTTGTTCTTCGCGGCCCCCACCGGAGCCGGCGGCTGGGGCGGGGGGGCGGGTCGCGCTCCGGCTCCTCTCTCGGGCGGGGGGGGGGCCATCCCCCCTGCCTCAGGGGGTGGGGGCCGGGGCCCCCGCGGCTTGCGGGCCGGTGGGGGGGCGGGGGGGGGGGGGTTGTCGCGCCGCGGCCTCCCTGCTCCCTATCTGGGCGGCGGCCTGCGGTACTCAATCCTGGCCCCCTTCGTGTCGCCGGCGCGCTCCCCTCCGGCGTGTGCGTACCGTCGGGGTCGAAGTGCCGCCCCGGGTTGGGGGGGGGTGAGGGGCGGCCCGTGGACCGCTCCCCCGGGGGACCTTGCAGACCTGAATCCCCTCTCTGCCCTCCCTGAGTGGGCTGTGGTCACGGGAGGGTCTTGTGGGGCGCGGCCTCCATACTGTTCTGTTGTGCGCGTTGCTCCGGCACACCAGTGTGGGCTCGCGGGAGCAGGTCCAGCCGCCGCTCCCCCCACCGCGTCGCCGTCCCTTCTGGGGGGGGGGGGGGGGGGGGCGCCCCCCCTGCTCCGGGGGGGCGGAGGGCCGCGCCTGTGGCTCCCGAGCTGGGGGGGGTGCGGGGGGGGGGCGCCCGCTCTCGGGCCTGGGTTGGAGGGGGGGGGGGGGGCTCTGGTCCCCTGGCGACGCCTCCTGACGGCCGGGGGGGGGGGCGGCATGGCAGTCCCGGCTCCGGGGGCCAGCCATCGGCTGGGGGGTCGCGCCCTTCCCCCGCCGCCCTCTACCTAGAGCCGGACCCTCGTGCAGGCCCTCGCTGGGGCCCCTCATTCCCTGGGCCGTTGCCGCGCGGCGCTGGCCGGCCGGGGGCGGCCGTGAGGGTTAGCGGTCAACGGTTAGCGGGGAGCGGGGCAGCAGGTTCCCCCCCGCGCTCGTTGGCTTCGGATGGCGGCTGTTTGGTAGCCGACAGGGGCTGGGTTCACTGCCGGGCGCACACACGTCCATCCGGACGGCGGCTGTTTCGTAGCAGGCAGGGGCTGGGTTCACTGCCGGGCGCACACACGTCCCTCCGGACGGCGGCTGTTTCGTAGCCGGCAGGGGCTGGGTTCACAGCCTATTACCCCACAGCTGATTACTCCACAGCTGATTACCCCACAGCTGATTACCCAACAGCTGATTACCCCACAGCTGATTACCCCACAGCTGATTACCCCACAGCTGATTACCCGACAGCTGATTACCCCACAGCTGATTACCCCACAGCTGATTACCCAACAGCTGATTACCCCACAGCTGATTACCCAACAGCTGATTACCCCACAGCTGATTACCCAACAGATGATTACCCAACAGCTGATTACCCCACAGCTGATTACCCCACAGCTGATTACCCCACAGCTGATTTCCCCACAGCTGATTACCCCACAGCTGATTACCCCACAGCTGATTACCCCACAGCTGATTACCCAACAGCTGATTATCCCACAGCTGATTACCCCCAGCTGATTACCCCACAGCTGCTTACCCAACAGCTGATTACCCCACAGCTGATTACCCCACAGCTGATTACCCCACAGCTGATTACCACACAGCTGATTACCCCACAGCTGATTACCCCACAGCTGATTACCCCACAGCTGTTTACCCCACAGCTGATTACCCCACAGCTGATTACCCAACAGCTGATTACCCAATAGCTGATTACCCCACAGCTGATTACTCCACAGCTGATTACCCCACAGCTAATTACCCCACAGCTGACTACCCCACAGCTGACTACCCCACAGCTGACTGCCCCACAGCTCAGACTGGCTCACAATTGCTCACATTGGCTCACCCTTGATCACACTTGCTCACACTTGCTCACACTTGCTCACACTTGCACCTCCCATCTTTATTAGGGTTAGGGTTAGGGTGCCTCCCTCCCAATCTAGATCACACCAGAGGTTAGAGGACTTCCGGAAGAGGACGCCGTAACCCTAACCCTACTATAACAGGAGGCGCACACGAAGCAGCCTTATACGCATGATGGAAAGCCGCACCCTATTTTTTTCACTTTGAAAAAAGTTTTGTAACTCTGTCAACTGTTATAAACCGGTTACTGTTATGATTTTTTCCTTGGATGAAAAAAACAGGGTGCGGGTTTTGGAATTTCACCCACTTGCTGTCAATTGTACCCCAAAATCATGGACATTTGTGACAGGAACAGCGATGTGTAGCCTTCAAGTGTCACCTCCCTCCTCCCTCCTCATCTAGGTTACCCCTGACCGAGGTGCCTGGTTGTGCCTGGTGGTGCCTGGTGGTGCCTAGTGGTGCCAGGTTTTGGTATATCACCCACTTGCTGTCTTTTTTACCTCGAAATCAGGGTCATTTGTGACAGGAACAGCGATGTGTAGCCTTCAACCGTCACCTCCCTCCTCCCTGCCAATCTAGGTTACCCCCGGCCGAGGTCACACTTCCGGAGGGAGACACCCTGGCCCTAACCCTAGTATAACAGGAGGCGCACACGAAGCAGCCTTATACGCATGATGGAAAGCCGCACCCTGTTTTGTAACTCTGTCAACTGTTATAAATCGGTTACTGTTATGATTGTTTCCTTGGATGAAAAAAACAGGGTGCGGGTTTTGGTATGTCACCCACTTGCTGTCAATTTTACCCCAAAATCATGGTCATTTGTGACAGGAACAGCGATGTGTAGCCTTCAAGTGTCACCTCCCTCCTCCCTCCTAATCTAGGTTACCCCCGCCCGAGGTGCCTGGTGGTGCCTGGTGGTGCCTGGTGGTGCCAGGCTTTGGTATGTCACCCACTTGCTGTCATTTGTACCTCGAAATCAGGGTCTTGGGGCTCAAACTGTGCTCTTTCACAGAAACTGGGCCCTCAAACAGTGCCCTTTCACAGAAGTTGGAGGCTCAAACTGTGCCCTTTCACAGAAATTGGGGGTTCGAACTGGGCCCTACCCAGTAATTGGGAGTGCAAACTGTGCCCTTCAACCGAACTTGGGGGCTCAAACTGTGCCCTTTCACAGCTTTCACACCTTTGACTCCGTGACCCCTTTGACTCTTGGACTCTTTGACCCCGTAACCCCTTTGACTCTTTGACTCATTGACTCGGGTATGTTGCTTTTTCTACACACGCATCTACCCGTCACCCTTTGACTCTGTGGCCATTTAATTCGTTGACTCCGTAACCCTTTTGACTCTTTGACTCTTTGACTCCGTGATCCCTTTGGCTCTTTGACTCCGTGACCCCTTTGACTCTTTGACTCTTTGACCCCGTAACCCCTTTGACTCTTTGACTCCGTAACCCCTTTGACTCTTTGACTCTTTGACTCCGTGATCCCTCTGACTCTTTGACTCTTTGACTCTTTGGCTCTTTGACTCTTTGACTCTTTGACTCCGTGACCCCTTTGACTCTTTGACTCTTTGACCCCGTAACCCTTCTGACTCTTTGACTCCGTAACCCCTTTGACTCTTTGACTCTTTGACTCCGTGATCCCTTTGACTCTTCGACTCTTTGACTCCGTGATTCCTTTGACTCTTTGACTCTTTGACTCTTTGACTCTTTGACTCTTTGACTCTTTGACTCTTTGACTCCGTGATCCCTTTGACTCTTTGACTCTTTGACTCCGTGATCCCTTTCACTCTTTGACTCTTCGACTCTTGGACTCTTTGACTCTTTGACCGCACCCTGTTTTTTTCATCTTGTAAAAAGTTTTGTAACTCTGTCAAACGTTACAAATTGGTTCCATTCGCCATTTTCTTTGGTTGAGTGGAAAAAACAGGGTGCGCATTTTGTTATGTCATTCGCTTGCTGTCATTGGGGCCCCCAAATCCGGGCCATCTGTGACAGGAATGGTCTATTTTCGGACAATGATGCCTATCACCTTAGGCCCTTATATCCTTAACCCAAAAATCCAAAAGCCGCAACCCGTTTTTTCCACCCAACCACAAAAATCGCGAATGTAACTGATTTGTAACGGTTGACAGAGTTACAAAACTTTTTACAAGATGAAGGAAACAGGTTGCGGCTTTCTATCATGTGTATAACGCTGCACCACGTGTATAACGCTGTTCTAATTAGGGTTAGGGTTAGCACGTCTCCCTCCGGAACACTCTGACAGGCGGACAGCGGGGTGTTTAGGAGGGAGACACCCTAACCCTAACCCTAGTTAAAACGGGTGGTGCATCTAGTGCAGCGTTATACACATGATAAAAAGCTGCACCCTATTTTTTCCATTGTTGTAAAAAGTTTTGTAACTCTGTCAACCGTTACAATTCGGTTACAGTTACAGTTTTGGTGATTGGATGGAAAAAACGGGGTGCGGCTTTTGAATATCGGTCAGCTGCTTACTTGTACAACACTTGCTGTCATTTTTACCCCAAAAACCGGGTCAGTTGTAACGGGAACGGATAGAGTGTAGCCCCGAGTGTCGCCCCTCACCCCCCTTAAGCCCCTTGGCCTGGCCAGCCACAAAAGGCCCCGTTCAGTGCAAAAAGCCCCTTAAGCCCCTTAAGCCCCTTAACCCAATCCAAAAGCTGCACCCTGTTTTTTCACTCTGCAAAAAGTTTTGTAACTCTCCCAACCGTTACAAAACGGTTACTGTCGCGATTTTTTTCTTCGGTGAAAAAAACCGGGTGCGGCCTTTGGTGGGACACCCACCTGCTGTCATTTTTGCCCCGAAATTGGGGGCATTTGTGACGGGAAAGGATAGAGTGTAGCCCCAAGTGTCGCCCCTCAAGCCCCTTAAGCCCTTCAAGCCCCTCAACCCAATCCAAAAGCCGCAGCCTGTTTTTTTCATCTTGTAAAAAGTTTTGTAACTCTGTCAACCGTTACAAATCGGTTCCATTCGCAATTTTTTTGGTTGAGTGGAAAAAACTGCGTCAGGACAGGTACCCGTCTCACGGTGAGACGGGTCAAAATGGGTACCCGTCTCACGGTGGGACAGGTCAAGATGGGTACCCGTCTCACGGTGAGACGGGTCAAAATGGGTACCCCTCTCACGGTGAGACGGGTCAAAATGGGTACCCGTCTCACGGTGAGACGGGTCAAGATTGGTACTCCTTCCACCTAGTGCAGCAGTGTCCGGCGGATGACTACCACTGAGTGTCGTCCTGTCACAGATCAAACAGTAGACCGGTCTTGAGCAGTCCAGGACAAAGCTCGCAGGAGTTCCGACCGCGTATTGCATTTAGCGAGTCTGTCATGCTTGCAAGCAAGCACGGCTTGTCGTCGTCGTCCGCTGCCCTGCCAAGTAGGAGTGAAAAGTACAATCGCTAAAGAAGGAGTGAAAGGACAATGCCGTGTCGGCAGGTGGTCCCACGGCAGTGGTTGCATTGTACAGCATTGCAGCAGGTGTGGTTACTGCAGCCAGCACTAGCAACTTCTGCGACAAAAAAGCTCTGCTTCGTACTCACTGAACTTGTTGGGCCGGGTTCCCAGTATTATTGCCTGTCCGTGTTGTTTTAAGCCTGTCAAAAGTATTATGCCAGTGCCAGCCACCCCAGCCTTTGTTGTGTCAGATGCGCCACTGCAAACAAACAACACAAGAGGTATACAACCGCCACAGAATAGTGGGTGTGGTACCAATTGACATTCACAATCTGCAGGTTTTGTTTTGCCATTGTGTGTCATGGACTCTTTGATTGATGCTTTCAACAAGCACTATAAACCTGACTTGGGCATCAATGATATACTGTTTTTGTTGTGCAAGACAGAGAATGGTGTACAATGGGATGACATTCCTGGAGATCGTACTGATACAAACTGGAAGAGGAAGGTTATTACTTCAGAGTGGCCGTTATACTTTCTGAAGGGAGTACGCAAAGGTGTGTTCGTGTTATGGTTGGCTATATGGACGAGGTAGATAGATATAAAGATAGATAGATAGATAGATAGATAGATAGATAGATAGATAGATAGATAGATAGATAGATAGATAGATAGATAGATAGATAGATAGATAGATAGATAGATAGATAGATAGATAGATAGATAGATAGATAGATAGATAGATACATGGATGGATAGAACAAGAATGAGAGGTGGGGTTGTTATGTCTATTTAGCTTGCAAATTGCTTGCAGGTAGGAGAAGTCTCGGGACAGTGACAGGTAACAGCTTTGACTCTTTGACTCTTTGACCCCGTGACCCCTTTGACTTGTGTCAGACGAAAGCAATAGGGATGTGCAGGCTTTGTGGGGAAGCCGTAAGGTTACAATTCACCCAATCGATGACTATTGCATGACTATTGCATACAGGTCGCAGGAAGTACCAAACGGAAGCAGTGCACCACCTAATCAAAGAACAGGTCGAGAAACTGCGCAATGACACCGATAAACAATACCAGGTCGAAGAAGCGGAGAATATCATCAGAAACTATGTGATTGATAACGTGCAGGTTATGGAGGCTGATCAGACGCAGTCTGTCAAGGAGGCGGTGAGACATCACGTGGGAAAGGAGGTTTGGAGGGACGATTATGGGCGCGTGTATCTACGGCACACCCAGGCACACCAAAGGACCGTGTCAATGTCCCAGGAGAAGGCACGGCGCTCAGGTGTGCCTTTACCAGAATCTGGGACGGCTGGCATCCAACATGACCAATACGCCGAGATGGGCATGGATGGAAGGTGGACTTACGAGGAGAACATACGGTTCATCGAAAAGCAAGTGGAAGGTGAGAGGGGGAAGACGAAGCAGTTCGAAGCAAAGCATAAGACGGAACAAGAAAAGACGAAGGTGGAACAGATAAAGGCGGAAAAAGAACTAACAAAAGCGAAGACAGCACAGGTCAAAATACAAGAAAAGACAAAGCAGCTCCAGATAAAAAAAAACGCGGAGACGGCGCAGATCGAAATACAAGAAAAGACAAAGCAGCTCGAGATACAGCACAGGATTGAACAAGCGAAGACACATTCGACCACGGAAAGTAGACTCAATGCACTAACGCGGCCAAGCAAAAGACAAAAGACAAGGACTTTATTCGACATAATCAACAATGATTCCAATTGCAAATTTCGAGGTTATCTAAATGTCACGACGGCCGTCATCGGTGGCACGTCTATAAGGGAAAAGGGGGCCATCGAGGACGCCTGTGAAAGACTCGCAGCGGCTGCGCAAGAAGGTGAACACCCCTGCTATGTTCGAAAAGGATGTGAAAAGACCGGGCAGGTGCCGTTGGTGTACTCACCGGCCAGCAGTCAACAATGGGATGACCTCATAGGACACCTACAAAATGTACTAGAAAATGACAGGAGGGATGAGAGTTCCACATCCAGTCCCACCACAGCATCCCGGTGGGTGCCCGAACGTTCTTACACGTTCGAGGATTTGCAGTCCAGATTGAAGGATCTATTTCCCAAAAAGAAGGAAGGAAAATACGCCCACTTTTGGACGCTGATTGATGCCGCTGCGACGGATAACACCAAATTGGACCAGGTATGTGCTCACCGTGTACAGTGTTGCCTTGTTTTCTGCGCGCATGTGACCCTTTGACGTTTTATTGTTTGCCTTTTCCGTCGTTTTGTCTACCACTCCACGCACCACCACCGCGATTTGCAGATCATGCAGAAGAAAAATTATAACCCATCAAAGCTGGTGTCCGATTCGAAGCACCCGGGGTTTTTCACAACGAGGAAACTGATATGTACATTCTAAAAAGAAAACGAGGTACTGACCGACCTCATCGGTAACACCACGTATCTGGTAAAGAAGTTCATCGGGCACGAAGAATTAAGAAATTATATGTTACATCAAGAAAACATCAAAAACAACAACAAATCTCCCACGTGTCGATTCACGAAAGAGGTGATTCCTGTCGCGCAGTGTGTATATGCTTTTATTTTTGCACTGAATCTGATGTCCCAGAAGAACCCAGAGTTGGAAGTCAAAGGCCTCGAACTGCATAGATATAATTAATGAGATGTACCGGATCGTGGCGTGTTCTTCGACGCGCATACGACCCAGTCAGCCAGCCAATCACGCGAATGGTGTATACAACGTGCCACACACGGGCAACGGACAACGGACAGACCATCCCACCGGCCTGGCTGGATGGGAACTGCAATCGATGGATGGATGAATTGTCCCATAACCGTACCGCGTTGTGTGTGTGTGTCACCAACAGTCAGTCCTATCCACCCACCTTGAGGGTTTCAATGCCAATGCCATCCTGCCTCCGTATCCTGTAGGGGCAGACAGAGACAGTCAGTCACGCTGTGCCCCATCGTGAAGCCGGTTCGGACCCCGGTGGCCATCTTTGGGTCAAATGGGGTGTGTATCTATGTGCCGGCAAGCCGCCATTGGCTGATATCATACTCTCTCATCCACCTGACCTAAACCGATGTGATAGTGTGATAGGTTTGGCCATTCCGGCTATGAGCGGCCATATTCAGTACCGAGGCGCCGCCAGCTGAGATTTATATATCAGAATATCAGGAATCAACAGGGTTTTTTTATCATAATGTTTCCGTAATTTTTCCGCCTTTCGTTCTGATGGTCAATGTATCGGCGACTGTCAGTTGGCTCGCGATTTTGCGGTAACCGATTGGTTAACTGTTATTTCCAGATATTTTGGCGGAAACCCCGATGAAGGGTCAGATTTCATCAGTAAAGGGTTCGTTGCTTCCGCAATTTTGTAAATATGCAATCGAAATTTTAATCTGAATTTTTCGCGATGTCGAAATCGGATTTTCGACATCGACATCGCCGCACTTGATTTGGTCTTCTTCGAGTGGTCATACTCTTTTCCCTATGCCCAAATCCGGTTTCCCTTGTATCGGCCACCCATTTGACTTGGAGATATAAGGGATAGAAAAGTGATTCATGGGACCATTTGGAAGGGCCATATGTACGCGTGAGTGCGAGGAAAGAGAATAAGGAATGTTGCGTTGCAATCGCCTTAGTCCCGACTTTTTTTTCGTAGGGTCCAACACCTTAGGTCGTCATGCACACTCGTTGTATCATAGGATCATGGTCAACATGGTAGAAACTTGTTTATAACTTGTTGACCATGTGTCCGGACTTGATATTAGGACTTTCGAGTGTAGCGCATGAGTCTTGCGGTTGCATAGCATCTTTTCTTAGGTTCCCACGTCCAATTTACCCAAAGTTATGACCATGGAGGGGCATGGCATACCATGGTGGGAGCCAATTTTAAGGGATATGTGTGATATTGGTAGTATATGTCTTGATAGGCTCACGCCCATGTTATATATCTTCGTGTGGCCGAAGAGATGGGGAGCCACACGTGACAAGGGCTTTGCCCATGTCCCAATTGTGGAATTCAAACCGCTAGACTAAGTCTACCGCGCATGTATTGCTCACGGTATGTTTGGCAAAGAGATCCATGAGTGCACTCCCATGTAAGTGCGGCTAACCCCCATCTGCTCAGATTTTCTCTGATCTAACCCAGATTGGCTACATTTTGGTCATTTTCTCTGCTTCAGCGGAATCGCCGCCTCGCAGCTCAGTCTCAGGATCAGACCTATATATTTCTGATATGCCGGATCTGATTCCGCGGTCCATTCTCCGTAAATCCGCCGCGTTCCGGTCATTTGCCTGGAATCGCCATTTGCCGCTGACGCGCGCTCGCGGGCCAGATCGGCCAAATATTTTTCACAATCGGATTTATTTAAATCTTTTCAGACAGATATGGACACTCAGATGTGCATAGTAAAATCCGCATCAATTTTCTTCATAGACTGGGATTTTCTGCCGGATAACACTCAACATGGATCTTGCTTCCGTTGTTGCTGCTCTCGCCTCCGTTGGTGTTCGAGTCTCCGGTTCTACCCCCAATAGCAGCGTTCAGGTCGACTCCTCACGTGCCTGCCCCACTGGTCTTGCCGGCCCCGAGCCCTCCGGCACCATCAACGACCCCGGGCAGCACTTTCATGGTAGCAGAGGCTACCTGAATGTTGTTCCTTTGGTGTCCCAACCACAGCCCGCTCCCCAGTACGGCCCCGTAGACCCCGCCGCCTCTGGAGAAGTAACGATTACACTGCCTTGGTGCTGCGCGAACGAGGCCTTGAGAGGAATGCCTTGCGCGAGTCCAAGCTGCCCAAGAAGGGCACAAATCAGCAGCTGTGGGGACCCCAATTACCCTAATCCCAGTCGAAATTGGCCATCGAGCAGCTGGAATCTCCCAGCCTACGACGATGGCAACGCTCCGGTAGACCTTACGGACTTGGCAGGTACCAACACTCCTTACCAATGTCCCACATTTGAGACCACGGACGCCGACATCGACGACATTGAGATGGATGGTCCAGGTGAGGTACCTAGCTATAATCGACCAGCCTCGTGGGCACAATGGGACGACCATTTGTCTCCAGAAGTGACCCGTAACCTTGAGGCGCTCGAGGCCCTTTGTCTCTTAGCCACGTCTAAGTTGATCGGACAAGAAAGAATCGCCTCTGATTTTTTAATGGAATATTTTTTCCTCCTTCAAGAAGAAATTAATACCAGGATGTGGTGGCGTTCTCAAGAAGATGACTCTTTTGCCATTTTTTTGCAGATCTGGGAGGCAAGCCCCTTCCCGAAGGAGAAGACCAAGGCACCTGTTGCCGGGCCCTCCGCCCCTCATCCCCCTGTTTCCATCCGCGACGATCTAGCCGCCGCGGTTGAGGAGGGAATTTTAGAGACGGCCAGGCAGGCAAGCCTGGAAATTAGGGCTGAAGGAGCTCCTCAAGTGGACTCCTGGCTGCGAACCACTGAGATTAGCGGTCCCACAGCCTGCTCAGGCCCTTCAGGACACGGTATGTACTGTCCTGCCGACTGCTCCTGCAGATTCCAGCGAGATACTGAGCTCCAATTGCTCAAAGATCAAATGCAACTCATCATTCAAACGCTGGGAATTAAAGATCTTTTCAAGACGCACATGCGGTCTGAGGGCGCATCATCGGTGGAACAAGCAACAGAACCGTCGGAGGAGTCGACAGAAATTTTTTCAATTGCTCCTTCGATGGACTCCAAGACCACCGATGCAAGGATCAGCAGGACCAAGCTAAAGGAAAGGGTTACAATCTCTCGATCTCAGAGTAGGACGGCGAAGGCTAGGACTGAGGCTCAGAATGCCAAGCGAACTGCCTCCCGTACTGCCCCTCCTGCTGCTGATTCCAATGCCTTAGCCCAGCTGTTGCTCGCCCAGACCCTCGCCGGAGCTGGTGTGGCGAATGATGCCGCCAAGGTGTCTGCCATTACGGCCGGTGTTGGGCTGGATTCACTTCTTAATCCTACTTCATTGCGACTTCGTCAGGTTGCCAAGCAACCGAAGTATAATGGGAACCTGAGACGTTGGCCTCAGTTCCAACGGGAATTTAAACTGTGGGTTAAGACTCAAAAACTCCAAGATGATCAGTTCCTGATGGCCCTCTTGGACTGCCTTGAGGGAGCGCCGGCCAACACTTGGCTCAGGACCTGGAGTGATCATGAGGATTCAAGTTCCCCCCTTACCTTTGATGAGGTGTGGGAACAGTTGGAGGTACGTGGATCCCGGCTGCCAGAGGACCATTACCACCAGACGTTGAAGAATTTTCCTTCATTCTCGCGATTAATCTTGCACGAAGTGCAAGACAAGAGAAAGCGCTTCTGGAATTTAGTGGAAGAATCTGAACATTCAGGCGAAAAAGTTTCTAGTGCCGAGCTGAAAAATCTGATTTTTGACAAGATCCCCTCAGAAACCGCCGCCACCCTTCGGAACAAACAGTCCGAAGAAAAGGTCAAGACCTCGTGGGCGGAGGTCGAAGGCTTCGATGCCTCGGCCAACCGGTTTACCGTCAGGGAGGCACTTCAAAAGTGCTCCCCCACGTCGTTTTCCAAGGTGAAATTCACTGAAAACACGTGGAAAATCAAGTTTAATGAACACGAGGATCGGGACTTGTTTGTCCAAGTCCTCAACAGGGGAGTAAGTTTCCATGGCCATCGCCTGAAGGCCAAGAACTGGGTGTTTTCGTACACCCCACAGGAACTCTGGGAAGAGGTTGAGCGGCTCGCTGACGCCGCCAATCAAAATTTCCATGAGGGTCTTGGGGGAAACAAGAATACCCAGCAAAACACCCAAAATGGGGCCCAAAAGGGCAACAAAAAGGTGAATGACACCCGGAATGTTCAGGATCACTGTAGCATCTGCCTTCTTTTAGGTTCTACGAACCGAGCTAAGACGCATTCTACTGGTAATCACCGATGGTCTCCTTACGATCATAAGGTGATTGGTGAAAATATCAGTAATCCACAGAATTCAGACAGGAATGACAGACAGGTGCATGGTGGGAAGGCTGGAAAAGGGAATCCGACCCCCTCCGGTGGAAACAAAAATACTGGAGGCCCTGGCGGGTCCCAAGGCAAAGGAAATCGGACTCCATCCGGCTCCGGTGGGCAGCCGAACGGCCAGACAAATCCCAATAGCAACGCCGGAGGCGGAAATCGAAATCCAGGCCAAACCCCTCAATCCGGTACAAACAAGGGAAATGCTCCAGGATTCCAGGGTAAAGGTAAGGGGAAATCTTTCGGGAACCCCTTCCTCTGGTAAGGGCAGAGGGCGTGGCGACGGTGGAGGTCCATCATCCGGCGGCCGTGGCCGTGGACGTGGAAAGGGCAACCATCGTGTGGATCAGGTCTCAGGTGCAGATCAGGTGTCCGATGCGGATGGAGATTACGTTGAAAATGCCTTGAATCCAGCAGATGATCCGTTCCAAGATGAGTGGGTCGACGAATCAGGGTGTGTTCACAATGTTAACGCAGCCACTGGAGGTCAGAACGCCTAGGGGAGCCACGAAAATCGCCCCTCCCCAGGCGATTTCAGGCATGATCCCCAGATTCCATCTCGACCACTACTTGATGTAGGGTCGCTTGTCTCCTCTCCCCTGGATCCGGCAGCGGATCCTTCTGTTGTAGTGGACGAGGTTGGTGTACAGTCCAAGCACAGGGCCCGTCAGTTTGTCACAAAGCTGTGGGTCTCTGATTGCAAGGGAAATTTCCACCTCGCCACTTGTTTGTGTGACAATGGATCAGAGGTAAATCTCCAATCCAATTCTTTCTTACCCGACGACTGCGTGTTTGAGTCGCCTCATCCTGTTACCCTCGAGGGAGTTTCTGTACATTCTCTCGCAGGTGGGCAACGCGGTTGTTATATACAAACTCATTTGGTCGCTCAAGACCTTTGGGAAGAAGGTAATGTGGAGGAAGTTGTCCTTAAGGATGACTACTTCTATCGTGCCGACATAAAGTATGACCTTTACTTGGGCCATCCTTGGCTTCGCAAGAACAGGGTAGCGCCCGTAGGTCATCGGCGTTGTTTTTTGCTGGAGTCAGGTCCCTTGGAGCGTCCTGAATTTCGTTTTTTGCACGCAGGGTTTAAAAGTGCAGAAGAATTTTTGAAGCAAAAGGTTACACCAAAATTTGGTGAAGATGTCACCATTGCAGAGGTGAATGGGAGTGCCGATTACTCCCAAGAGTTAGAATGTCTTCGTAGGGACTCCCGGCCACGACGCCCTTCGCGCTGGCACTCTTCATCCTACAGAGTTGTCGACAAATGGCGCGATTCAATTTGTGAATATTTTTATGAACACCATTCCTTTTGGCCACAGTATGATGCCTTTGCTAACCGCGAGAACAAGCGCTTTGACAAGCACTTTCGCGACGCTTGGACCCATAAATGGGACAAGAAGTTGTGGATTAATCCTCCGTTTCACTTAATCCAGCAGGTCATCCACAAAATCAAGCAAGATAAAACCCAGGCGATTTTAGTTGTGCCCTTGTGGGACGACAAGCCTTGGTTTCAGGAATTACAAGACATTTGTGTAGATTACATCGAACTTCCCAGGAAGATTAAGCTGTATGCCAGGGACGACACAGGTCCCCTGCCACAGCGGTCCTGGAGTTCGCTTGCATTCCTGGTGGATGGAAAGCTTTCTGACTCTAATTCTGCTGATTCTGGTACTGATTCTTGTGTTGGGTCTGAATCTGAGGTTGAGCGTGGTACTGATGATGAATCTATTTTTTCTGATTTTTGTCCGTCAGATACCCAAGGTGATCCAACGTCAAATGGATCCGCCTCGTCTCCCTCTTCCCCAATACGATCGACATCGAAAAGAATCTTCAGTGCACGGGCGAAGAAAAATTTTAAATTGCGCCGCAAATTCAGAGTTTTTTATGAAAAACCCCGTGTGGAAGCTTTCATAGATCCTTTCGAGGAGCTGGATCACGAAGAGAATCTCTGGAATGTCGACACTCGACCCACCTATCTTCAAGAGGCAGTTGATACGGACCTGTTTAGGGACATCCGTAAGAAGATTCTTCCTGCCAAGGCCGAAGAAATCGCCAAAGTTTTTTCGACAGTAATTCCTGGCGATCAGGTGGACACTGAGTTGTGTTCCAAGTCAAGAGAAAAGATTTTTGAGGAACGGAAGGACACAACCCTTTCAGGGAAGTTGATCAAAGACCCCCCTGTCCGTGGGCAGTTCGATGAAGCCTTCATCGAGCTTCGTGAAGGTTACAAGGCGAAGAAACAGCGTCCTTATGAGAACCATGGACATAAACATGAGATCCTCAGAAAAATAATCGAGAGAAATCTCAGGGAATTTGGTTGGCTTGAGGGTTGTATGACCAGCGAATGGTGCTGTGCACCCTTCACAGTCCCGAAGCCGCCGCCTGCAGACCAGAACACTATTGATGGTTGGCGAATGGTTGTTGATTTTCGCAACCTCAACGCCGAAACCAAGGCGGATTCACACCCCCTGCCCCTCATTGAGGAGGAAATCGCCAAGAGGGCAAGAGGTCGTTTGTTTTCTGTGCTGGATCTCCGTCACGGCTTTCACCAAATGCCGTTGAGGAAGGACAGCCGACCTCTCACCTGTATGTGCACGCCATGTGGCCCAGTCCAGTGGACGGTCATGCCCATGGGCCTGAAAAACGCCCCTTCGTTTTTTCAAAGAATGATGGAGGATGTACTTTTTACAGCTCATCCTGAGCTTCGTGCCTTCGTGAGTGTGTACATAGATGACATAATCATCGCGACAGAGGGGGAGGGACTGACCGAAGCCGAGCTGGTGGCTCTACATGAAAAGCAGCTGAACCAGGTTTTGGATATTCTTGATGCCAATCAGCTCATTTGTGGGCCAAAGAAGGGAAAATTATTTTTAAAATCAGTCGAATTTTGTGGTTCTCTCCTAGAGAATGGCACCCGACGACCCAGTCCAGGGAAGCTCGTCGCTATTCAGAAGTGGAAGCGCCCTGAGACGATCACGGAATTGAGAGGATTCCTGGGTTGTTGCAATTTTTACCACACTTTTGTGCCGAATTATGCCAAATTTGCTGCCCCCCTCACTGAATTATTGAAGGTAGGGAGAGATGCGGGCAAGGCAGGTTCAAAGGTTCGTGTCAAGTGGACTGACGAGTGCGAGGAGGCCTTCCATCACTTGAAGGCACCCCTCTGCGAAGTCGCCACGTTGCACGTGCCGCAATTCGACCGACCCTTCTACATAAGAACCGACGCTTCTAGGTACGCGATCGGAGCTGTCCTTGAACAGGTTGATGAAGCCACAGGTGATCATTACCCTCTTGCATTTTGGTCTCGGAAGCTAGCCCCACGCCAAATGCAATGGTCGCCGCGTGAGCAAGAAACCTACGCCATAATCTGTGCTTTAAAAAAGTACCAATCGTGGGTTGGCACCAATCGAGTCGAGGTCCTGACGGATCATCGATCTCTGGAGTATTGGGCCACCGAACACATTGATACTGTCGCGAGCCCAGCTGGTCGACGGGCCAGATGGCACGAATTTCTCAGTCTGTTTGACCTCCATGTGTCCTATTTGCCTGGAAAACACAACACGGTAGCGGATGCTCTGAGCCGATGGGCTTACCCCGCTTCAGAGGGGCTGCAAAGTACCAACATCCATGGTACGGAGCAGGACCGCCATGTCATAATCGAATGGGATCAGGAAGAAAAAAAGCTCATTCGACGTGCATGCATGCAATGCGCCGTTAAACAGCACGCATTACCGTGCCATGACATCACGGCCTTTTCAGATCCGGCGCATGCTCATGAGATCTGCACCAAAACACTGAAAGTCGTGGAGAAAGTCACCGATCCCTCCTCAGGGAGTGTGAAACGGTTTGACTATACCCGACGTGTAAGTCGATTTCGGTTGATCCAGGGCATTAAGCGTCGAGATCCGGCCAAAACTCCACCCCTGCCGAAAGATTCCCTTATCATCCGTGACTGGACGTCCGATTATCTGCAGGATCCCAT